>CM035409.1:97455029-97500029 GCA_020310875.1 Ceratopteris richardii
TGGTTGAGACACCTGCTCAGTGTTTTACTCAATTATCTCCGTACAACAACAGTTAGAACCATTCCTTTTAGGGAACTTTAATTAGCTTAACAAGCTACCAGTCATGAGTGGAATTATCTAAAATGATAAAATATATGCAGAGAAATGTGTTTAGCAAGTAAAGCAACTCCCCCAACTTTTATAGACCTTGGCAATGACAGATCAACGAGTATTAATCGAATGATATCCGATGATTGAGAGAACCAAATTCAATGAAACTTTGTAGAATCAAATAAGACAGTATAATGAAAATGTCATGCTTTGAATCATGCATAATAATGCAATATAGAGTGAGAACCAACTCAAACAAAATCACTATTCTAATAGAGTGTGACAGAGATATGAGAGTAGGAAGTAATGAACATGTATTGAATAAATCATATAAAATTACAAATTCATTGGCAATACGACATTTCTCAATGAGTGTAGAATGAGTGAACTATGGTATGAGCTCCTCTTCTCAATGAACGTCCATGAAAATGATCTCTAAACCTCGAGATGCATGTGGGATTTTCTTCTCATGTTTTATAGCTTTGTGTTGGAGCCAAGCATTTGAATTCAAATTCAAATCCTCACCTAAAATAATCCTAAAGTATAGGATTGATTTTCTCTTGACTTTAACTACCAAATGATATGAGATTCCAAGCTTCCTAACTCCTCATGGGTCTACATTACTTTTACAATGAGTAATTAGACTCAAAGTTACAAGAGGTTGTACATATGAAGCTTCTCAAGTGATATGCTAATACATCAGCCTATGTGTATTCGTCAAGTATGTAGGATTGGGCTTAATTGCACCAACAGCTCCCCCTCAAGCCTAACATGCTTGATCTTCATTGCTCCTTGATCTCTTGCATCCCAATCATCAATTTGAACATGTTCATCTTTGTTCCATCCAATGCTTTGGTGAGTAAATCTGCACATTGCAAATGAGTTGATACATATGCTACTTGAATATCCTTGCTTAGCAATTTCTCCCTAACATAATGATAATGCACTTCAATGTGCTTAGTCCTAGCATGGTATACAAGATTGGCAATTAAATGAAGTGAGCTTGTAATATCTCCAAATATAGTTGGAGTGTAGGAATGTATCTCCAAATCTGCATACAATTGCTTAAGCCACATAGCTTCTTGAGTTGCATTAGCCAAGCCTCTATACTTTGCTTCTATGGATTATAAGGCCACAGTTGGTTGCTTCTTGGATGACCATGATATGAGTTTTGAACCTGCAAAAGATAGGTACCCTGAAGTGCTCCTCCTATCATCCTTGGAGCCAGCCCAATCTACATCAGAATATAACTTTATATCTATGTAAGAAGTGAAGGGATAGAATAATCCCTCACTCATTGTACCCTTTAGGTACTTAAGCACCCTCTTTGCAGCTTCCATGTGTGGCTTCCTTGGTACATGCATGAATTGACTCAAAGTACTCACAACATATGCAATATCCAGTCTTGTCAAAGTAGCATAATTAAGACTACCCACAAGTTGATACCCTGTAATATCATGAAGTGGTTCACCTTCATGTGAACTTAACTTATGATTGATCTCGATAGGAATACTTGCAACTTTAGTGTTCTCCATCTTAAACTTTACCAACATATCATTCATGTACTTCTTTTGTGTGATGAATATACCTGAATCTGTATACACAAGTTCTAAGCCAAGAAAGTAACTTAACAACCTTAGATCACTGATTTTGAATTCCTTCATCAATTGAGCCTTGACCTGCTTGATACCATCAGAATCATTACCTAATAATGATATCATCTACATAGACACACAAGTAGATGATCTCTGATTTATTCTTCTTTACAAACAAAGAAGAATCTGCCTTACTTGCTACAAAGCCTTGATCCTACAAATAGGTAACAAGTCTATGGTTCCAAGCTCTAAGAGCTTGCTTGAGACCATAGAGTGCTTTCCTAAGCTTTATATCCTTCTTTTTATTCATCTTCAAAACTTGGTGGTTGTGCCATATACACTTCCTCTGATATCTAACCATTTAAAAATGAACTCTTGACATCTAACCAATATAAATTCCAATTTTTAGATGCAACAAGACTTACCAATACCCTGATTGTTGGCATCTTTGCCATAGGTGACAATGTTTCTTCATAATCTACTCCATGTTTTTGGGCAAATCCCTTTGCCACTAATCTTGCCTTGTACCTATTTATAGAAGCATCAGAGATCTTTTTAACTTTATATATCCACCTTGAACCAATTACCTTCATTTTTGGTTTCTTGGAAACTAGGGCCCAAGTGTGGTTTTCTTGCAATGCTTCCACTTCCTCCTGCATGGCTTCTCTCCACTCTTTCTTCTTCTTAGCCTCTTCAAATGAAGAAGGATCCTTTGCCATTGAATCAAGCCACTCCATTCAATTCAAGAGTATGTCTGGTTTTTACTTCCCTCTTTATGTCTCTATCCTGTAGAAATAGATCAAACTCATGTGAAAAGTACTCACCACCTCCATCAGACCTGATTCTCTTCAAGATTCTTCTTGTTTGATTTTCCACTAATGCCAAATATTTCTTGAAACATGCACATACCTCATCCTTATGCTTCATAAAATAGAGAATTGTCCACCTACTGTAATCATCAATAAAAGATACATAGTCCCTTGAACCTGAGATGGATGGATCTTTGCTAGGATCCCACACATCAATGTGTACAAGCTCCAAATAAACTTCATGGATGTATCCTTTTCTATTGAATGGTTGTGTGTAAGCTTTTCCAAATTGGGAAGCTCCACATTTGTAAATCATATGCTGCTTGGTTAATCCCAAGCAACCTTTGATCCTTGTACATTTGCTTTAGAGTTCTCTCTCCTATGTGCCGTAGCCTCTTGTGCCATATTTCCAACTCAAATAGGGTTTGATCTCTATAACTGAATAGTGCTATGTTCCTTGTCTCTTCAATTCAAAAGTAAACAATCTACTTGACTTCTCACCTTTGGCTATCCTCTTGAATCCTTGTTCGGGGTCTTCCACATATGCTCTATGCTTGGTGAACTTGACCTGTAGACCTTTCTCTACTATCTGCCCAACACTAATTAAATTTTTGGTTATGGTAGGCACATATAGAACTTTGCTCAAAAGTTTCATAACACAATCTGATATCTTAACATTTCCAATTTGCTTGACTGAATGCTTGGTGTCATCACCTATTTGTACCTCATGCTTTCCCTTTGGTTCTTCAAGATCAGATAAGAGTGGTACATTCCCTGCCACATGATTTGAATGACCCGAGTCAATGTAAAAGAGATGCTCATCATCTTTACCTTGCTTGGATGTCATGTTCATAATGGGCAGAGAATCCTCTTGATCTTTAGTGTAGTTATTGAAGTCTTTTCTTCCTCTAGAGCCTCCTTGATAGTTGTTGTTGTTGTTGTTGTTGTTGTAGCCTTGATTGTAGTTATGGTTGTAGTTGCCTCCACCATTGTTGTACCTACCTCTAGTTTGTCCATAGCTTCCTGTATGGAAGCCTCTTCCCCTTTGGTTCCTTGTATTCTTGTAGCATTCTTTAGTAGTGTGGTTGTTCAGACCACATATGTTGCATGGTGAGTTGTTGTAGGGTCTCCCCCTACCTTGCTTACCTCCTCAACCCCTACCTCTAGCACCTCTTCCTCTTCCTACATAATTGGATTGAGAGGTACTAGCCTCCATGTGTTTCTTACTTTTACCTTTATCCTTAGCTTTATTCTTATCTACATAGAGGGTAGAAGATTGGTTACCTCTTGAGTTGTCACCATTTCTATTGAGCTTTGCTTCATGGGTGAAGAGCTATCCCATCAAGGCGTTGAGATCAGGTATCTGCATATTCATGTAGAGATCCATTGCAGTGGTGAAGGATTCCCACTTGTCATCAGCATTAATTCCATTAATGATCTGCCTCACTATGGACTCTTCCTCTATCTCTACTCCAATGCTTGCAAGTTGGTCTACAACATCCTTCATTTTGGTTACATAGTCATCCACTCCTTGCTTTGATTGCTTCTTGAGAGTTGTGAAATCCATCCACAACTGATTCTTCCTAGCTCTTGTGTTGGAGGAGAAGTATGATGAAAGCACTTCTCAAGTCTCTTGGGAAGTCTTACAATTTCTAACATGTGGTAACAAGAAATCAAAGATTGAGTTTAATAAATATGACCTGGCAAGAGCGTCCTTTGCACACCATGTGGTTAGCCTCTCTTGCTCTTCCCTTGTTGGTTGATTCTTGCTCCTGAAGATTGGCATGTCTTCATCTCCTGAGATGTATCCAGATAAGATTCTCCCTTGAAGGTATGCTTGAAACTTAGGGACCATGCTGAGTAGTTGTTCTTGTCCAGTTTGTCAATGAAGGATGGAAAACCATCTCTCATCTTGATTGTGCTTGCTCTGATACCACTATTGGAGGAGATGGTGGATAATCACAAGAGATGAGTTGGCGTAGCTAAAACCTGATTCACACCTACTATTATTGATGGTTGGAGAGTATTGTGAGCCTCCTTAGCTAGCTAATAAGCATAAATGATCATATATGTTGCTTGGAAGATGATGCATAAATGATAGGATCAAAACAGATAGGAAGGCATATGATCCAATGCACAAAACTTGCTATTTTGGTTGAGACACCTGCTCAGTGTTTTACTCAATTCTTTGAGTACAACAACAATTAGAAAAATTACTTTTAGGGAGCTTTAATTAGCTTAACAAGCTACCAATAATGAGTGGAATTATCTAAAATGATAAACTATATGTAGAGAAATATGTTTAGCAAGTAACACAACTCCCCTGACTTTTACGGGCCTTGATAGTCACATACTAGTGAGTATTAATCAAATGATATCCAACAATTGCGAGAACCAAATTCAATGAAACTTTGTAGGATCAAAGTAAACAATATACTAAAGATGTCATGCTTTGAATCATGCAAAATTATGCAGTATACAATGAGAACCAACTCAGAAAAAATCACTATTTTGATAGAGTGTGATAGAGATATGAGAGTAGAAAGTAATGAACATGTATTGACTAAATCATATAAAATTAGAGAGTCATTGGAAATAAGGCATTGCTCAATGAGTGTAGAATGAGTGAGCTATGGTATGAGCTCCTATTCTCAATGAAGGTACATGAAAATGATCTCTGAACCTCGAGATGCATGCATAATTTTCTTCTCATGTTTTATGGCTTTGTGTTGGAGCCAAGCATTTGAATTTAAATTCAAATCCTCACCTAAAAGTAATCCCAAAGTATAGGATTGATTCTCTCTTGACTTTAACTACCAAATTACGAGATTCCAAGCTTCCTAACTCCTCGTGGGTCTACATTACTTTTACAATGAGTACTTAGACTTAAAGTTACAAGAGGTTGTACATATGAAGCTTCTCAAGTGATATGCTAATACATCAGCCATACAATACTACCCTCATTTCCATAAGTGAAAGCAACCTCTCCAATATTTCTATAAATAGACACAGTGCACATTAATGGCACTAGAATTAGCTTTTCATTATGGAAAGTTGATGCATTAGAGAAATCTTTGTACACCACATTGCATGATCTCTAAGGGCTTTGCAATATTTTTATCTTTTTGAACTAACTACTCTCTAGAACTTTCGTATTTGGGACTTTCCAAACGAACTGTAGCTCCAGAACTTAACTCTCCTTTACCACCTCATATGCACTCATATAAATATGGAATTAGGTACATATATAAGAATTCCCTATGAGTAGTGAAGCTGCATTTACATTCATAGAAAATTGGCTTTTTCAATAGTCTAATAAAAACATGCCCACTAACAGCTACACACACACACGTACATACACACACACACACACACACACACACACACATATATATATATATATATATATATATATATATATATATATATATATATATATATATATATATATACACACACTTACATGCATATAAATATACATACATGATACACACACATGTGTGCGTATATATATATATATATATATATATATATATATATATATATATATATATATATATATATATATATATATATATATATATATATCAGTGTGTGTATGCATATATGTATGTACGTGCGTATATATATATATATATATATATATATATATATATATATATATATATATATATATATATATATATCAAAACATAAAGTTATGCATATACATATATACCTTCTTGTCCGTCTTTCTCCATGTTTGAACATCAATCCTGGGCCAAAAAACGAGCACAATAATAGATATTTATACATTAGCACACGCAAATACACACACATACATCTAAGATCTTTTATATATATATATATATATATATATATATATATATATATATATATATATATATATATATATATATATATATATATGTTCATACATTTATACATACATGCGTAATGAAGGTATACTTGGAATGTTCCATAACGTTTTGGATCTTTTAAAGACACCATTTTTTCACTCCAACTTGCACTAGAATCTGATTCTAAAGAAACAATTACATATATTTTATCTTTGTATGAAACGCACTAGATTGAAAAAAAAAAAGCATGTAAGTAAAACGTAAAAACTATATTTCCAATCTTTTAAATGAACTTATATTTCTTCCATTTTATATGGATCATTTTAAGATATTACTCACACATCTCTCTCATGCGTTGCCTAGAAAAAGAAGAGAAAAAGATTTATGTTTATATTTTATTAAAAACAATGAATTATTATAAAAAGACTTGCCACTTTTCTCCCGCCGTATCTGTACACAAGAATACTATATTTATATATACATACACTCACATATATATACACATGCAAGTATGTGTGTATGCATGTGTATGTGTATATGTTGTGTATGTATATGTGTGTGCATGTACATGTGCGCATGCGTGTGTTTATAGTTGTATGAAGTTTTGTTTGTGTATATATGTTCCTTTATGCATATTTGTGTTTTCTTGTGTGTGTATGTGCGCATGTATGTTGTACATGTGTGTGCATGCATGTTGTCTGTACATGTGTGTGCATGCATGTTGTCTATATATGTGTGTACATGTGTGTGCATGCATCTATTTGAGGATGTGTGTGCAATGTGTATGCATGTATGTGTGGATGTGTGTGCAATTTATGTCTATGTGTATATGCCATATATTCTATATATGTGTGTGTATATACATGCGTGTAGGTATGTGCATGTATGTGTGTGCATATGCATTCCTTTGTTCGTATTTGTGTATATGTATATGTGTGCATGTATGTATGTCTGTGCATGTATGCATGTGTGTGTAACGTGCAGGAATTTATGTATGTGAGTATATGTATGTGTGCATGTTTATGCGTATCTGTATCTGTAGGTGTTAGTGTGTATATTTGTCTCTGCTTGTGTGTTTGTATGTGTGTGGATGCATATTTGATGTGTGTGATTATATATATGTATATATATATATATATATATATATATATATATATATATATATATATATATATATATATATATATATATATATAATAATAATAATAACTAGCTCTGTATATAGCTATGTTATCGCCTATTATGTGTATATATGCACACAAATGTGCACACTCACAGTCACACACATACATGCACACATAAACAACACATACTGTTGATAAAAGAAGAAGACTTGAAGTAAAGATTTGAATGTTAGATTTCTTGGAAATGCCCATCAGAGAAGAAATATTAGACGTCAAAGTATTGGGAAATAGAGGCAACCTATGTAACTGTAGGCCTACTTGTAACATTTTCCATGTAAGTTTTACTTCTCAAGGAGATTTTATTGTTTGCGTACTCTAGTTTTTTAAAAGCCAGTGAGTAGATTGACCTCACTTGTAATTTTCCTAGAATTTTTAGGAGTTTTAATGATGCTCAAATGAGATCTAGAACCATTTTTTAAACCTTTTTTTGTCGAAACTCCATGTTAAAAGGTCATGTCGATAAGTTACAAGACAATAATTCTAATTGTAACTGACCTTTGGAATTTGAGAGTAAATTTTTGTGCATCTTGCTTCTTGGGAACTTTCCTTTCATTTCCTTCTTCATTGGGAACTCCTATGGTGTCCTTGTGTCCCAACCCCACCTTTACCAAGTGTAAGCGTTTTTTCATGCTCCAAGTGTGTGTTACTTATCATTTGGGGGTGCGTGCATGCTAATCTCTTCTCCAAGTTTTGTTCTTTGAGTCCCATATTTTCTATGAGGCATGTTTTTATACAATTGAAGAGGGTAAACATACTTGGAGTGATAATAAAATTGATCTATAACACTAGAAGTTGGTGTTCTTTGTATTAATGGGTCTCCAAAAAGTTTTGGCACTATTTGGGGGATGGTGCTATTGTTCAAGGTCTCCATTGATCTTGAAGCTTAGGGAAAGGTGATAAGAACCTTCTTTATGCTGTTGATGACTATTGTATTGCGTTTATTAAGTTTTTTTAATTTATAATAACTGTTTCATCTTCTTCTTTATCTTTAGGTCTAGAAATAGTTAATGGAAGTAGTTTGGCAGACATTTCCTTCATTTTGATTCATGGAGATAGAAGTGTACCTTTGATTGAAGTAGATAGTAGAACCTTTGTGTGTTTTTTATTAATTGAAAAAAAAAGGAACAATATGTAAGTTAGACACTAGAAATTGAAGTCCCAAGGTAAGGTTATCTAAGAGAAATCACGTGCATGAGAGTTTTTTGAGAGAAAAAATTATGAGAAATCGATTGAGGAGAGCTGATTTTGAGTTATCTTTGATCTAGACCTAGTGAGAAGCCTTTGTAGCAAGAGTGGAAAGAGGGAATGAACGCATTCCCTATATCATGTTGAAGAATTACATAATAGAGATATCTATGGGAGATAAGAAGAACTTAGCATGATTCTTGGATTCCATTTCCCTTTGATGATTAGAGAGTAAGATATAAGGTAATAGATGCCCTAACTTAGGGAATAAGAGAAGAACTTTAGGCATTACGTGAGCAATAGGAAATCACAAGTTTGGTGTTATTGGAGATTGTCTTGCATCTGGATTGCATGTGAGACGATTCAAGGGCTTAGGTGAGGGAAATACACATGTGTCAGAGTGACTTACATTGAAAATAGGAAATGAAAGGATTTTTTCATAGAACAATGTCCCAATGAAAGGGGATATAGCATGACTTACATTGAAAATAGGAAATGAAAGGATTTTTTCATAGAACAATGTCCCAATGAAAGGGGATATAGCAGAGACATTGCTATGGGGTAGAACACATCTTTGGAGTACTAAAATAGAGGGGATCAAGTGATAATCATAGGGACAAGGTTAAGGATTGATGGGAGTTATGAAGAAGTAAGTTTTGAAGGCAATTTCAATGACGGATCCCCAAAGTCGTTGATTTTTAGAGACCTTGTCCAAAGGAATTTTGAAGAATTCCATAATAGAGATACATCTACAGGAGATAAGAAGAGCTAAGCATGATTCTTGGATTCCATTTTCCTTTCATGAATTCCATAACCTTGTCCAAAGGAATTTTGAAGAATTCCATAATAGAGATACATCTATAGGAGATAAGAAGAGCTAAGCATGATTCTTGGATTCCATTTTCCTTTGATGCTAAGAGATTAAGATATAAGGTAATAGATGCCTTAACTTAGGGAATAGGAGAGGAGCTTTAGTCATTGAGTGAGCAATAGGGAAATCACTAGTCAGGGGCTATTAAAGAATGCATCTGGATCGCATGTGTGAGATGATTTAAGGGCCTAGGTGAGGGAAAAACACATGTGTGAGATTGAGCTGCATTGAAAAAAGGAAATGAAAGGAAATGTTCATACAACGATATCCAAATGAAAAGGGAAGTGTAGGCACATTGTTATAGGTAGAACACACCTTTGGGGTAAAAGATAGGGGATCAAGTGATAATCATAGGGAAAACCTTAAGAGTTATTGTGAGTTATGAAAAAGTGAGTTTTGAAGGGAGTGATCATGACCAAGAGAGTGGAAGGTGAGAAAAAGGGGGTTTTGTGGTCAATTTTATTGAGGAACTTCCTTGGATTATTAGGGTACAAAGACATTGTCAATGGCATTTGGGATCAAAATACAAAAGGGTTAGTGCAATCACACTTGAAAGTTCATAGATATCACTAGTGTATAATCAAAGATGAGTGAAAATGGCTAATTGTGTTTCAATTCATTGAAAGATGTCCCTAGAATGACAGGGTGTGTAGACATCATCCATTGGTGTTTTTTATCAAAATCTTATTGAAAAGAGTGCATTCACATTTGGAAGGATTGAGAGATCATCAAAGAATAACAAAAATTGAACCAAAGGTCTTAGTGTGTTGTAATTTATAGAGCAATGCCCATAGCATAGGTCAAGTGCAAAAACATTTATCGTTGGAAGTTTGGTTTTATCATAGGTGTTCAATTATGGAGATAGCTAGGAATCATTTGGGAACCATAAGAACATGAACAAGCTACCCGCTATGCATGGACATTGCTCCTTGAGCTTATCATGGAAAGGGAACACTTCAAGATAAAGTGCACTAAAATTCATGCTCAATTCTAAAGAAAAATTGAGATCCATTACAAAATCGGAAAAACATTCCTAAATATCATATTCCACAAAATGATGTCCCCAGATCTAGTGGTCTGATAGAGAACTTGTTCTCAGTTGCTTAGATTTATAAGAGAGATTTGGAGATAAGAACCTTTGATTGAGACTTAGGAGATGTTAAGGCACAAGCAAAGGTGGAAAAAAGGTGGTTCATATCAAGGAAACTAGAGAACAGTGTTCCTACTATGAAGATAGTTTTTCCCAACAAACCAAGGATAAGAGAAGCAATCTCAAAAGTGGAGTTAGGTGCATTCAAAGATTAGTAAAAATGAATAATTCAAGACCACAATCAAAAGTTCTCTAAACTAGTAGTAAGACCAAGTTTGAGAGATCAAGGTCCGTAGCTTAGTGTTGAATAAAGACATTGTTCAAGGATAACAGGGGTATATAGTGAGCTATTGGTCACAAGTTAAACCAAAAGTACTTAAGATACTAAGCCTAGGTCCAAATAAGAAGAAAACGCTAAGTTCAACGTGAATCTTGCACCAAAAAAGGTCCCTAGTCCAACGCTTGGGTAGGGATATCACCTTGTGAGTAGGATGGCCCACATCCAAGCTTTTAAGAAGTTGGAGTGTGAGTATATCAAGGGAAAATTAACAATGCATGTATTTTGTATGAATGAGTGTATATGCATGCATGTGTGTGTATGTATATATGTGGATATGTATATGTGTGTTTATGTTATATGTATGTATATGTATGCATATATGTATGCGTATATGTTTGCATGTATATGTGTATGGGGGTATGTGTATGTGTATGTGTGTGTATATATGTGTATGTATTCTGATTTTTTTTTCTGTTTGAGATTAAATTAATAGGAGATATTGTATGGTGGAAAAAAATAAGAGGCGACCTAACATACCACCTGAGTCATTTCCTCAGCAAAAGGTATACAAATTAATAGTTTATATTTATAATTTTCATATATTTTAGTAATTAACTTATATTCATATAATTTTCATATATTCATAGACAACTACGTCTTCAAGATTCATTTCCTCAGCAAAAGGTATACAAATTAACTTATGTATTTCTTTTTTCTTAAATAAACAGGCTGCTGCAAAGAAGAGAGTTGAGTCGGGCCACACATTGCACCTAGGCCAAATGTGCCATCATGGTTTTGTAGCTACATTCGTAAGTATATGTGTTATTGTGAGTATATTTTTTATTTTAGTTAAAATACAAGAAACCAATCTTTTTTATTTGTTTCAATGCAGTGAAAGGATTATGGCCGATATCCTACAAAACATGAGATTGAGTATGCTACACATTTTGGATATCAGCGTTTGAGCGAGTATATGCGAGATTATCCGGATGCCTTTGTGAGTATTATTAAATTTTATATAATTATTTTATTTTTATGAATGGTTTAATTGTTTTACTTATTTATGTTTGTTATATGTAATACAGGAGTATTATGGAGAGGAAGATATGGATGAGGTGGAGAGACAGACACAGGAGGGACGATCTCGATCGTCACAGGGTGATCATGATGATAAGGATGAGGATGATCAGGATGATCATGATGCTGCTGATGATGATGATGATCATGATGATGATGATCATGATGATGATGATCATGATGATGATGATTAGGATTCTTGATTATGACATTGGATTATATGTATTTACATTGATATATATTTTTCATTTCAGTTATGTTTTGAATTGTGTGTATGGTATTAAGTAATGAAGAGTTTTGTTCTACTGATTGTTATTATTGTTTATATTAAGCATGTGTTTTAATACTGTAATTATATAATTCATTCATATGTGTGTATGTAAGTGTATATGTATGTGTGTGTATATGTATGTATGTGCATGTGTATGTGTGTGTATATGTATGTATGTGCATGTGCATGTCTAAGTGTATATGTGTGTATATGAGTATGTGCATGTGCATGTGTATGTGTGTATGTGCATGTATATGTGTATATGTATGTATGTGCATGTGTGTGTGCATGTGTATATGTGTGTGTACGTATGTGCATATATATGTGTATAATGTATGTATATGTAATGTCTAACTGTATGTGCATATGTATCTTTGTGTATATATGTGTGTGTATGTGCATGTGTATATGTGTGAACGTGCATCTTCATCATGTATAAGTGTATATGTGCATATCAATAAGTGTGAGTATGCTATCTAATGAAAACAACACAATTCAAATGATATTCAAAGAATAGAAATTGTACTTACAATAGTTAGCCATACTTTTTGCTTGGTTAACTTCTTGAATAACCTGCAATAAAGAGAGAGAGGAGAGAGAGAGAGAGAATTCAAATAGAGAAAGATGTAGAAATAGAGAAACAGAGACAGAGAGAGACAATAAGATAGAGCTTAGGCAAAACAACAATTCTGCATATACTTGTTTCAGCTCGTAAGCGCAGCACAATTGCGAACGTCGGAGAGCTCTTTGATTAGATGCATGAAAATGACGATCGAAGAGCCTCAAACATTTTAATTATTTTCTGTCAACAGACCATCATGTAAGCGATGGTAATGCGTCGTAAAAACCACTGGAATTGGCATCACATAAGCGCTATTTTTTAGCGTGGCTTATGCGATGCTTTTTTAAAGCGTCATGTTAATGATGCTCTATGCGAGCGTCACACACCCCGTCACGCCACACGTCCAAAAAAACATTGTTTGGCTCGTTGTTTAATATACGGTCCGCACTCGATGCTCATTGGGATGCATTTTGCAATTTTATAGTGACAAAATTGTGTCGCCTTAATCGTCGCTATGCGCTCGTATTCCTTGTAGTGTACTGAGGATGATTATGGCCCTCATAAATGTGGGCATATTTGATTGCCTCCTCAAATGTCTTAGGTGCATTTCTTCTTACCTCTCCCTTGAGAGCCCCTAACAAAGCCCTCTTGTTTTTTGGAGATCATCCAATCCCTTAAGTTTCAAACTGATCTCCCAATAGTGGGATATGTAGACCATCAAAGGCCTACCTCTCTGGGTGATCCTATCCCACTCATCCCAGTTCCTCTCTTCCTCATTCTCAGGAAGAAACTCTTTCAGGAAAAGATTTTCAAACTAAGCCATGTCCATAGGGATAGAATTAGACTCCTTGAGACTCATCCACCACTTATAAGCACATGGGCCAAGCAAGAGACTTGCCTCTAGCACACGATACTCATGTGGGGTACCCTTTAGTTGATGCAAATCAGTCCACTTTTGCAAAAAAGTGTAGATTGCATCCTTGTTTCTCTCACAGTCATCCCCCCTAAAGGTAGGTTGCTTCAAGTCTTTCAAGAGGTGAGCTTCCCTAGAACTCTCTCCTTTATGCTTACTAGGAAAAGAAGAATCTTTCCTAGCTATTTCTATAGGAAGAGTAGGAGTTTCTCTTTCCTTCCTAGCTAGGAAAGAGGTGACATGTGTCTCAAGTGAGATCATTTGATATTTAAGTTGTTCAATGAGAGACTCCATGAATTTTTTTTAGTAACAAACCCCATGAATTTTTTGTGAGTAACAAACTCATCATAGAGTTCCACATAGGAATATTCTTCTTCTTGTGGCTCTTTTCCCTCTACCATTTGCTCAACTTCCTGGTCAACATCTAACTCTTCCATCTTATGATCAGGGTCCTCTAGTTGTTCTTTGAGTAGAGAAGTGTGGTATAAAATTTGTTTACCCTTGGAATCCATATTTCACTCCCCCGGTTTACTAATTAGAGTATGTGAAAGAAATGGAAGTAAACTTAAATATGTAAGAAGAAGAGAAATATAATACCATCAAAGGCCTACCTCTCTGGGTGATCCTATCCCACTCATCAAAGTTCCTCTCTGGATATGTAGACCATCAAAGGCCTACCTCTCTGGGTGATCCTATCCCACTCATCCCAGTTCCTCTCTTCCTCATTCTCAGGAAGAAACTCTTTCAGGAAAAGATTTTCAAACTAAGCCATGTCCATAGGGATAGAATTAGACTCCTTGAGACTCATCCACCACTTATAAGCACATGGGCCAAGCAAGAGACTTGCCTCTAGCACACGATACTCATGTGGGGTACCCTTTAGTTGATGCAAATCAGTCCACTTTTGCAAAAAAGTGTAGATTGCATCCTTGTTTCTCTCACAGTCATCCCCCCTAAAGGTAGGTTGCTTCAAGTCTTTCAAGAGGTGAGCTTCCCTAGAACTCTCTCCTTTATGCTTACTAGGAAAAGAAGAATCTTTCCTAGCTATTTCTATAGGAAGAGTAGGAGTTTCTCTTTCCTTCCTAGCTAGGAAAGAGGTGACATGTGTCTCAAGTGAGATCATTTGATATTTAAGTTGTTCAATGAGAGACTCCATGAATTTTTTTTAGTAACAAACCCCATGAATTTTTTGTGAGTAACAAACTCATCATAGAGTTCCACATAGGAATATTCTTCTTCTTGTGGCTCTTTTCCCTCTACCATTTGCTCAACGTCCTGCTCAACATCTAACTCTTCCATCTTATGATCAGGGTCCTCTAGTTGTTCTTTAGGTAGAGAAGTGTGGTATAAATTTTGTTTACCCTTGGAATCCATATTTCACTCCCCCGGTTTACTAATTAGAGTATGTGAAAGAAATGGAAGTAAACTTAAATATGTAAGAAGAAGAGAAATATAATACCATCAAAGGCCTACCTCTCTGGGTGATCCTATCCCACTCATCAAAGTTCCTCTCTGGATATGTAGACCATCAAAGGCCTACCTCTCTGGGTGATCCTATCCCACTCATCCCAGTTCCTCTCTTCCTCATTCTCAGGAAGAAACTCTTTCAGGAAAAGATTTTCAAACTAAGCCATGTCCATAGGGATAGAATTAGACTCCTTGAGACTCATCCACCACTTATAAGCACATGGGCCAAGCAAGAGACTTGCCTCTAGCACACGATACTCATGTGGGGTACCCTTTAGTTGATGCAAATCAGTCCACTTTTGCAAAAAAGTGTAGATTGCATCCTTGTTTCTCTCACAGTCATCCCCCCTAAAGGTAGGTTGCTTCAAGTCTTTCAAGAGGTGAGCTTCCCTAGAACTCTCTCCTTTATGCTTACTAGGAAAAGAAGAATCTTTCCTAGCTATTTCTATAGGAAGAGTAGGAGTTTCTCTTTCCTTCCTAGCTAGGAAAGAGGTGACATGTGTCTCAAGTGAGATCATTTGATATTTAAGTTGTTCAATGAGAGACTCCATGAATTTTTTTTAGTAACAAACCCCATGAATTTTTTGTGAGTAACAAACTCATCATAGAGTTCCACATAGGAATATTCTTCTTCTTGTGGCTCTTTTCCCTCTACCATTTGCTCAACTTCCTGCTCAACATCTAACTCTTCCATCTTATGATCAGGGTCCTCTAGTTGTTCTTTAGGTAGAGAAGTGTGGTATAAAATTTGTTTACCCTTGGAATCCATATTTCACTCCCCCGGTTTACTAATTAGAGTATGTGAAAGAAATGGAAGTAAACTTAAATATGTAAGAAGAAGAGAAATATAATACCAGAGCACTTCCCTAGTACAAAAAGAAGATCGTGAAACAAAATTGAAGCAGTCTTTGAAGCATGAAGGTGCTGATTTGCAATCCTCACTAGGCCTAGACAAAAATTTGAAATGTCTGGTTGGCCCGAGGAGGTTCTAGTCACCAAAAACCAGCAAGAATGATGCCAAAAACATATGGCAATAGCCTCAAGTGAGCAAAGTCAAATTAAAGACCAGACCTCAACAATCCAAAGTAGGTAGTCAAGCACCTATACTTCAAATATATGAAGATATTTCAAGTGAAAAAAGTGAATTTGGATGCCAAATGATGAAAAAATAGGCTCAAGTGACCACCTAGTTTTTGCTGAAGTGTTGTAGAGGGATTTTGGTTGATAAAATCTCTTCCAAATCAATCATCATTTGTTCCTGAGTGAATCCTAGATTGTAGCTTTGTACTATGAGAAAGATTTCTCAAATTGGATGTCAGCTCACCATGAGCCAAAGAAGGTGGGTATGTCAAGAGTAGGAGGTGAGAGAGCAACTCTTGATGCCAAGGGGTGACTTTGGAAGCCCAAAACTGAGAACTTGAATCTTCTTTAGTTATCCCAGTGACCCGTACCCCAACTCCACAACCCATAATACATATTTGCATCATTACTTTTCCCAAATATTTGATTCATAGCTTACTTTCCTCCCCAAACTTCACAAAAAATTTTGAAATTTTGAGTTAATTACCTCCTTGTCCAGTTTTCTCAGCATGTTTGCAAACGGTTGTCCTCAAACTTTGATTTATCCCACATGCGAGTGCAAGAGAGGTCTTCAATGAGTATATATGAGGGGAGCTTCAGTCTATGCTCTCACCAAAGAGAGGGGCTAGAGGGAGTTCCCTTCCGTGTGGTAGAGTTGTTGCCTCCCGTGAGTTGGCTCTGTTCTCCGCTCTGTGGGTCCAACTTCCCATCATGTTGCACCTCATGGGCTCAATCGTCGAGAGTTCTATTGCTGAGATACCACTATGACAGGCTACCTCCAAATGATAGCCTCCATTTTTGGACCTATCTAACACAGAATTAGAGGAGATGACGGACTACAAGTAGGGAATGCTAACACATGGAGTTCCTCATATCATGTACCACGTAGCCGCATGAAGATTATGATATATTATCCCTTTGTATCTCTTATTACCTAAAAACGGTGATGAATCATGGCCTGTCGAGTGCCAATTGGCGCTCATGTGGGCATCCTACCTTAAATATGCAAGAGGTAGTTCACACCTCTAAAGGAAGGATACTCCATGTAACACGCCGTCACCACTACCTTTGGCTGGAATTCTCTTGCTCAAGGTACTCCCCTTTGATGGGACTACTCCCACCGGAGGTATTCCTTGCTTTATGACTCCACCACGATCGCCCTCTTAGCCATCCCCTAGTGGCTCCAACAATCGATGTATGCGTTCGACACCACAACATGATATAGGTATTGGCCGCTCTCATCCATCTCATCGACGAGGTCACACTCTAGAGAAGCAGGTTCTAGAGGTGGATCCATAGGTGGCTCTAAAGGAGGCAGATGTTGCCAAGGCAGTGCAACAGACATTGTGTCTCCCACTTCTACTCCTAGAATGAGTACCTCAGATGCAGGTATGCCGCATAGTACACCACGTACACCTTGGGGTGCTCATGACCATGACGACTCCAAGGTGTACTCTATACATGATGGAGCTCCAATGATGGATGCGAATGGAAATGCCATGCATCAGTGCATTCTGTAGCTATGCTCCATATAGTTTGGACACTCTATCATGGTGAAATGGAGTAAACAAGACAAAGATTGAAAAAATTATATCACAGAGTCGATCTATCATGAGTATCGGCCATCACCTAGGCATCCTATTGTCAACTCAGAGTTGATTGAGCATACAATACATGAGGTGATGCCGCATCAACAATTAGAGGCTCCTAATGCTTTCAGAGTAGGATTAACAAAGCTTGTATGTAGACACTGAGGAGTGGGATATGATCCCTGATGAGGAGCAATAGACTCTTGATCGATATCCTTAATAGCAAGATGCAACAACCACACATCTAGATACCATTGGAGCATCACATTTGGGTAGTGACAGGTATGACACTATGCATCAAGAGTTTGTAAGTATCATTCTGGTGATTGAATTCTCTTGTGTTAAGCATGTCATGTATGTTCATCTAACATATTGCATATTTATTGTAGGATTTGGCAGTGGATCATCCTGCAACACGAGAAGAGGAGGCTTATGGATATTGTCATGGATTAGCTTCACTATTGGAGGATTTGGAGGGATGCAGTGTGGTCATTTTATGGGAGCATCTAGGATGATGTAAGCTTATAAACTTGGTTTGGTGTTCTTTAGTTGTTGTTTATAAATATCATGTCAATTTGTTCCATTTCATGGATGTGCTTTGTTGCTGGACTACAAATATAGATGGTTTGATCCTTCTGGGCATGTGTATGGTAGTGGTGTTCCATAATTTTGTATTTGGCTCATATATGGAAATGGTGTGCCACAATTTTGTATTTGGTTCCTATATGGCCGTGGTTTTCCACATTTTGTATTCCATTGTTGAATGGCAGTGGTTTGCCACATTTTTTATTTGGCTCATATATGGCTGTCGTTTGCCACACTTTTGCACATGGTTCATTTATGGAATATATATCTCTTTTATACATGGTTTATTTATGGAAAATCCCTTTTGTACATGGTTCATGGTTCATTTTGCTCATCTCTTTTATGTTCATGTGTTTTGCTTTTTCAAATCATGTTTTGGTTGTCGATCATGTAGACCCTAAATCAGCAACCATTAGAGTACATGTCACATGTACTCAGTTTTTTTGGGCAGAGTGTATTGTCTTTTGCTACAAAACAACATCATAATGTTGATGTAGCAAGAGACAACACACTCTACCCAAAAACAAATTTGCAGATATGGTCATTAGTTTGGGCAATGGTATGAGCGTGGGTATGTCCAAGAGCATACCAATGCCTATACCAATGATTTTATCAAGGAAATACCGATGCTTATACCGATGATATTCTACTGAGGCAAGTACCGAACCTTATACCAACGTTATTGAAGAATTACCGATGCTTATACCAGTGCCTATACTGACACTTATACCAATGTTTTGGTAGTGACATGTATATCGACACTTATATTGATGCTAGAGCAAAAATAGTTCCGTGTATTTATACCGGTATAGGGGCCGGTATACCCCTCATATGTTCTAGTGAAGTCTTTTTATTTAGGTATTTATGAAGGAAAAATACATCTTCATTTAAGGAAGGAAAGGAACAACATGCATATCTACCTCCATGCATCTTTGCAATGTTATCCATGGTATGCTAATTTTAAAAACTTAAGGAACTTTAAAGCAACCAATTAGCATACACACGTATTCAGTACAAGATTATGCAAAAAATATGTTGTTTATAGCATTTTTTGTTTTTGTAGGTTACTGGAGTTTATATATGAGTATATGGTTTGTATGACATGGACTTTCCAAGCCCTATTCTATGGTGAATGTCTTGGAGAAATCTTTTGATTAAAATTTTTTTGAACTCCATTTCCTTGGAGAAATGTTGTTGATATTTTTTCCACCTCATGGTGTTATATACACACTTTCCTTAAGGAAAGACTTTTAAAGAATCGTAACACGCCTTCTTTGCAAACATCACTAATGTGTAAGCATGCTTGTAAGCATGTACTTGATGGACCTATGACCATCAAAATTTCATAAAAGCGGCAACTTCATTAGTAATTGCATCCCTACACATAATCCTTATGGATTTAGACCATAGGATTTCAAAGGGAAAGGACTTATACCTTCACCATTAGGAATGTGCACAAGCAATCCTATAGGTTTGAGGAAGTTGCAAAGAGGATTAGGAAAGATACTTTATAATTGTCTACAATATACTAAAGGCTTATTTATCTTCAAAAGAGTATTAAAGTATGATTAGGATACTACAGGGTGTCATGAGGGATATCCAAAGAGTGACTAGTTTTACTCATGCAGAACACTTGACTATGTAGTGATTCATTTTTGCGAAACTACTAAGGAAACCAATTACATGGGATCATAGAGATGGGCTTCATGAAAGAGCATCAATCAGCACTCATGTGATTTGAGTGATAGTTAGGAAGGCCATAGTAATGGTGAGTGATAGTTAGGAAGGCCATAGTAATGGTGAGTGATAGTTAGGAAGGCCATAGTAATGGCACTAGCTCTATGATTTAGAGCATAGAAGTGTGACTGAGGAATATTTGGGGTACCCTATACATATATGTTTGTTGGGATCTAGAGAGACGTACTTAGACTTAGTCATGGTACCTAGGAACAAGAGAGGTTTGAATAGGAATGGATATCCACTCTCACATGTTGAATAGAACCAAACTAAACTAGGTCAAGCACATAAGATTCATTAGACTCCACCTACATACTCCACTACATATGTATGGAATAGGTATGACACCATGAATTGGAAGAAGGTCCACTAGCATGGGATGGTGGAAACGACTTCCCTTTGAGCACTCTTTTTCAGAAAAGGACTCATCATTCATGTCTAACAAGATCAAAGGATAGCTTGTAGAAGACAATTCCTTAGGATTTGGAGTTATCATTCATAGTTGATGGAAGATTTATCTTCCAATAGAGTATGATTTGGGTGCTTTTATCTCCATAGACATCACATACTCACTTTATAGTTTTCAAGATGGATGATTCCATTAGTGTGGATAGATCATATAGATCCATGCATAGAGGATGGCTGGCAGAGATAACTTTTAATATGGATACACATCTGTGTGCTATGGTATCTTATCATATAATGCTGACAAAATATTTTTGAAGAGGGTTTTGATCCTTAGTAGGAATTTATTTTCTCCACTGTTCACTACATAAACCTTCATTATTTATGGAAGATTGGTTTTCTTCATAGGAATGTATGTAAATGAGGGATTATGCATTAGTTTATGGAATAGAGGAGCAAATGAATTCATAAATCTCTCTTTAAAGAGAAGGAGAAAGTGGGATTTATCTTGGAGATCGAGGAGAGATCTCACTTCTCTCTAATTTAGCTCTAAGATTGAGGAGAGATCTCACTTAGATTACTTTAGCTCCTATTCTTTTAAAGACACAAACTAAAGGAAAAAAATGATTTTTTCATAGGAGAACAATAGATTATGTTTTCATTTAGAGAGAAGAGGTATTTAGAAAACATCTCTTAGTTTGTATCTTAAAAGGAATTCATTTACTTTATGATTTTGCTTCATATGGGAGTTTGCTTCTCCACTATTTTGAAGCAAAAACATGGAGAAATTATGTGAATGTTCTCAATTTTGGATCAATAAAGCATTTGGATTCAACAGAATCTCTTTCAAAGGGAAAGGGAAAGTGGAATAGATTCCACTACTAGAGCTCTTTTCCTTAGATGAGATTACAGAGAGATAGAGAAAGTTTCATTTTCTCACTTTTAGCTTGTCTAGATAGGAGTGGCACTCAAAGGCAAGAGGGAGATCGGTTAATCATGGTGGTTATACTAAGCCTTGACTAAAGACTCTAGAAAGAAGTAGTTATGTTATTTCATGTAATGTTCCTTGACTACATGAAATGATCTAGTTACTAACATTAGTAAGACTAAGAATAGAGTAATGAATCTTTTCTTTAGTGTTTCTAGGAGATAGGAATAGATCTAACCATTGGGTTACCAAAATCTTAGTTGGTGTTGTATCATGAGGATGATGGTTGAACATCAATCAAGAGAATGGGTACTTTGGGATTATCTAAATCTCAAAAGGAATGATTTTTGCATTGATATGAAAAACTAGAGGGGAGAGAAAACGATAGAGTTTGCATAGTGCCTATGCATGCTCTTCCAATAGATCTTAGTCCAAACTTAATGAACCAAAGACTTCCTAGTTAGTGGAATGTAGAGAATTCATGTTACTACCAAGGAATTCTTATATGTGAGATAGATTATGGACCGGCATAGGGCACATGATGGTTTAGGTAAAAACTATCATTGTAACCATTGAAGGATAGGAATACTTTGAGAGACATAAGGGTAATTCTATCATCTTAGGTCTAGCAGGGTTTGGAGCCACTTTTTATGGAATTTTGCTCTACATTTCAGAGGCTTCTAAGGTTTACTATCCGTAGGTATGGTCAAGCCTATAAGCTTGGCACCTTATAATTGTTTTTCATATTATTACTCCATAGAGGATATATCATATGGACTTACATCACTTTGATGATGTTATATGTTATGGAAGTGATAGTTTGGAGACTAGGTCTATATGGGAGATAGTAGGCACCATGTAGATGGTTTCCAACTTTCAGATGATCGTTTATGTGACTTATTAAGCAGAAGGATATGGGGAAACAACACACAAAGATGATCATGTACAATTTGTACATGAAGCTCTAGGGGATGGTTAGAGTATTTATATAGCTCATCACGATGAAAATGTTTTCCGAGGGGGAAGAATGTTATAAAGGAGGTTTATGAGATGAAAGTTTGAAATGTACAGATGGAGTTGAGATTGGACATCATTTGGTCATTCAAGTGTAGGGCAAAGGTCTCGAGAGTAGAATTAAGCAAATATGCTTATACTCTCTAAATAAGAAAAGGTGTTTGTCCTAGTGGTTATGTCATATGGATGAGAAGGAAGAGATCTTGGGTTCAAGTCCTACAAGAGACGTGGGAGAATGTTTCGCCCCAAGAGCCCTAGAGCCTCCTAGAAGCATCCACTTGAGTTAACTCTAGTTAACTAGGACAATTGGCACACATGTAATTACATTGCTGACACTTGGATGGTTAGTATCCACCTAATATAGTGGGTAGTCCCTTGGAGAGAGCTATATAGAGGCATATGGTTGGGAGAAAAAATGGACTCATCCATGTGTAAGTCATAATGCTTCAATGCTCCATAACTGTACTCTATAATTGAGGCAAATGAAGTTTATAGAAGACTTCAATATACCACAAATTCTAAGAAGTATATTGAAAGTTATATGGTGAGAAAATGAGAAGCTCCTCAAATCTATATTCCATAGACAAGGAAGTGGGACTTGGTTGTAAATAAAGGTTCAAAAGGAATCACGTATGTGCCACCAAATTCATTGAGTGGATGGGCTGAATGGAAGTCCTTAAATCCATAAACGATGACAAACACACTATAAATCCCTATATGAATACCAAGGTGTAGCTCAAGCGTAAGCACCACCTTCTTTACTTGTCAATCTGCGGAGACGTGAGGACCGGTATGAAGACCACAAGCAAGTGAAGGCACAAGTGCGTGAGTGAAAGCACAAAAACATGCACATACATACACACACACATGCACAAGGTAAGATCAAAGAGAGGAACAATGGAAAGCTTTGATTGCAAATGAGTTCTCTTACAAAAGCTCTATTCTCTCACAAGCTAACCTCAAAAATGAGCTCTCTAGCTCTTTTTATAGTTTTTGGACTAGTTTTGGCCCTGTCCAGACCTACTGTCCGGCCTAGTTAAAACTAAGCATGACTCATTCATGTTTCATGAGCCAAACCTGGGAACAAGTTCTTTCTCTCTCTTTTTTTTTTTCTTTTTTTTTTTGAGAGGAACAATGTCACAAAACAAGAAGACAAAGGTTAGAATCAGAAAAGATAATTGACATATGTCAATGTGCTCTTGTGCATGGGACTCTCAAATGTGTCTATGTACGGCCATGTAATGTGGCCCTATATTAATGCATACTTTGGAAATGCATGACTTGAATGGTGCAAAAGACAGGGTTGTGCAAGGAGCCCATGGTTGTCGCTTGTCGAGGCTTTCAATGTGATTTGTAGATGTTGATGCCATCTGTCTTCGAGATATCCATTGGATCTCGAGATGACAACTCATCCTTCCTCCTTATAGGGATCCATTTGAGAATGTTCTTCGACTGTTTAGTGATCTCCTTTGGATGCTCCATGTTTGGATGGTTTCTTGAGGTTGTGATCCTTTGTGGTTGGCTCTTTGGTTCTGTGGGGACTACCGGTGCTTTTGGCTTCCATACCCATACCCTTCTTGCCGGTCTTCTAACTCTTGTTGAAGCGGTGAGTTGGTCTACTTTTGGTTTTGGTGTTGGATTCTGACCCTTGCCTCACCTCGGCTTCTTTGTTGAGACTTTTCTCATGTGGGAGAGCATACATTGTTGTGTATGTAGAAGCTACTTGGGTACCCATATTTGTAATTGTCCTTGTTGAGCTGCAGCTAATTTCTTAGGCACCCAAACTTGTCGAATACCTTGTGGTTGAGCTTGTCCGAGCTTCTTCCTTCGTCTTTTGGCCTGGTTGGTTTGCCTAGATGGGATTTGTGGGGGCAAGGCTGGTGGTTGCTCTCCTTTGCGTACCTAGATCTGCTTCATGCCCGGAACGACTTTCTTGTTGTATGGTGTCTTTCTATTTGCTATAGCATTTGTCTTGAATTGTTGCGCTTGCTTTTGAGGTTGAACTACTGTGGATGCTTTACCTTTCGAAAAGGAAGGAGGGTCTGCTTGCCTTTGTGATTGTCCTTCCATGATTGAGTCCTTCTGGATCATAGAGTTTTTGACACATACAACATCTTGCTCGCGAAGATTAGTCTTAGAGGAACTTAAAGAGTGTGTGGTGCCATGATCTATGAGCATGCAATTCTCTAATTCTAATGTAATGCATTGTTCATGTACCCAAACTTGAAGAAGTTGATTTCTGAGGTTCAGGTTGACTGCATGGTCATAAATCCAATCTTGACCCAAGACAAGTGGTTCCATAAGGTCCTCATCTTGACACACTAGCATTTTGACTTTCATTAGAACATCTTGAAGGTAGATGGGAAATTCCACCTTGCCCAAACAAGGGTTTTCCACACCTCCCAATCCTATGAGATAAGCTTCTATGGGATTGATGTTCAACTGCAAGTCTTGGCAGTAGGAAACTCTAACTACACTACTTGCTGCACCTGAGTCAATCAATACTTTCACAGTTCTTGCGCTCTTTCCTTGTCCTATCTTTATGGTCACAAAGGGATGTCGGTTGATGCTTTGAGAAGTAATTATGCCTGATTTTCGGCACATATCCATGTGATATTTTGGGGCTTTTGGGTTGGCATCTAGGCCTAATCACCTTAACTTATTTCACCTTATGCACTCCCTAGCCTCTGCTTGTGCTTCTTCTCTGACTCTCAACTCTTCTTCTTTTCGTTTCTTAGCAGTGTTGAGTCTCATTAGCATGTTCTCTGTAAGAGGTTCTTGATATAACTTGACTCGACAACCACTGATATAGTTTGGCAAGATGTCACCTTCTAAAGTAGCCAATTGAACCGCACCGCTAGTGGAAATTCTATTAATGATCATGGGTCCATATCCTCTTTTTTCCAACTTACGGGCATGTTGCTTTAGCGTATAGACCAGCACTAGGTCTCCCTCTTTCAATCCTTCATCTTTGATGTGTGCATCAAAGTATGCCTTTTGTCTTTTCTTTGCAACATAGATGCCTGCTTCTGCTCGTAGCTTCGTCTCACCTAAGCGTTCTAGATCAAAGATTCTAGAGGACAACTCATGTCCATTCCACTCGTGCTCTTGTGCTACCTTTAATGCTGGGATTAGGAAATCTAATGGTAGCACAACATTCTATCCAAAGACCATTTGAAATGGGGTGGCATTCAGTACCGTTTTATAGGCAACTCCATAAGCCCAAACATCATGATGTAGCTGTTTTTCCCAGTCAGAGCGTTTATTATTTACTAGTTTTGTCAATACGTTACATAGGATCTTGTTTGTGCTCTCAGCTTGTCCGTGAGCTTGTGGATGATAGGGGGCAGACTTCTTATGTACTACCAAGAATTCTTGGAGCAGATTTTCAATGACTTCATTCAAGAAGTGCATACCTCTATCACTTACTAACTCTATCGGTAATCCATATCTCGTGAACACATTCTCAAATAAGAACTTAGCCATTGTCTGAGCATCATTCTTTGTTGTGGATTTCACTTCTACCCACTTGGTAAGGTAATCTGTGGCTACAATAATGTACTCTGCATGGGAGTTTCTAGCTGGGGGGTGAATAGGACCTACAAAGTCTATACCCCATTTCGAGAATGCACGTCCTCCCGTCATTGGCCTCAAAGGCATCTCACCTTTTCTAATCGGATATTGTGCACGTTGGCATGTGTCACATTTCTTCACATAGGTGTGTGCATCCATATGAAGAGTGGGCCACCAAAGTCTTGAGAATAGAATGGTCTTAATTACTCGGTCAGGACCAAAGTGTCCACCTGCAACACCACTGTGTGCAATTTCTAAGACTTTCAAATAATCTGATTCATGAACGCACAATCTTAGGTAGCCATCTTTTCCTCTCCGGTATAGGTTTTCTCCAACTAAGGCATAGTCTTGAGCCTCTTGCTCCATGCTTCGCCTTCTTGCTAGACTAGCCTCTTTGGGTAATTTTCCCGATCTCATAAATTCTACCAATGGAGCCCTCCAATCTCGAATGAATGACACTTGATAAAGGGTGGCATGCTCCACTCGGGGTCTTTTTTGCACTTTGGACAATTTTTAATCCACTCATGTATTTCTTTCTCCATGCTAGGCCAATACACTCGTAAACACTTCAGATTCTGCAATGTTCGTTGTTTAGAGTAGTGATTTCCTAGCAATCCTTCATGGGCTTGTTGCAACCAACTACTATGTTCATCGTCCTCAACAAAACAAGCTAATACACCCTCAGTATCTTGTTTGTACATGCTTCCTGCCAATATGTGATATTTTTGTGATTTTACAATTTCTTCTCGTGATGTTTTCACATTCTTATTTGCGGGTCCAAAGGTTAGGACTGGTACCAACTTATTTGCCCATTTATTGCAAGGTTTATTGACCAAATATAACAAATCTTGATGATCAGTGAAAAACTTGAACTTATTTGCCAATAAATAGTGCCTAAACTTCTTCACGACATATACCATGCCTAAACCTTCTCGCTCAGTTGTGGTATAGTTTCGTTCAGTTGTGGTTACCTGTCTGCTAGCATATGCTATGGTTAAATCTAAATTTCCTTCACCTGTGGGTTGTGCTAGCACACATCCTATGGCATGATTGGAGGCATCCACATGGACATGGAATGGCTTATTCCAATCAAGAGTGGTCAAAATTGGTGTTGTGCACAAACGTTTCTTCAACTCATTGAAGGAATTTTCACATTCGTCATTCCACTCAAAATTTGTCAACAAATCATAAAGAGGTTTAGCTATGATCGCATACATGTGGATAAGCCTGCGGTAATATCCACAATGAACCATAAAAGCTTGTACTTCTTTAAAGTTCCTTGGCATTGGCAGCTCTGCTATGGCTCTAACTTTGTCCTCGTCTGTGGATATTCCATTCTTAGAAACAATGTGACCTAAAATTTTACATTGTCATACCATGAATACACACTTTTCTGGGTTCAAACAAACTCGATATCCTCTACATTTGTTGAAGATCTATCTGAGCTCAGGGATGTGGTACCGTCTTTGTTGGGAATGAGCACATAAATCATCCACATATACTTCTAAGCTCTTCCGTAAAAACTCTTTGAAGACATGACACATGAGTCGTTGGAATCTTGCAGGTGCATTGGTTAGCCCAAATGGCATCACACGAAATGTGAAAATTCCCCACTCTGTGGGAAAAATCCATTTTGTGTTGATCTTCTGGGGCAATGGTTACTTGATTGTAACCTGAAAATCCATCAAGGAAGCTATAAACTTCCTTGCCTGCAACACGCTCCAATAGGTGTTCTGTGATTGGAAGTGGATAACTATCTCTGATCGTAGCGGCATTAACTTTTTTAAGGTTAATACACACTCGCAACTTCCCATTCTTCTTGGGCACCACTACAATGGGGGACACCCATTCAGTATGCTCAATCTCATAGATAAATCCAGCTTCAATCAGCCTGTCAATTTCTTCTTTTATCTTGGCCGCATAAGTGTCATTATATGTGTAGGGCTTCTGTTTGGTGGGCTTGGCATCAGCAGTCATGGGGATCGTATGAGAGCATATTCTTGGATCTACCCCCTTCAAGTCTCTATAGTGCCACGCAAACACATCCCTATATTCCCTTAATAGAGCTACAAGTTCCATTTCTTCTCTTGCACTTAGGTCATCTCCTATATACGTGCATCTCTCTTTGTTCTCTTCAATGGTGACTACAATCTTCTTGGTCTTTTCTTTATTATCATATGATTCTCCTATGATGGCCTCTCTCTTAGGCATTCGTACCAAAATTTTTCGATCTTCAACTTCATATTTCTTGAAGTTTTCTAGTACCTCAAACAATGATTCCTCCTCTTCTCGTTCCAATGCTTTTCTTTTCTTTTTCTTTTGAATACTCTCACTTTCTTCCTTGGAATTTACAGTTTTGATACTTGTGAGAGCTTCTTCTTCTTTCTGGGTAAACACTCCTATATCTTCTAGATAGTGCTTCTCTGAGTTAAAGCAACTATCCATCACAATGGACTCTAGATCATCGACATTCTCTTCTTCTTCTATGACATCACTAGGGTCACATTCTTCTAGTAAGGGCTGACACATGAACATTGAAATATCATAACCCTCCTCATCACAATGAGGTGTCCATTGTTCTTCATTAACTGCAATGTCCATGGTAACTAAGATTTCTGCCCAACCATGAGGCTCAAATTCCTCATGTGGAAATATCATCGGTGTATAGGATGGGTCTTTAACTGGTCTATTTCCTGGCAAAGTTCCTTCTTCTCTCGCCTTTAAGCGTTTTTCCTCTTCCTCTGTGACCTTGCACATCCACAAATGAGTATCTTCATGCAACCAAGATGGGTCAGGAAATCCCGAATGCGCAGAGATTGAATCTTCTTTTGCTTTGTGGATAGGATTCCACTGTAGGGGTGGTACATCTTTGAAGGTGTAATCCTTCAAATTGACCTTGGTGGTGACCTCTAAGTGTTGTAAGTACAAGGAGTTGGTTCCCCAATCCTGTACTATTTGCAATTGTCGTAGGAAGGGTCTTCCGAGGATCATCTCATAGACATTATTTTTCTCAAAGTCACATATAGCAAATGTGTGTTCAAACTCTACACCACAAGTGGTTAGAGTTATCCCTTCGAGCAATCCTAGAGGTCTTTCAAAATGACCATCTACCATTTGAAGCTTCATTCTAGTTGGTCTTAGTGTGGGTTTGCCCCATCGCTTCCACAAGGAGGTAGTTGCAATAGAAACACCAGCACCTTGCTTTGGTTGTGTAACCTTGGTAGGTGATTGGAAGATAAGTATTACCTTCTTCACCCTCACACATGTCCCGTATTTTGTCTAGAGGTATCTCTAGTACTTTTTGTTTAGAGCCTATTTTTTGCATATTGGAATCGAGTTCTGGGACCTGATCCTTCACATGATTCCATAGCTCAGGTTTTGCTTTGAGCATCTCGTCTACAGTGAGATGACATTGAACCTTAGTGTTCTCCACGACATCAGTGTTCCTTGGGACCACTCAGTCTTCATGTCTTACCAGTATCATGGGAGCTCTAATATGAAGAGATTCAGATTCCCATGGGCCTGTGAATTGAGGAAACTCTTGTAAAGAATTAGATTCAAAATCTAATCTTTCATCCTCTTGTTGCTCTATTTGGTCTTCATAGATATACGAAATGTCTTGGGGAAATTCATCATGAAGATCATCAATCTCAAGAATAGGAGGGGGATTACCCTTCTCCTTGGCCCATTTCTCTTCTTGTATTTCCCGCAAGAACTCTTGAGAATACTGTTGGATTGAAGGAGGTATTCCAACATCCGTGGAATTAGGAACATAAGCTCCCATTGGTGGTGAGCTTCCTCTCTCAATAATTGGTTGAGCCTGTGGAGGTAAAGAAACTTGTGGTTTGTTTACCAACTGCTCTAATATTTCTAGTAAGCCCTGGAAATGCAAATCCGGTTTGACAGAGTTTGTCTGATTGAACTTTTGACTAGTCTCGAGTATAGCTTGAGCTTGTTCTACCATTTTCATGCACATTTTCATCCGTTCAATCTCTAAATCCACTCTAGGGTAACTCTTGTCTAGGTTTGCAGCTGTTGGCCCTTCTTGAAGTCGAGCCTGGTAGGCCTTGAACATCATGTCCAAGCCTTCTGGGGTTGGATTTGCAAGAACAAACACTGGTAGTGGTCTATTTACAATGGGTGGTGGGATGGGATGAGGTGGAGTGGATGGAGTTTTGGCATGCAAGGGACTTTGAGATGCAATGTCATCTATTTTTGTTTTTGCATCTTTTAGGCTTTCTTCCAGTTTTGATAACTTTTTATTCCACTTGCGATTGGCCTTCTCTCTGGTATCTTTCCATGTTCTTTTTTTCCTCTTACTAGGCTCTCTTGATTCACTTGACTTTGATTGTTCGACTGGTTTATCCTGTTTTAATGCTTGGGCCCTAGTAACTGCCTGTACAGGAGCCGCATTGCTACTACTTGAACTTGAATCCACCACTAAGCCTACCACATTAATGGGTGTAACCTTGGGCGCACTAGAGGGATTCCTAGGACACTCTCTTGGAAGATGTTCCTTGCCGCACTCATGACAAAAGCCTTGTATTGTGATGTTTTGTCCTTGTCCTGGAGTGAGTGAGTGGGGACATTCACGAATGAAATGGTCACCCTGGCATCTAAAACATGGTCTTCTGGGGGCTTGGGGTCTCACTTGTCTCAATTGGGGCCTAGGGTTAGGAGTTGTGTACATGAAATTGGAGTATTTTGGCTCCCAATGTTGTTCCATAGGTGGTGCCTCATATTGATACGAGTAAATCTCACTATGCTCAGGTGACTCTTGTGAAGAGAGATGGTGGATGCAATCCAAAGATGAGTAGGTGCTGCTACAACCAGCTTCACACCAGCCAACTGAGACTTCAGAGTTGATTAGTAGACCCTTTAAGCTTCCTAAATCCACCAAAATATCAGCCAAGTACTTGGGAACATGTATCCCAAAAGTTTAAGTCAAGACAGACAAGTTGCAAGATGACTAGCTCCCAAAACTTGCTATTTTTGGACATACACCTGCTGGAAAAAATGAACAGTGCTCTCAACCTGGAAGGAATTAGAAAAGTTCCTTTTGGGCATAGCAAATAGACTTAGCAAGATTCCCAATCCAAGTTAAAACACTTCAAATGATGGACTGAGCACTGAGAACAAGATTTATCAATTTTTGGAACATGCCCACCATTCTCGGGGCTCTGCAGAGATAGACTAGTGAGCAGTAAAATACAGATATCTCCAAAAATATTAATCCAATGACCTTGAAAATTGATATGCAGAAAATAGATAGTAAGAGCTATCCAACGCACTTTAAAACATTGAAAATGGATCAGTAGAACTCGAGATATCACCTTCTGAAGGTACTACTCTGAGTGAGTATAGCAGAGAACAAAACAGAGAAGTAGATGATGTTAAATGTATAGATTCACATATGATTACAACCACATTGGCATTGAATCTTTGCACAATGGGAGTAGAATGATAGAGATATGGAGTAAGCTCTTCAATCTCTACAAAATGACATGAAGTGGTCACGTACAAGACTTGCTAATCGCCTCTTCCTTCTTGCTCCTTTTATAGCTATTCTTGGAGGGAGTTTTGAATTCGAATTCGAATGGCTCCACCTAAAAGTGATCCCCAGAGTTAGGAGATATTCCCTCAGTTCAAAAATTCATGATTTTGGTAGTTGGAGCCACGAAATTGCTTTTACATCATGGATGAGGTAAGCCATCCTTTTCCTTTTTCTTTTTCAAATTACAAGAGATAAAATTGAACTTCTTTTACAAGAGGTGTTCACATGACTACTCATGTGACTTACAAATGAGGATGATATCAAATATATCAAGCATGTAGGCTTGGGTAAAATGCACCAACAGCTCCCCCTCAAGCCTAACATGCTTGGCCTTCAAATAAGTCTTCAATTGTCCTTGATTTCCTGCAAGCCAATCATCAACTTGAATCTACTTAACTTTGTACCATCAAGAGCTTTAGTCAACATGTCGGCACATTGCATATCTGTAGACATAGGATAGTTGAATATCCTTGCTCATTAGCTTCTCCCTTACATAATGGTAGTGGACTTCAATATGCTTGGTTCTAGCATGGTATACCGGATTAGTTGCTAGATGTAGTGAGCTTGTGTTGTCACCAAAAATGTGAGGTGTTGAAGAATGAAGTCCAAGATCTGTGTACAAAGACTTTAACCACATGATTTCTTGAGTTGCATTAGCCAAACCTCTATATTCTGCTTCAGTAGAAGATAATGCCACGGTTGGTTGCTTCTTCGATGACCAAGAAATGATTTTTGAACCTGCAAATGATATATACCCTGATGTGCTTCTTCTATCATCTTTAGATCCGGCCCAATCTGCATCTGAGTAGACCTTTAGCTCAATATCTGAAGTATATGAATAGAACAAACCTTCATTCATGGTCCCCTTTAGGTACTTGAGGACTCTCTTGGCCGCTTCCATATGTGGTCTTCTCGGCTTATGCATAAACTGACTCAATATGCTAACACCATAGCATATATCCACCCTTGTGAGTGTTGCATAGTTCAAACTTCCAACCAAGCTTTGGTAGCTTGTGATGTCTTCAATTGGCTCTCCTTCATAAGCACTAAGCTTATGATTTTGCTCCATAGGTGTACCTGCACACTTGGTATTTTCCATCTTGAACTTGATGAGCATGTCATGGACATACTTCCTTTGTGTGATGTATATACCTGAATCTGTGTAGATCAACTCCAATCCAAGAAAATAAGTGAGTGGTCTGAGGTCACTTATTTTGAACTCCTCCTTCATTTGACTCTTTACCTGTTTGATTCCTTCAAGATCATTGCCTGTGATAATAATATCATCAACATACACACATAAATAGATCACTTCAGATCCATTCCTCTTTATGAACAAAGAGGTATCCGCCTTGCTAGCTTTGAATCCTTGGTCCTGCAAATAAGTCACCAATCTGAAGTTCCAAGCTCTTGGAGCTTGCTTCAATCCATACAAAGCTTTCTTTATTTTGCATACATAGTTAGGATGATGTGCATCCTCATATCCAGGAGGTTGTGCCATATACACTTCCTCAGAAATCCATCCATTCAAGAAAGCATTCTTTACATCAAGTTGATAAAGATTCCAATTTCTAGATGCAGCAAGACTTATGAGAACCCTAATTGTAGGCATTTTTGCAACAGGAGAGAAAGTCTCCTCATAATCAATACCATGGGTTTGAGCAAACCCTTTAGCAACTAACCTTGCTTTGTGTCTATTTATACTTCCATCTGGATTCCTCTTGATTTTGTATATCCATCGAGATCCAATTACCTTCATAGATGGCTTGTTAGGTACAAGCTCCCAAGTGTCATTCTCCTTCAAGGCTTCCATTTCTTCATCCATTGCATCTCTCCAAGCTTTCTTGCTTTGTGCTTCTTCAAATGTGGTAGGTTCTTCATTGGTTGAATCCTTTGCAATGTAGATTGAGTGCTTGGTGACCAAAGAAGTATCATAACCAAACCTCTCTGGTTTCTTCTTCTCCCTTGAAGACCTTCTAAGTGGTTGATGTGAGCTCTCGGGTCCATATGTAGCATCCTGCATCTTTGCTTTTCCTTTGTTCTTCCATAGCTTTAGTCTTTCCAAGTCTTCTACGTCAATCTCCGAATCACTTTCTTCAATCTGCTTTGGCTCCTTTGGTTGAAGTGATGGAAAATCTTCATCCAAGTCATAAGGAAGCTTCACTTTCCTGTCATCATCAAACCATGATTTGTTTTCATAAAAAATTACATCTCTACTCACACAAAATCCTTTATTGGTTGGATTGTACAATCTATATCCTTTTTGGTTTTGATCATAACCAATGAATACACACTTCTCTGCCTTGGGATCCAATTTCCCTCTTACTTGAGAAGGAATGTGAGCATAGGCTAAGCATCCAAAGATTTTGCAATGCTCTAGACTAGGTCTTCTTCCATTCCACACTTCATATGGAGTGGTTCCATCTAGTGACTTAGATGGAAGTCTATTTATGAGATATGTGGCTGTAGACACAGCCTCTGCCCATAGGTAGTTTGGCAATCCCTTTTCGTTGAGCATGGACCTTGCTGCTTCGACAATAGCTCTGTTCCTCCTCTCTGCTACACCATTGAGTTCGGGTGTATACCTTGTAGTGACTTCCCTTTTAATGCCTCTTTCATGCAAGAAGGCATCAAATTCAGAAGAGACGTATTCTCCTCCACCATCTGATCTGAGTCGTTTCAAAGTCCTACCTGTTTGGTTTTCAACAAGAGCAATATACTTCTTAAAGCAATTAAACACTTCATCCTTGTGCTTCATGAAAAACAGAATGGTCCACCTGCTACAATCATCTATGAAAGACACATAATATCTTGAGCCTGATATAGATGGCTCCTTACTTGGACCCCACACATCCGTGTGCACTAGATCCAAAGGATTTTGATACATATATCCTTTCTTATTGAAAGGTTGTCTATGAGCATTGCCGAGTTGACAAGCTTCACACTTATAAATCATGTGTTGCCTTGTGATATTAGGCAAACCAAGTACACGTTGGTCCCTGCAAATCTGTTTGAGTGTCCTCTCACCAATGTGAGCAAGCCTTTTGTGCCATATCTCCAACTCTGTAAGAGTTTGAGATCCATAGCTAAACAAAGCTATGTTCTTTGTATCTTCCACTTCAAAAGTGAAAAGCCTTCCTGTCTTTTCTCCTTTGGCAATCCTTCGAAAGCCTTGCCTTGGGTCTTCAACATATGCTCCAAATCAATTGAATCTAACCTGCAATCCTTTTTCAACAATCTGTCCAACACTTATTAAATTTTTGGTAATTGTAGGGACATACAAGACTTTGCTTAAGAGGTTCATATTCCCATCTGATGTCTTCACATTACCTATCTTCTCCACTGAGTGCTTTGTGTCATCTCCTGTCTGCACTTCATGCTTGTTATGAGGATCTTCCAAATCAGAAAGTAAATTTCCTGCTACATGGTTTGAGCATCCCGAATCAATGTAAAATATGTGATCATCATCCTTACCCTTCTTCACTGATAGATTCATAATCAATAATGAATCTTCTCGACTTTGGTCCTCTGCATAGTTATTGTAGTCTCTTCTTCCTCTATGGCCACTTTGATAGTTGTTGTTGTTGTAATTGTTGTTGTAGTAGTTGTTGTTGTAGTAGTAGTTGTTGTTGTAGCCTCCATTGTATCTGCCTCTATTTGATCCATAGCCACCTCTATTGAATCCTCTTCCTCTTGAGTTCCTTGGATTCCTGAAACATTCTTCAGTAGTATGATTAGATAAGCCACATATGTTGCAAGGTTGAGATGATTGGAATCTCCCCCTGCCTTGCTTTCCACCTCTGCCTCTTTCTCTAGCTCTTCCTCTACCTGCAAAGCTTGCTTGGAAAGAGCTACCTTCATCTTCATTCTTCCTATTCTTTGACTTGTCCTTGACCTTAGCTTTATCAGAGTATAAGGGAGAAGTTTGATTACCTCTTGAGGACTCATCACCTTTGCTAATCTTTGCTTCATGAGTGAAGAGTTGGCCCATGAGTGTGTTGAGGTCGGGTACATGCATATCCATGTATAAATCCATGGCTGTTGTGAATGACTCCCACTTGTCGTCTGCTTTGATTCCATTCATGATTTGTCTTATGTTTTGCTCCTCTTCAATTACCTCTCCAATGCTTCCAAGTTGGTCGGAAATCTCCTTCATCTTTGTGACATAATCAATCACATTTTTCTTCGGGCTTTTCTTCATTGTTGTGAACTCCATCCACAATTGGTTCTTCCTTGCTCGAGTGTTGGAAGAGAAGAAAGAAGCAAGTGCATTCCAGGTTTCTCTTGATGTCTTGCATCCCTTGACATGAGGTAAAAGAAAATCAGAGATTGAGTTTAGAATATAGGACCTTGCAAGTGCATCCTTCGAACACCAATTCGAAAGTCCTTCCACTTCTTCATGTGATGGTTGCCCTTTGTTCCTCATGGTTGGCATTGCTTCATCTCCGGATATGAATCCATATAGATTCCTCCCTTGAAGGTAAGCCTCCATCCTCAAAGACCATTCCGGGTAGTTGTTTCAATCCAATTTGTCAATTGCTGATGGAAATCCATCTCCCATGTTGCTTGACTATGCTCTGATACCACTGAGAAGAGAGATGGTGGATGCAATCCAAAGATGAGTAGGTGCTGCTACAACCAGCTTCACACCAGCCAACTGAGACTTTAGATTGGATTAGTAGACCCTTTAAGCTTCCTAAATCCACCAAAATATCAGCCAAGTACTTTGGAACATGTATCCCAAAAGTTTAAGTCAAGACAGACAAGTTGCGAAATGACTAGCTCCCAAAACTTGCTATTTTTGGACATACACCTGTTGGTAAAAATGAACAGTGCTCTCAACCTGGAAGGAATTAGAAAAGTTCCTTTTGGGCATAGCAAATAGACTTAGCAAGATTCCCAATCCAAGTTAAAACACTTCAAATGATGGACTGAGCACTGAGAACAAGATTTATCAATTTCTGGAACATGCCCACCATTCTCGGGGCTCTGCAGAGATAGACCAGTGAGCAGTAAAATGCAGATATCTCCAAAACTATTAATCCAATGACCTTGAAAATTGATATGCAGAAAATAGACAGTAAGATCTATCCAACGCACATTAAAACACTGAAAATGGATCAGTAGAACTCGATATATCACCTTCTGAAGGTAATGCTTTGAGTGAGTATAGCAGAGAACAAAACAGAGAAGTAGATGATGATAAATGTATAGATTCACATATGATTACAACCACATTGGCATTGAATCTTTGCACAATGGGAGTAGAATGATAGAGCTATGGAGTAAGCTCTTCAATCTCTACAAAATGACATGAAGTGGTCACGTACAAGACTTGCTAATCGCCTCTTCCTTCTTGCTCCTTTTATAGCTATTCTTGGAGGGAGTTTTGAATTCGAATCGAATGGCTCCACCTAAAAGTGATCCCCAAAGTTAGGAGATATTCCCTCAGCTCAAAAATTCGTGATTTTGGTAGTTGGAGCCACAAAATTGCTTTTACATCATGGATGAGGTAAGCCATCCTTTTCCTTTTTCTTTTTCAAATTACAAGAGATAAAAATGAACTTATTTTACAAGAGGTGTTCACATGACTACTCATGTGACTTACAAATGAGGATGATATCAAATATATCAAGCATGTAGACTTGGGTAAAATGCACCAACAACTCTATGTAATAAGCATGTGGACTACCTTCATGGGAGTAGTCTGAACTATGAGCATGAGAGTCATTTTCTGAGACCAATGGGGTTAGTGGCACCAATGCTCTATTAGGGTTCTCCTCTGCAACCACATACTTAACTGGAATCACATTGGTAGGAGCTGGTGGTTGGTTTCCTAGGATTGGTTGTGGCCTATATGGTGCCTGATATTGCTGTTGTGGTCGATAATATGGCTGTTGGTATTGGTTCTGATACCTACCTTGTTGGTAAGGTTGCTGATAAATCTGTCTAACAGCCGGTCTATTGTATGGACAATCTTGAGCCGTGTGGTTCGTGCATTTTCTCTCAATAGTGCAATATGGAGCATTCCTTTCTCTTATGTTCTGTTGTGCAATGGGCATACATTAGCCATGTGGTCCCCTCCGCAAGTATAACATCGATTCAATGAGGTGACTCTTGGTATTTGTCTATTTTGAACTCCTAGCTTCTTGGCAACTTGCTCTGCTATCTCATCCAGCTCAGTCGAGGCTTTGGAAGTATGACTAGTAGAACTATCCGAGTCTTTATAGAGTTTGGATAATCCTAACTCCTCACCCAAGTTCTCTTCTATGTCAATGCAGGTCCGCACACATTCCTCTATGCTTCTAGGCTCTTTCTAGTACACATATGATCTAACTTGGTGCTTAGTAAGCCATCTAAAAACAAAGCCACTTGTTTGGCTGGTGTGGGTAACTCTGGAGCAGGGCATCTTTCTAGGTATTGTATGAACCTTCTACCTACTAGTCGCACTATTTCTTGGGGTGTCTGCTTGAAGCTGTGGATCAAAGATGATGTGTTATGCCTAATACCACTCTTGGAAAATTCTACAATGAATTCGTCTAGTAGTTGACCTATATCGCGATAGTTGCAACTACTCAGTGGTAGAAACCAAGCTAAGGCAGTGCCCTTAAGAGTCAAACCAAATTCTTCGTACTGGGTGAACAAATCCTCAACCTGTTCAGCTCTTAACACTTGTTTGAACTCAGCAACATGATCATAAGGATCTCCTGTCCCGTCATAATAATTCTTCATTGCCTTGATCACTTGAGTGGGTCTAAGGGTTCTTGGGTGCTCTTAGGGTCTAGGCGATGGAAAATCCTATTCATCTCTTTGTTGCATATGTGCTTGATGTCTCTCTCTTTTAGATCTTTCGTTTTCAAATCCTAATCTATTCCTGCCCACACTGTGTGCAAAACTTACCTCAGGTCTCTCTCTAGTTCTTTCTCTCTGGGCTTCATGAGCTTGGGATGTTCCTACTGCTTGGATCCAAGTAGACAACTTTGCCTTAGGCTGTCCTCATAGATGCGAGCACCCAATTGGTTGGTCCGAATATATTCCAACTGTGTCTTATATGGACCTTCGGGTGTTTGTAAATAGGCAATGCATGAGCTACCTGCAGGTTTCCCCATGCTAAAAGATATTTCTGAATCACTTGTGTTTGAACTTAGTACGTAAGGATGACCACTTAGTTGTTGTGCCCAAGACTTAGCTGTATGGTTGACACTAGCCTCAGAAGATCTAATGTTTTGTCTATCCTTGCCTAGGTGTCTACCACATCTCAGGTTCATAAGCTTTGGTTAAGAGTTCAAAATTTCCCCTTGGTATGGTTCAAAATCCTTTGGAGTCCCCTTGGTTTCCTAGTCCCACTTGAGGGTCAACTTCAAATTAGTCTATCTGAAAATCAATGCATTATTCGTATTAAAAACAGTTGAGGCCGTGTGGGATTCGAAACCAGCTTTCCAACGAGCTATAGAGATAAAAAAATGGACTTTTGATGAAAAAGTTATGTCAAATCAGGCTCCTGGAGGTCAAAACAGGGAAACAGGCTCTTTTGGAAAAATCACGATTTTGTATGAAAATCGCGATTTTTGACAACCTTGGAAATCAGGATATTGCATAAAAATAGCGATTTTTAGGGGTCTGAAAATCGTAGATGCTGAGCTCTAATGAAAATCACGATTTTGAAGGATTATGAAAATCGCGATGCTGAGCAACCGTGAAAATCACGATTTTGTGAAATCATGAAAATCGTGATGTTGACCACTGATGAAAATCGCGATCCTGGAGACTAGACAATCGCGATGTTGTGAGACAATCGCGATGCTAGGTCGAGCTTGAAAATTGTGTCATGAAAATCGTGAAAAACGCGATTTTGAGTGGGAATCGTGAAAAACGCGATTTTGAGAATGATCACGGAATCGCGATTTTGAATGAAAATCGTGTTTTCTCAAAATCGTGTTTTTGACATGAAAATCACGATTTTTATTGAAAATCGTGTTTTGAAAATCGTGATTTTGTACCTTAGTGAAAATCGTGTTTTCTTAAAATCCTAAAAATCGCGATTTTGGAGCCATAGAGAAGCGTGTTTTCACAAAATCGTGTTTCTGGCTGAAAATCATGATATGTGAAAATCGCGATTTTGAGCCCACTGAAAATCGTGTCTTTTCAGAATCATGTTGTTGACATGAAGATCGCGATTTTGGATGAAAATTGTGTTTTTGAAAATCGCGATTGCCAACAGAGAATTGTGTTTTTGCTCAGAATTGTGTTTTTGAGAAATTTAGAGAATCGCGATTTTGAGCACAACTAGAGAATTGCGATTCTGAGAATGACCCCATAATCGTGTTCTTTTCAAAAATCTTTTAGGTGGGAAATAGAAAATTGTAGTTTTTTTGAAAAAAATTGAATTTTATGAAAATTGCAATTTTCTGTCAAAATCGTGTTTTTTGGTGGGAAATTCAAATTTCTGAGCGCCGAGCAATGGCGAGCTTTGTATATGCAAAAAATCATGAAAACACACAGGCACTTGCTCTCCCTTGCACCTCTTAACTCCTTCTCACACAATAATGCATGAAAAAAGGTGTGAAAATGGTGAGAATGCACTAAAAAACAAGAAATTTCTATGAAGAAGATGGAGATGGCGATGATGATGAAGATGAAGAGGAAAAATCAGAAAATGAACAAAAATGACAGTTTTTACCTTCCAACGTCGCAAATCTACAATCTTACCATCACAACGCTCGTCCTCGAAGCTCTCTCCCCGGCAACGGCGCCAAAATTTGGTGTAGCTCAAGCGTAAGAACCACCTCCTTTACTTGTCAATCCGCGGAGACGTGAGGACCGGTATGAAGACCACGAGCAACTGAAGGCACAAGTGGGTGAGTGAAAGCACAAAAACATGCACACACATACACACATATGCGCACAAGGTAAGATCAAAGAGAGGAACAATGGAAAACTTCGATTGCAAATGAGTTCTCTTACAAAAGCTCTATTCTCTCACAAGCTAGCCTCAAAAATGAGCTCTCTAGCTCTTTTTTTAGTTTTTGGACTAGTTTTGGCCCTGTCCAGACCTAGTGTCCAACCTAGTTAAAAATAAGGTTCCAGGGCTTATTTGAGGGCTCAAATGAAGTCTAAAAATTATGAAAATTGGTAGGTTGATTCTTCTAATACTTCTCAAGCTCAAGGACTCCTCGGCTTCAACAAAATGGAGTTACAAACATAGAAAATGGTATTTACAATGGTTTGTAGTGATGAAAATCACTATTTTTGTAGGGGATTCTTCTGAAAATTTGACATGTACTTCTTGGAGCTCCCTACTTGCTCCATCTTCTTGTATGTCCACTTCTTTGATGTGCTTCCATGCTTTGTGCTTGACCTTGAGTTCCAACACAAGGCTCCAATTTGATTGATGGATTCTAGAGTTTTGCATTCATAAAGAGAAGCTTGAGGCATCAAATTTGTTGAATTGCCACATTGGTGAGAAAAAAATCCCACATAAGAAGAGAATTCTACAGTCCAAGCCTATGAGAGGTGCACTAGACTCTAATCTTGAACATCATAAGAAGGGGAATGTTATCAGGATCTTGCTCACACGCACATAGAGGTTACGAATGCAAAAAACACACAGAAGAAAATAGATATTGTTGAGATATGAAACTCAACATGTCATGATCCAGGATGACACGTATCACTTTTTCATTTCTCTGATATGTATAGTGGTCATGCGAGTATATGTCAGGGACACTTCATTGAGCTTTATTAGATTTATCTACCGAGAGTGATGGCACATTTGTTTCTTGCTAGCTCACTCTTTCGCAGACATTAAGTTTTTCCTTATGTAGTGTTCTTTATATATTGCACTTGTTGTATTCTTGTTTTAGGTCATTCTTGTACATTCCTTTTTATGTAATAGAAGAAGAAGAAGATCATCCTCTTCCTTGCCTCAATCTGAATGTGTGCTTCTCTTTCATTGTGAGAGTGTGTGTGTGAGCTCTCTTCTTTATCTCCTTCCTCGTGACATGGTATCAGAGCCACCGTGGCTGTAGAGAGCTCGTGGAGAAGGCAACGATGAAGAAGTATGCAACAAGGCGTGGCGAAAATAGGATTCACAAACGACCTCCGTTTGTCAGATTGAAGTTTCAGAGCCATCTCGACCTCCATTTCGAGCCCGCAAGGTGGGGCCCATAGAAAAACCAGGTCAGTTTTAGAAACTGTAACTTGCGTTGTGTTTGACAACACTCGTATATTCCAGATCCAAAATTTCAAGCGTTTCGGTGTACGATTGATACACGAAAACTGTGTCTTTCTGAGATCGAACTGTCATGTCATAGTGCGACAGTGTTCAAGCAGAAGTGCTGCTTGTAGTGTTATGCTGTGTTGTGAATTGCTACAGAAATGGCAAACGGAGATGGAATGAATCAGCTTATGAGTGATAAGCTGGACAAACAGAACTTCCATGCTTGGAGATTCAGAATGATGAATTTCCTAATGGGAAAAGGCTACTGGAAGTACATCGAAGGAGAAAATGAAAATGCTTCGCAGTTACCAGAGAGGAATCAGACTGCAGAACAGTTAAGAGCATATGAGGAATGGAATCAAGGAGCACGAAAGGTAATGTATTGGCTATCTGTTAGCACACAGGATAGCATGATTGGGCACATACATGATGCCAAGACTCCAAAAGAGGCTTTGTACAGTTTGGTCACATTGTATGAGACCAATACAAAGGCACAAAAATTGCAACTCAAGAATGAGCTGCATACCTTGGAGAAAAAGAGCATGTCGGTAAGTGACTATACCCTGAAAATCAAAAGCATATGTGAGCCACTTGCATCTATTGGAGTGAATGTAGATGATGATGATAAGGTGGAAGTATGCCTTTGTGGTTTAGGAGCTGCATATAAGCAATTTAGAACTTCTATATAGACCAGGGAAAATATTCCAAATTTTGCTGATTTGGTATCTATGCTGATTATTGAAGAAAAGAATCTTGGTGATGATTCAAACTCCCAAGGAAAGCCCAGTTCTGAACAGGTATTCTAGTGTGGGAGAGGAAGAGGTAGAGGTAGAGGTTTCGAAAGTGGAAGAGGAAACAATAACCAAGACCAAGGTCAACAACAGAATCATACAGGAGGAAGAGGACAGTTTCGAGGCAGGGGGAGCCAAAGAGGTCGTAGAAATTTCCAAAGAAATGATTCGGGTAATGATAGTAAAGGATGCTGGAATTGTGGTAAACTTGGACACTTTGAACGTGATTGTAGGTTGAAGAATCAAAATAACAGAAGGTCGCAAAACAACTATGCATGCACAAGTGCAGATGATTCTGAGAAGCTGTTCATGGTTCAACATCACATGATGAATACGATGTCTACTGGTGTTTCAAAATCGGATGATAATGTCTGGTATGTTGATTCGGGTGCTTCAAAGCACATGACCAGTCATGCGGAATGGTTTAGTAGTTTGCACAAATTGCCAGTCCCTGGATATGTTGAAATAGGTGATAACACATCACACCCTTTTGAGCATACATGAAACATAGCATTGTTTCTGGAGGATGGAAGGTAAAACATCTTGTAGGTGCTGCATCCTTCAAACATAAGAAAGAATCTAGTTTCTGTTGGACAAATGGTTGACTAGGGATTACAAGTTAGGTTCAATGTTGATGGGTTATATGTAGAAGAATACAAACGGGATGGAAGATTGATTGCCAAAGGAAACAAAGTGGGTAGGATGTTCACCTTGAATGTGAAAATTCCTGAAATGAATGCAGCCATGTTTGCAAAAAGTGCAGAAGTTATTGCTGATATAGAGATGTGGCACAACCGGATTGGACATGCAAACTTACAAAGGCTCAAATTGATGTTGTCAAAGGAGATTGTCCATGGACTACCGAATTTGAAGGTTGCAGAGATGCAAAAGGTATGTGGAGCATGTCAATTTGGTAAACAGTCAAGATCATCGTTTCCGCATGACAAGCATGTTAGTGAGAATGTGCTAGAAATAGTACATACAGATGTTTGGGGTCCCGCAAAGACCACATCTATGGGCGGTTGTTTCATGAAAGAGAAGAGTGAGGTATTCACTCACTTTCAGAATTTTAAAGCTATGGTGGAAAAGCAGATAGGGAAGTATATTCAGACATCAAGATATGATGGAGGAGGTGAATACATGTCAAATGAGTTCAGGAATTTTCTAAAAAGTCATGGAATTCGATGTCAATTTTCATGCAGGTACACCCCACAATAGAATGGTGTTACTGAACATAAAAATAGACATATTGGAGAAATAGCAAGAGCCTTGATGGATGAGAAGAATATGCCTCATTGTTATTGGGCCAAAGCTGTTCATAGTGCTATATACATCATGAACAGAACTCCAACTACTGCTGTACATCAAGTTACACTTGAAGAGAAGTTTACACATAAAAAGCCGAACTTATCACATCTGAAAGTGTTTGACTCTATTGCATATGTACATGTTCCAGATGAATTGAGGGCGAAGCTTGATCCAAAAGTAGAAAGGTGTGTCTTCATTGGATACTCCCTTGAGGAAAAGGGATATAAATGTTATAACCCACTCACACGATAGATGAAGGTGAGCAGAGATGTGGTATTTGATGAAATGTCAAGCTTCTATGTAGATGCCAAAGAAGGCCTGAATCTTGAACCAAATGACAAAGAAAATGCTGAAAATTCAAGGGTAGAATCTCAAGTTTTGAGTGGACCGGATGCATCACCAAGCAATAGTTCCAACTCAAATGGGCTGAAGCAAGCTCCTCGTGCATGGCATGCAAGGATCGTTGATTACTTAACCAACATTGGGTTTCTATGTGTGATGCAGATCATTCACTATATGCAAGGAAGGCTGATGATGGCATCACAATTGTGGCTATTTATCTTGATGAATTGATTGTAGGTGGTGATAATGAAGAAAGCATTAAAGAGGTAAAGCAACTTCTTATGCAAGAATTTGACATGAAAGATCTTGGTGTGCTGCACTATTTCTTGGGCATTGAGTTTATTCATACAGAAACAGGTATATGGATGTCATAAAGGCAATATGCCTTGAATATGCTGCAAAAGTATGGTGTGGATGATTGTAAGCCAATTTCTATGCCATTAGATCATAATTTGAAGTTAGACACTATGTCATGAGAAGCATTGCAAAATGCTACTATGTACAGGAAAATGTGGGAAGCTTGATATATCTCACAATTACGAGGCCTAATCTTAGCTACACTATTGGACTTGAAAGTCAGTTTATGCAGGTTCCGAGGAAGCCACATTTTGGATGCTCTGAGGCACACTCTACGTTATGTGA
>CM035409.1:97505029-97717529 GCA_020310875.1 Ceratopteris richardii
GTGTCATAAACATTTTCATATTCTTGTGCAAACTGCCAAAGATGCTCACAAGACATTATTCCTTGACCTAGAAACATCACAAGAATCTGGAGTGTTTGCAAGGGAATTTTTCAATTTAGGTTTTGGATCATAGCCATGGGGAGCTGCGGATAACATGAGAGGATGTGAGGGCAAGATTATCATCAAGGCACATGTGATAGTAGAGAAACGTCGCCAACTTAAAAGTGCATTGCTTGCCTTCCTTTCTTAGTTGAAATGTGCGCCTTGTCTAAAATGAGATAAAATGCATCCTTAGGACATCACAAGATAGAGCAAGAGAGATGATTGTATAGAGTGCAGAATGCATGAGCAAGGTATAATTTCATTCTCTACATCTTTCTTTGACTAGAGGATGTTTATAGAACAAGGATCAAGTTCATATGTATGTCTTCATGTTTACTAGTAAGATATATCTCAATAAGCACAACAAGGGCCCTTACATATGCTTGATTACTTTTTAAATGCATTGTCCAATGTTGATGTCACAAAAAATTAAGAGAATTGTTCCAATGGGTACATTTATTTTAGTGCCATAAAGATTATCTCACTTTGACCATGTGTATTGGAACACACTTATACAAAATGCTTGGTGATGGTGCTAAGCGTTTTTACTCTTGAATTCGAAATAGGATCCTCTCCCTTTGTGGATATGGTACTTCTAGGAAAAAGACCTCTCTTATGACCCAAATAAGGTAAGTGCATAGACATACTTAGTATACATGCTTAATTGGACTTAGCATTAGAGACATTTGTAAATGAATGAGTAATCTTCATGGGATTACAATAAACTGAAGCATAACTTTCTACTAAGTTTGGAAAACTATTCTCCACAAGAACATAAGGAAGATGCCTTCGAATAGGGTTTTATGATTGTAAGGATGCCATGCAAATGTAATTCTACTTTTTCGTGACTCAATTTTGGTGAGTTATGGGATTATGTAAGAAATATACTAATGCTATTCTCGTGAGTGAGAATTCTTTGAAGTACTCAACCAATATTTATAAGAAGAGAGTGGAGAACATGAAGAGACTATTGGGTATATGGTTAGGATGAATAGGAATCCTCAAAAGTTTCTTGGATTTTTCCAATCAAAAACGTTTTTTGTTCAAAGCCTCTTTTCACTTCTAGAATAATCATAGTCAAAATTTAAGTGTATAGAGTGGAATTGTCAAGAAGGGATTCATATATTTTCCACTTCCTTGTCCTTAAGGTGAAGATGAGTGGTGAAAATGAGGATAGAAACTAGAAGAGAACGAACACATGCTTAGAATCTCTAACATCCAAACCAAGTTGAGTATGTTTCATGTAGGTGTAGTATAATTCCTCAACCAATTTTGTACTTGTCATAGGAACACTATGAGAACAATTTTCTAGATTAAGTTCATATAAGTCTTTGTATGATGATGCAATTATATCTCTATATTTTCAAACAAGGTTAATCAATTCCACTTCTTCTTCTTTAGAGAGATTGCTAGCGATTGCTTGCATAGGTATTCTCCATTTTCATGGGTAATATCTACTTTCTTAGTAGTCTTCTTTTTATCCTAAGATTACCGTGGCATTGCCTCTCTCTTCAACATCTCTATTCCAATCTTCCTTTCCTCTACTCTGAATTTCTTAAAGTGGTTTGGAACCCCAAAGATAGATTCCTTATTCTCTCCATCAACATCTACATTTTTTGACTTATCTCCTTGTAACTCAGAAACCTCCTCATAATAGGTGACTAATTGTAATGTGCCCCTAGAATCTAGAAGTCCCACTTTGGTTGTGTAATAATTGTCAAATTCATAGGGCATATTTGCTACATGTGTAAGTTCCTTGTGCCCTTTCTTCCAAGTTCTAATCTCTCGTCTCTTCACTAATCTTTCTCTTCCTTGAGATCATCATACATACGTTTACTTGGTATGGATCTATGACTTTCTCTTCATTGTTTCACAACCAAATAAGCCATACCCATCTAAATCTTCACATGTTGTCTAGGTCTATTCATTAACAACTAGATCCAAGGTTGCTAGAATATGTGCCAAATCATATGTTTTGAATTATTTGACATGATATACCTCATGGACATTTAGGTGTGATCTTCTATTGTCTATCAAAAGTACAATCTTCCCACCTTAGGGTCTTCTTTCTTCTACATTCTACATTTTCATGTTGATCAACTTCGAACTTCCATATACGAGTATCCTCATGCATTCAATATTGATTCTCCTATTTTGATTGAACCTTGGGGATTCATCCTTTGCAAAATCTTTAGTTTTTTGATGGATGGCTTTTACTTGGAGTGGTGAAACATCTTTATAGGATTCTAAAACTAAGTCGATCCTTGTAGTTGTCCCTTGATATTGTAGATAGACTACATTTCCACTCCAATCTTGTGCTACATGTAATTGTCTTAGGAATTTCATCGAAATAAATTATCATAGATGTTGGTCTTTCTAGAAAAAAATTGTGAGTGCTCTTAAACACTACAACAAGTTTTCAAAACAAATCCTAACAACAAGCCTATAGGTTTATCCATGTGTCCATATGCTACTTGAAGTTACATGCACATTGGTTTGAGTGCCAGCTTACCTCACCTGATCTTTATGAACTTGGTAGCCATGCCTACACCTACTCCTATGTCAATAATGGACTTATAGTGTAATTATTAAAGGTGATGGGAATATTGTTCTTCCCTCATCACCCATATTCCACTTATCAACTTTTTCTAAGGGTATTTGTTTCACATGTTTCATGGACAAAGGAAACTATCTTGAACCTCAAATTCCATGTGACATTCTATATCTTATGATTGGTTCAGAATTTGGACAAACTAATGTTGGTGCAGACCAATCACCAATTGAATGTTTGGAAGATTAAAGAATGCAGGAAGATTCAATTCTTGAAGCTTGGAAGAAGGATACATTCAGAGGATATGAGGAATGTACACATATGTACATTAGTATAGTTATAGTTCACTTAGATCTTTGATTAGTCATAGACTTGTACAAATTTCTCTATAAATACCTTGAAAATGTCGAGGCGTGTTATGAGAGCATATGAAAGAATAGATGAGTGAGTATAGAAGTCAAGAAAGGAGAAGTTAGATGTTATGAGACATGTGAAATGTTAGTTGAGTTTTCCTCTCATCACTCAACTGTAATTTTCTCAGTAATCGAAGAAATATTGCGCCCGATGTTTCTGTGTCTGCTCGGTCTGTGTTAGATCATTTATGAAATCCTTTTGAGGATATCTAAGTTCATAGTTAATGAGTCTATGACTTGAGTTTCAGAGTCTAATTGTAAACAGGCTAGGAGAATTGTTAATAGGAACATTCATATGTGATGAGTGTTCACAGTTCTCTGAAACAGGCGCAAATTTCGATCTTGATTTTTTGGTCAGTTCTCACTAGACAGTTTAAAGTTTTGTGCAAGCAAGCACTTAATCTTTAAGTTGGAAGGTAAGCTACTTGTGGCTAGAAGCATTTTCTTAAACGGGTTTTATATTGAGAGAATTGAAGTTAAGAAGTTAGGGGTGTCTAAATCGACTTCTCAGAAGTGCAGATTTAGACATAGGTAACTTGTGAAGTTGATTTCTCAAGTTATACTAAACCTTTTGAAGAAATTTAACTTGGAGGAGGTGCGCAACTTCTAGGCGACACTCCATACAAAATTTCATAGAAAACTTTACATGTTTGATAGGTCAATGAGAAGAAATTGTGCAGCAGACGTTCTGTGTTTTATCTTCTTCACAGAATTTTTTCAATTTTTGATAATTTGGAGATTGAACCTCTAATTTGGTGAAGGTTTTGACTTACTCTTGGTATAGAGGTGCTCTAATCATAAGAGTAGGTTATTCTTTTGGAGATTAACACTCTCCATCAGTGGTATCAGAGCAAGAAACATCAAAATCAAGGAAAGGAGGATCCCGACTGCTGCAGATTCAAGAAATTCAACAACTGAAGAACTAAAAGGTGAAAGCTTGAAGACAAAGCTTGAGGAGGAGACCATACGACATCAAGAAAGACAAAAGGAGTCTAATTTGAAGTAAAGGTACATATATTATTCATAAAGCTTGAAGATTTCAATACACAGGTGGATACAAGATGGGAGATTCTCTACAGATAGAGAAATTGGATAGGGAAAACTATCCTGCATGGTCAATGAGGATGGAAGCTCATCTTATGAGCAAAGATTTAATAGCCTACATCACAGGAGAAGAAGAGAAGCCAGAGTTCAGAGATCCTAGTGTTCCAACTAGGGAAGAGTTAGTAGATTTGAAAAATTGGATGAAGAAAGATGCTCAAGCTAGGAGCATTATCTATATGGCAGTGAATGATTACTTGTTACCTCATATTCGAGGTCTTGAAAGTGCAACTGATATTTGGAATGCTTTGGAGGAGCATTTCCAGAATACTACTAAGTCAAGGAAGGCATCCTTATGGGCAGAGTTTACCACCTTTAAGAAGAAGGCTTCTCAATCCATTTCAGACTATGTGACAAGAATGAAAGATATTGCAGATGCTTTAGGAGCTGTTGATGAAGACATTGAGGAGGATAAATTGGTAAGGCAAATCCTTACAGGGTTAAGAGGTGATGACAAATGGAAGCCATTCATTTTGTCTACAGAGTTATCACTTGATCATTTCACTCCTGATTTAAATCAGTTGTTAGGTCATATGCTAACATTTGAGCAGGATGTTAAAGGAGATGGTGACAAGAGTGCAGGTCATGCAATGTACTCAAAGGACAAGAAGAAGAATAGCAAAGGAAAGCAACAAGCAAATGAAGATGAAGGAACAACTAGTCAGGCCAACTTCCTAAGAGGAAGAGGAGGTGGCAAAGGTAGAGGAAGAGGCAGGAACAACAAAGATGGAGGCAAAGCTTGCTGGATTTGTGGTAAGACAAATCACTTAGCTAATGATTGTTGGCACAATACTCAGAGTAATAATGGATATAGTCAAAACTATAATGCAAGAGGAAGAGGTGGCAGAAATCAAAGAGGCAATTTCAGAGGTAGAGGTAGTAGGAGTTACTTTGGAAGAAATTGTGCAGCAGACTTTCTGTGTTTTATCTTCTTCGCAGAATTTTTTCAATTTTTTATAATTTGGAGATTGAACCTCTAATTTGGTGAAGGTTTTGACTTACTCTTGGTATAGAGGTGCTCTAATCATAAGAGTAGGTTATTCTTTTGGAGATTAACACTCTCCATCAACTAATGCTTCCATTATGTTGGAACGTGCAAAACCCTAAGTTTGACTATCTACTTGCTTGATTCTAATATCCAAAGATCATGTTTTGAATTGATGACATCATTGATCACATCATGAATTCGTAACCGCAATTGATGAAACATCCTTGAAAACCTATATAAGGAGAGGTTGACTATTTACATACTCAATCTTGCCAATGTGAATCTTGGGAGCTCAAGGAATCTTAATCACCAAGTAAGTACTTTTGAATTTCCACTTCGAATTCTTGTCTTGTTCCTTGTTCTAGTCCTAATTAGTCTAGTTCTTGGATACCTAGCCTTTTCCTCTTATAATCTCATAGTACAAGATCTTGTCTAGTTATATCTTGTATCTAGTTGATTTCCTTGAAGGGCATTCTTGTAATCTAGATATCTTGCTTCATACCTATGGTCCCGGAGTATGGGATTTCTTGTATTATTTCTAGTCAAGTTATCCAATATACCTATCAGTCCTAGGTTGTGGGACTTCTTGTATCAATTACATATTCTTGTATTATGATCGAAAGTGTAATCTCAAAATCTCGTCTAGTCTATTGAGAGGGCACAATCTAGTACTCCCTTGACATTTTGGCAAGACTACCTTCATCAAGATTAGGCATCATAGAGAATATTCACAAAGAAATCTTTTCTACACTTAAAAGTTATTTAACAACAAGTCCACGAGGTACGAGAAAACCAACAAAGGATTTAGCAACCCAATATTCAAGATGTAATTAGAGAACTTCAAAGGCAAATCCAAGAGCAGGAGATAATTGCAAATCAATCTTCTTCAAGTACTCCCATGACAACTAACATTAAGAAAAGTCCAAAAGTGAGCATGCTTGAGAAATTTGATGGGACAAGATCAAAGTTTCGAGGATTTTTGCAATAAGTGAATTTATTCATAACGATGCAATCACACACGTGCGTAGATGATGCTTCTCAAGTAGTACCCATAAGAACTCTATTATGTGGCCCTGATCTTTCTTAGTTTGTACCTATCCTTGAGAAGGATATGGATATTTTGTAAAGACCTTTGTCTCAGAGTTCACATCTTCATTTGGAGATACCAATTCTTGGCGTGTTGTCGAAGCAAAGCTAAGGAAGCTACATCAAGGAAATAGGCCTGCATCTACCTATGCATCCAAATTCAGACAAATCATTTATGATTTCTCATATGGCATGAGGATTATTTCATCAACCAATTTTGATGGGTCTTACACGATGATCTCAAGGACTTCATGCTAAACATGCCCAAGGTAAACTCTTTGAATGAATTCATGAATCAAGCAATTGAGTGTGATAGAAACTTATTCGAGAGAAAGTAAGAGAAGAAAATTTTGTTAGCGATCTAGAATATAATTTTACCTTTTTTTCCACAACAACATATGTTGGAAGAAACTTAACCAGAACCCATGCAATTGGATAATATCCAGGTCAGAGGACTTACATCAAAGGAAAGAAAACATCGAAAGGATAATGGATTATTCTTTTCTTGTTGAGATCATGATCACATGGTATTCAAGTGTCCTAAGAAGAAGAAAAAAGTTGGAATTAGGACTTCCACAATCACCATTGCACATCCAAAGGATCATCATTGGAGCCAATGGAAGAATATAGTCGATCACAAGAATCATAACCTTGATTCTATACCTAGAGATACTACAAACCTTTTCGAGTTTCATCATGGATATCCATCATCCTTGTGTTCGAGTACCATATATCAAGATTTTTACAGAGCTCAAGAGCTATCGAAATTCAAGTCGTAGAAGATCTCACAATCCCATGTTGGAACCATATCTGATTTCACCATTGAGGGGGAAGAGACTTAGTCCTTCACCACCTATCGAGATTGATGATCATGAAGAATTTGAGGTCAAATATGTAATAGATTCAAGAATATCCCGAGGAAGATCCAATGAAGCTGAGACTAGAAAACATGATTGCTCCTCATACAACTTGTTGCTTGAGGGGGAGGCGATGTCATGGAAAAAGGAAATCATCATGAACCTTAGATTCCATGGAGTCTATATCTTATGATTAGTTCAAATTTTGGAGAAATTAATGCTTCCATTGTGTTTGGAACATGCCAAAACCCTAAGATCGATTGCCTGCTTGCTTGATTCGTATATCTAGAGATCATGTTTCAAATTGATGATATCATCGATGAAATCATCAATTCGTAACCACCATTGACAAACCACCTTTGATAACCTATATAAGGAGGGATTGGTCACATACATACTCAGTCTTGCCAATACCAGTCATAGGAGCTCAAGGAGTCGATCACCAAGTAAGTACTTTCGAAGTTCCAATTCCATTTCTTGTCTTGTTCCTTGTTATAGTCCTAATTAGTCTAGTTCTTGGACATCTAGACTGTTCCTCTTATAATCTCGTAGTACAAGATCTTTTCTAGTTATTTCTTGCATCTAGTTCCTCGCCCTAAAGGGAGTTCTTTTAATCTAGATATTTTGATTCATACCTACAGTCCTGTTGTCAAGAAGATGACTCACGGTTGGTGGATCAGCTCAATCGCCAAGTCCAATGGGGCACACGAGGTGCTTCATGCAAGCTCAAGTGGTGGAATGGAGACTCAAAAAGATAATAAAAACTCAAGAAAAATATTGATCAGATAACTTACAAGATATACCATCATATGGGAGACATACCATCAAGAAAAATATTGATCAGATAACTTACAAGGCATACCATCATATGGGAGAGAGAAAAATATTGATCAGATAACTTACAAGACAAACCATCATATGGGAGACATACCATCATATGAGTTGCGACCAGTTGTTAGGTGTGTATACCCTATCGACTAAGCTTTTTCGTAATTTTTCCTATGTTTTCTTCGCATTTGGTGCTAGGCTTCATTATGGCTGAGTTTTGATGGAGAGTGTTAATCTCCAAAAGAACAAGTTACTCTTGTATTTAGAGCACCTCTATAACAAGAATAACTCAAACCTTCTCCAATTTTAGAAGATCCATACTCAATTATCAAGATTTTGAAAAATCTGTGAAGATGATGACTCTACAGAAAGTCTGCTGCGTATATCTTTTTCATTGACCTATCAATTGTGTAAAGTTTTTGATGAAACTTTCCACAAGGTGTCACCTATAGATTCCGCACCTTCTCCAAGTTGAATTACTCCAAAAGATTCAGTATAACTTGAGAAATGAACTCAACAAGTTACCTATGTCTAAAACTGTCACCCTTTAGAGTCGACTTCGATACCTTCAACTTTTAAGACATAGTTCTCCAAGACTAGAACCCGTTTAAGTGAATGCTTTTAGCCAAGAATAGCTTACCTTCCAACTTAAAGATTGAGTGCTTGCTTGCTCAAAACTTTAAACTGTGGAGTGAGAAATGATCAAATCATTGACCATAAAAAATGCGCCTTCTGCAGTTTCTCTTCTTTCATTTACACATGTAAATGTTCCTACACTCAATTCTCTCAGACTGATCACAATTAGAAGCTGAAAATTTGTACAGAGGTCAATCATCTATAGACTTAGACTTGTACAAAAGCATTTCACAAAAGATCTAACACAGAAAGAGAAAACTTAGAAACATCGGGCGCAAAAATCTTTCATTTCTGAAGGAGTTTACAACTGAATGATGAGAGAGAGTTCAACTAACTTCTAAGATGTCCAATGACTCTTACCACTCTTCATTATTCTAATCTCATGCTCTCTCATACTTGCCCCGACATTTTCATAGTATTTATAGGCAAATATTTACAAACTTATGACTATTCATAAGCATAAGTGACCTATATTTGAACTAATATACATACGTGTACATATCTTTCAACTCCTGAATGTAAACTTCTTCTATGCTTCAAAACTTGATCTTTTCTTCATTCTTTGACTTCCAAAACTTCAATTGTTGATTGCTCTGCACCAACAGCTCCCCCTCAATCATCAATTGAGGTTTTCTCTATCTTCTTTATACCTGCCATGTCTTTGAATCTTTGTAGCTTTGGTCCATCCAAGCTTTTGGTAAGCATATCAGCTATCTGATCTTTTGTTGAAGTATGTATGACTTCAATCTCTTTATCCATCACCTTCTCTCTTAGAAAGTGATACTGAATCTCAATGTGTTTGGTCCTGACATGAAAAACAGGGTTAGCAGCTAAATACAATGAACTCATGTTATCTCCATATATGATAGGTGTACTCTGTATAATGTCAAAACTCTTCATCAGAGTCTTAAGTCATATCACTTGCTTTGCAGCTTCAACCATGCCTTTGTACTCTGCTTCTGTAGATGACAAAGCAACTGTAGGTTGCTTCTTTGAACTTTATCTCCTACATAACACATGTATCCATAGGTTGACCTTCTATCATCTAGATTACCTGCCCAATCTGCATCACTATAAATCTTGATATTTGTATCTGATGTAAAACCATAATACAAACCTTCTTTGAGTGTACCCTTAATGTACCTCAACACTCTTTGACCTGTAATCCAATGTTCTTTCCTAGGACAATGCATGAATTGAGATAATACCCCAACTGCATATGACAAGTCAGGTCTAGTTAATGTAGCATAGATAAGACTACCAACCAAACTCTGATATTGTTTCATGTCCTTGAACTCTTCACCTCCATATCTGCTCAATTTGTGATTCACCTCTATTGGAGTAGGTGCTACCCTGCAATCATTCATTTTAAACTTGATTAACAAGTTTCTCAAATACCTTTCTTGAGTCACATACACTCCATGTTGAGTGTATGAAATCTCCATTCCCAAGAAATATGACAAGTCTCCTAAATCACTGATTTTGAACTCTTTCTCCATTTGCTTCTTTAGGCTTTGAATGCCTTTCTCATCTGTACCTGTAAGAATTATATCATCAACATATATGCACATGTAAATGAACCCATCATCACTTGCTTTAACAAGCAAGCTACTATCTGCTTTTGATACTTGAAATCCAAGTTCTTTCAAGAACTTTACAAGTCTATAGTTCCGTGCCCTTGGGGCCTGCTTCAAGCCATACAAAGCTCTCTTGAGCTTACACACATGATCTGGATACCTTCCATCTCTGAATCCTTGAGGTTGCTCCATGAAAACATCATCTGAAATATAACCATTCAAGAAATCATTCTTCACATCTAATTGACATAATTTCCAACCTTTACATGCAGCAATAGCTATGAGTGTCCTGATAGTTGTCATCTTTGCCACAGGACTATAAGTCTCATCATAATCAATACCATATGTCTGAGCAAACCCTTTGACAACAAGTCTAGCTTTGTACCTAGACACACTTCCATCTGCAAACCTCTTAGTTTTGTAGACCCATTTGCATCCAATGATCTTCTGGCTATTTGGTTTAGGAACCAAATCCCATGTTTGATTCTCCATTAATGCATCATATTCTTCCTGCATAGCTTTCTCCCAATTTTCTTTACCTTTTGCCTCTTCATATGTAGAAGGTTCTTCATCTGCTTTTATCATGTAAGCATAACCTTTGGTAGCCAAAAAAGAAGTATCATAGCTATACCTTGTAGGTTGCCACTTGTGTCTTGATGACCTTCTGAGTTCTCCACTCCTTGAGGTTTCTGGTTCTTCACATTCAGGATCAAATCTTGGCATTTCTTCAACTTCAACCTGCACTTCATTATTCTCTTGTTCATCAAATATCTGAACCTTTGATTTACCTTTCTTTTGACTCACAATTTCTTCTTCATCTGTATTAATATTGATAGTACGTGCATACCAAGTACCTTGCTCATCAAATGTAACATCCTTAGACACAATGAATTGCTTTGTGGATGGACTCCACAATCTATAACCCATCTGCTTGTCATCATAACCAATGAACACATACTTTTCAGCTGTAGGTTCCAATTTGTGTCTTAATTGTGATGGCACATATGCATATGCCAAACATCCAAATACTTTGCAATGATCTAAGGTAGGTCTCTTAACCCACCATGCCTCATATGGTTTCATACCCTCCAAAGCTTTACATGGTAGCCTATTGACCAGATAAGTAGCTGTATTTACAGCCTCAACCCATAAATAATTTGGGCAATTTTTCTCCTTCATCATGGATCTTGCAAACTCAACAAGAGTTCTATTCCTCCTTTCTGCTACACCATTTTGTTGGGGGGAGTACCTGCAAGTGATTTCCCTTTTTATACCTGCATTCCACAAGTAGTCACTAAACTCATTAGAGAAATACTCTCCCCCTCCATCTGACCTTAGTCTCTTCAACTTATGACCTGTAATTCTCTCTACATACACATGATAATGTTTGAATGTACTAAATACTTCTGACTTATCTTTGATCACATAGATAGTGATCCATCTGGTAGCATCATCAACATAAATCACATAGTACCTTGAACCATTGATACTGAAATCCTTTGATGGTCCCCACACATCTGTGTGTACCAACTCAAGCTTCTCTGAATACATGAAACCGTGCTTGGAGTAAGATTGCTTATGAGCCTTACCTAATTGACATGCCTCACATCTGTATGTCATATGTTGACCTGTAACATTAGGCAATCCAAGCACTGAACCATTATTAATCATATCTTTGATACCTCTTTCATTGAAATGTCCAAGTCTTTTGTGCCAAAGATCTAACTCAGAGATCTTATGTCCTCCATAAGTGAACAAGGCATGACCAACATTACCTTGAATCTTCAATGTGAACAATCTTCCTTCGTTCTTCCCTGAAACAATTTGTTTATACCCATTGCTAGGGTCTTCCACAAACACTCCTTCATGAGTGAACCTCACTTCATAACCTTTTTCAACAATTTGTCCTACACTTATCAGATTCTTAGGAGTTGTAGGAACATACAAAACCTTACTCAATAAGGTGCTACCATCCTTGGCCTTCACTGATCCAATTGACTTCACATTGTGCTTGAGTCAATGTAGAAGACTCTTTGTTCTTCACTTTGCCTTTCACAAGTTGCATTCATTATCAATGTTGAATCCTCCTTCTGATCTGAAGCATAATTGTAGTAGGTATTGTTGTAATGTTGACTTTGGAATCCTCTACCTGCATTTCTTCCAAAGTAACCCCTACTACCTCTACCTCTGAAATTACCTCTTTGATTTCTACCACCTCTTCCTCTTGAATTAAAATTCTGATTATATTCACCATTACTCTGATTATTATGCCAACAATCATTAGCTAAATGATTTGTCTTACCACAAATCCAGCAAGCTTTGACTCCATCTTTGTTGTTCCTGCCTCTTCCTCTACCTTTGCCACCTCCTCTTCCTCTTAGGAAGTTGGCTTGACTAGTTGTGCCTTCATCTTCATTTGCTTGTTGCTTCCCTTTGTTAATTTTCTTCTTATCCTTTGAGTACATTGCATGACCTGTACTCTTGTCACTTTCACCTTTGACATCCTGCTCAAAGGTTAACATATGTCCTAGCAACTGATTTAAGTCAGGAGTAAAATGATCAAGTGATAATTTAGTGGACAGAATAAATGGCTTCCATTTGTCATCACCTCTCAAACCTGTGAGTATTTGCCTTACCAATTTATCCTCCTCAATGTCTTCATCAACATCTCCTAATGCATCTGCAATGTCCTTCATTTTGGTTACATAATCTGAGATAGATTGAGAGGCCTTCTTCTTGAATGTAGTAAATTCTGCCCACAAGGATGCCTTCCTAGACTTTGTGGTATTTTGGAAATGCTCCTCCAAAGCATTCCATATATCACTTGCACTTTCAAGACCTCTAAAGTGAGATAGCAAGTAGTCATTGACTGCCATATAGATAATGCTCTTAGCTTGAGCATCTCTCTTCATCCAATTCTTCAAATCTGACAATTCCTCCCTAGTTGGAACACTAGGATCTCTGAATTGAGGCTTTTCTTCTTCACCTGTAATGTAAGCTATCAAGTCTTTGCTCATAAGATGAGCTTCCATCCTCATTGACCATGCAAGATAGTTTTCTCTATCCAATTTCTCTATCTGAAGAGAATCTTCCATCTTTTCTTCACCTGTGTATTGAATTCTTCAATCTTTATAAAGTATAAGGTTAACTTTACTTCGAATGACACTCCTTTTGACTTCCTTGATGTCGTATGATCTCCTTCTCAAGCTTTATCCTCAAGCTTTCACCTTTTGAACCTTTAGATGTTGAATTCTTTGCACCTGCAGCAGTCGAGATCCTCCTTCCTTCAATTCTGATGCTTCCTGCTCTGATACCACTGATGGAGAGTGTTAATCTCCAAAAGAACAAGTTACTCTTGTATTTAGAGCACCTCTATAACAAGAATAACTCAAACCTTCTCCAATTTTAGAAGATCCATACTCAGTTATCAAGATTTTGAAAAATCTGTGAAGATGATGACTCTACAGAAAGTCTGCTGCACATATCTTTTTCATTGACCTATCAATTGTGTAAATTTTTTGATTAAACTTTGCACAAGGTGTCACCTATAGATTGCACACCTTCTCCAAGTTGAATTACTCCAAAAGATTCAGTATAATGTGAGAAATGAACTCAACAAGTTACCTATGTCTAAAACTGTCACCCTTTAGAGTCGACTTTGATACCTGCAACTTTTAAGACATAGTTCTCCAAGACTAGAACCCAATTAAGCAAATGCTTTTAGCCAAGAATAGCTTACCTTCCAACTTAAAGATTGAGTGCTTGATTGCTCAAAACTTTAAACTGTGGAGTGAGAAATGATCAAATCATTGACCATCAAAAATGCACCTTCTGTAGTTTCTCTTCTTTCATTTACACATGTAAATGTTCCTACACTCAATTCTCTCAGCTTGATCACAATTAGAAGCTGAAAATTTGTACAGAGGTCAATCATCTATAGACTTAGACTTGTACAAAAGCATTTCACAAAAGATCTAACACTGAAAGAGAAAACTCAGAAACATCGGGCGCAAAAATCTTTCATTTCTGAAGGAGTTTACAACTGAATGATGAGAGAGAGTTCAACTAACTTCTAAGATGTCCAATGACTCTTACCACTCTTCATTATTCTAATCTCATGCTCTCTCATACTTGCCCCGACATTTTCATAGTATTTATAGGCAAATATTTACAAACTTATGACTATTCATAAGCATAAGTGACCTATATCTGAACTAATATACATACGTGTACATATCTTTCAACTCCTGAATGTAAACTTCTTCTATGCTTCAAAACTTGATCTTGTCTTCATTCTTTGACTTCCAAAACTTCAATTGTTGATTGCTCTGCACCAACAAGTTTGCCCATCACTTTCGGAAGTGATAGAAACTCAATTTGCAGAGCTTCTTGTGAGTTCATGCTCGTGGTGTGTGTGCGTTGTGGGGTGTGTGTGTGAGCATGTATTCATTATGAGCTCTATACCCACTATTGGGCACTGAGGACGTTAGTGGGGATGTCATAGTATGGAGTCGATACTATGCATAGTGGAGCTGATATGCTATATAATCTTGTGGTTGACTACCATGAGCTTGTAGTTGCACTTTCCTTTGAGGGTGAATTTGGGGTTTATCGAGATTTATTCTGGTATATATATATGGGAGAGAGAAATTAATTCATAACTTATAAGTGTTCATACAATACTAATTGAAAATAATAAAAAAGATAGAAGTTACCAATTCATTATTGATCATAAAGTTATCATAAAAATAATCTTCAAAATCCTCCTCCAAGCATGTATGTAGATCCTCCTCCAAGCATGAGAGAAGAATCAAGGGATACCATCATATGGGAGAAAGAAATTAATTCATAAGAAGTGTTCATACAATTCTAATTGAAAATAATGAAAAAGATACAAGTTAAGAGTTCATCATTGATCATAAAGTTGTCAAAATAATAATCTTCAAAATCCTCCTCCAAGCATGTATGTAGATCCACCTCCAAGCATGAGAGAAGAATCACCACCAAGATGTAGAACTAGCAAACTCCACTTTCATCACCAAGTCAGTAGCATAACCTCCATAGATTTGAACTCCTTCAAGTCTTTCAACGTCTCCAAAAGATCACCTAGTATAGAGTACACCTCCTTAGCTTCCTCCCAGCTTCTTGAATGATGGATGGATCATTGGATGTCCAAAGTGAGCTTTGAGATTCTTCTTATATAGGTTTCGTATGTCCATCTAAAAGCACCCACGATGGGCTCTAAAAGCTTCGTCCACGAAAAATTCCAAAAGAAAAAAATCTTTCGTGAAGAAGTTCAGCCGCTATGCTATATTTCCGCCATAAGTCAATTAAAAAATGCTCTTCATACTGCGCAAGATCGAAGAATCAAACTCTGGTCTATTGGAGAAACTTTTCTGAATTGAGCTAAATCACATCGATGTTGCTCTTTTTTTGTAAAGACTAGTGACGATAATTTATATTATGTATAAATGGAGTATTTTGGACCATAGTGACTCATTCTAGATCCAAATGGTACAATGTTATATATCATTGGAAAGCTCTTGATGGGTACTTTCCAATGGTCTAATAATATTTTAGCTCACATTTGACCAAATTTTGACCAACAATGATATTTATCTTTTGAGTTGGAAGTCTTTCCTTAGAAGTTTGGAGATGGATGGTTCAAACTCGAAATATGTAGATATGTAAATCTTTACAATATGGGGTTCTAGGATCTCCTATATCATCCCCTGTCAAGTTATCCATGCCTAGCAGTCCTTGGTTGTGGGACTTCTTGTATTAGTTACATATTCTTGTATTATTTTCTCCACATAGGTGATCTTGTAATCGAAACTGTAATCCCAAACTCTTATCTAGTCTAGTGAGAGGGCACAATCTAGTGCTCCTGTGACAACATGTATCTCTAATTTTATGGTCTTTGGATCTAGGCATGATTTTTTAGCAATCTCGTTGTAGTGGAGAGGCTTGAATTCGAACAACTCCTCAACTATGATAGTGCATTTCACCTTATCCTTCATGAGATCTTCTAAGCTTCCAAGGGAGCCCTCTTGAGTTCTTTTTTTTTCTTTGAGCTCAAGAGAGTGGTTTTGTTACACTAAAAACTATCCTCATACAACCCTAAATACCTTGGTAAGGTATTGAGGGTAACATTTTCACAATCAAAATTTCCTTATTGATAAGTCCAATGTTTTGGACATCCAAATTATTCATCGTTTGTCCAGTCCTTACATCAACTTCTATAAAGGGCGGTTTTGCTACTTTCCACTTCTTCCATTGCTCCTCTTGCACTTTTCAATGTATGCTTTTTCCATGACTCATCAACATCTAGGATGTTCAAATCAAAATCTTGATCTTCCTTTTGTGGTGAAGGTAATTCCTTTAGCTTATATTGATTACTTGCTTTAACCACTCAAACGCTTGGTTCCATGAGTGCTTGAGAGGATACTGGAGGATCCATTCCTGGTTTCTCTCCTTCTCAACTCTCTAAAGGCAAATGATGAGTATGCATCTTTGGAGTTATGGTTTCCATAATGATTGAATTTTGAGCTCCAGGTTCTACAAGAGTGGATATTTGCACTTCTTGATTAATCAAGAATGGATTAGTACATCTTTTGAAGTGCAGATTGGCTAGTTGCCCATGAGCGAGTGGAAAGTTCATTAGATATGTAGTTTTTTGGAGCATAGGTCTCGAATTGAGTACAAGAGAGAGGATTGGGTACCTTCTCTAATAATTACAGAGCCACTTCAATCATTCTCTTATGCATATTCACTCTCTTATTTTGATTCAACTCTAGGAAAAAAAATTTCAAGACGTTTTAAGGATGGTATGGAGGCTATCCTAGCTTGATAGGCTTTGAATAACATGTGGGTCCTTAGGCATTGGGATTTCCAAAATTGATCCTGCATGTTGTGTCTCTTGTTGAAGAGTAACTTTATCCCTTTCCTTGGAACTAACCTTACACTCTAACTCACAATCATGGACTTGTAAATTAGATTATCCAAGTGAGTTAGCCATATGGTCTAGTTTCTTGTTGGATGAGCTTACTCTATGTGTTTGTTTATCTTTTCATGTGGGTTTTCTTCTTTTCTCATCATCAATAGACTTATTTCTTGAAATTGATCCATTTACTTGCTTTTTTTGGACTTGCCTCTATTTTTCTTAAAAAAATATCCATTTCATTACATGAAGGCTCTCAATTTTCTCAATATTTACAAAAATTAGGATCGCTATTGTTTTCTACTTGGGCCTTTGCCTAAGTCCTTGTAATCACTTAAATGGGTTTACCATTGTCACTATCAGCCCTAGAGGGTATGTGAGAAAACACATTCAAAGTTGTTACTTTGATAGAAGTAGGATAATTGGGACAATCCTTGAGAACATGGTCGATCCCACAACCTTCACAAAACCCAAAAGTAGAATTTTCTAGATTGTTCTGTGTTTGTGCCAGAGCTCAATTGCAAATGAATTGATGTTCACTTCATTTAAAGAACCTATCCCAGTGTATAGTGGTCTCTGTGGAGGTATCCTTTGAGTGTTAGCTTTGGGTGTAGGAGCATACCAAACCCCCATTTGCTCAAGTTCATTATACTCATAAGACTCTTGACTTTGATCCCATAAAGGAGTTTATCCCACATTGTAGTCAACCTAGTCCTCATTGTATGTGTCATAATCAAACTTGTAATTAGCCTCATTGCTCCCTAGATCAGTTTGATGCAATTGGCTTTAAGGCTCTCTTAGTCTTTTCCTCCACTATATACTTTAGTGGCACGACCTAGTTAGAATGAGCAGGTTGTTTTCCTAACTCACATTATAATGTATTTGTGTCATTGTGCATGGGATATCACAACGATGTTTGATGCAAGGTTGTATAATGTGGCCTTTATTGGATGTATTCCTAAATTGCAAATGATGTGAACATGTGCAAGAGACAAGGTTGTCGAATGAGCACATGCATCCTAAAAAAAGAGGTTTTTGTTTCTCTACTATGGCTTCTCCAAAGTGTCATGGACAAAGTAAACCATCCTAAACATCAGATTCCATATGAACATCTAAAACGTGCCAAAATCCTAAGATCAATTGTCTACTTGCTAGATTTTGAAATCCAAAAGTCTTGTTTTGAATTGATGATATTAACAATGATATCATGAATTTGTAACCGCCATTCATGAACCACCCTTGAAAACCTATATTAGGAGGGTTTGGCCACATATATTCTCAGTCTTGCCAATGCAAATCTTGGGAGTTGAAGGAGTCGCGAGCTACAAGTAAAACCTTTCCAAGTTCTAGTATGAGTTTTAGTCTTGTGCTTTGCTCTCGTCTTGTCTAGTCTAGTACCTTGGAAATCATGTCCTCTCCTATTGTAATCTCATAGTACAAGATCCTTTCTAGTTACTCCTTGTATATAGTTCATCTCCTTGAAGGGAATTCTTGTAATCCATATGTCTTGCTTCAAACCTACAATCACAGGTTGTGGGATCTCTTGTATCATCTCTAGCCTAGCTATACATACCTATCAACCCTTGGTTGTGGGATGTCTTGTATCCATTATCTATATTCTTGTATTATTTTCCCTATGTGGGTGAACTTGTAATCAAAAGTGTAATTCAAAATTTTTTTCTAGTCTAAATTGAGGGCACAATCTAGTTGCTCCCCTCACCATTTTGGGAAGAATAGCTTCTATCCAAGGCTAGGCATCATGGAGAATATAGTTGAACAGCTTGTTGCATCACTATAATCCTCCATCAATGAGTTGCGGACCTAACTCATCGACAACCACGAGTCCAGATGAGACATCCGGTGCATGTAGGTGCACTCTCCCAAGAGTTACAACAATTAATTGAGAATCTTCATGCAAATCAAGGAAGCATTCAAGTGAATAAGTGGCCTAGTTCATACTTCATGAAGAAATGCAAGATTTTCATGGCAAAAAATTTTGATAGTGATCGCATGAAGTTCTATGGATTTCTCTAGGAAGTGAAATTGTACATCCATATGCAACCTGAGAGATACTTTACCTAGGCATCCAAGGTTGGTTTTATTGGAACATTGTTATATGGTCAAACATTATCATGGTTCATCCCAACCTTGGAGAAGAACATGGTATTACTTCACAACTATGAGGGGCTTCTCCAAGAGCTCACCACCACATTTGGATATGCAAACATGATTCAAGTGGTAGAAACAAAACTACAGAAGCTACGTCAAGGTAACCACACCACCTCTTCCTATGCATCAAAATTTAGTCAGTTGATATGTGATCTTAGTTGGAATGAAGACTATTTCATAAGGCAATTTAGATGGGTTTCAAGAGAGGATTTGAAGGACTTTTTGCTCATGATGCCAAAGGTTCAGACTTTGAATGAATACATCACCCAAACCGTTCAATATGATAACTGCCTTTTTGGAAGGAAACAAGAAAAAAAAGTAGCAAAAAGACTTTGCCAATGGAAGGCAATCTCAATGGAGTAACTTTTTATCTAGGTTTGACTTTGTCATCACATACTGTCGAGGATGCCAGCAATGTTAGTTAGATGCCTTGTGAAGAAGATCTTATATTGCACCAAAGAAAGGAGAAGAGACCCTTGATCAACAAGAGATCTAGAGTGTATTACTCAAGCCTAATCAACTCCAGTTCACAGCTATCTCTTCAAGCCACCACGAAGATTCAACTTTGACTCATTTAATCAATGAGGCTCTACCTCATGATGAATTATTTTGTAACATCAAGCAAGAAATTCAAGAAGGAAAAGTTCAAGAAGTAAATGAGTTCCAAGAAAAGGATGGATTATTGATCTATAAGAACCTATTGTATGTCTCTACAAGAAAGCCCAAGATCCTAGTACTTCAACAACATCATGACAACCTTGCAGCATGACATTTTGGAGTAAATAAAACAATAGAACTCATATCTAGCGAATTTTTGGTGGCCTCAAATGTGGAAGGACGTAAAAGAATATATATGAATATGTGAAACTTTCAATATATCTAAGGTACCACAAAATAAACCTCATGGGCTCTTGCAACCTTTACCAGTTCCAAAAAGGCCATGGGCTTCATTGTCTATGGATTTCATAACAGATCTTGCAAATTCTAATAAGTATGATGCCATTCTTATTATAGTATATAGATTTACCAACTACCAAGGCAATCTGAGGTGCAACCACTACTAGACTTTTCTCAGATACATCTTTAGGCTTCATGGATTGCCTCATGATATTTTCAACGATCAAGGTCAATAGTTCATATCCAGCTTTTGGAACAATCTTCGGAAGCTCCTTAGCATTAAAGTTAAATTGTCTACAACCAATCATCCACAGACTGATAAACAAACAGAACAGGTGAATCAAGTCCTGGAATAGTATCTCTATTGCACCATCAACTATCATCAAAATTATGGGTTTGAGCTTTTACCCTTTGTAGATTTTTCTTATAACAAGTGTTCATACATCTAGCAAGAAAACTCCCTTCTTTGCAAATTATGGACAACATCCAAGGATGGATATAAAAATCTCAAATCATTTCAAGAACCTAGATGCCAGAAATAAAGCCTAGTACCTCATGTATATTCACAAAGAAATCAAGGAAGAGATCTATAGAGCCCAAGAACAATACAAGTATTATGCAGATTAGCATCATGTTTGAAATCCATCATCAAATTGGGTATAAAGTATCGTTACTCATATATAATTTTCACACTTCAAGGCCTTTTACAAAGCTAGAACATCAAACATTTGGTCTATTCACTAGCTTGGCTGAGATTAATCCACTCACATTCAAGCTCTAGTTACCAAGTACCATGAGAATACATCTAGTTTTCCATGTGTCCATGTTGGAACCATATCAGATTTCACCATTGAGGGGCAAGAGATCTAGTCCTTCACCACCTATTGAGATTGATGATCATGAAGAATTCAAGTCAAGCATGTCCTAGATTTGAGAATATCTGGAGGAAGATTGGAGTATCTTGTTCATTGGAAAGGTATCATACCAGTGATCATACTTCGACACATGCAGAAAACCTTCAGAGAGCACCAATCAAGGTTCAAGAAATTCATAAGAAAAATCCAATAAAGTCAAGACAAGAGCACATGATTGCTCCTCTTGAAACTCGTTGCTTGAGGGGGAACATTCTAATGATTGGCTTAGATTTTTGAGAATCTAATGCTTCCATTGCATCTTGAATGTGCCAAAACCCTAAGATTGGTTGTGTATTTGCAAGATTCTGATATCCAAAGGTCTTGTTTTGAATTGATGAAATCATCAATTTGTAACTGCCATTCATGAACCATCCTTGAAAACCTATATAAGGAGGGGTTTGCCACATATATTCTCAGTCTTGTCAATGCTAGTCTTCGAAGCTCAAGGAGTCATGATCTCCAAGTAAGTACTTTCCAAGTTTGAGTTTGGGTTATAGTCTTGTGCTTTCCTCTAGTCTTATCTAGTCTAGTATCTTGGACATCCTGTCGTTTCCTATTATAATCTCATAGTATGAGATCCTTTCCTAATACTCCTTGTATCTATTTCATCTCCTTGAAGGGAGTTCTTATAATCCAAGTATCTTGCTTCACCAAGGTAGTGGGATCTCTTGTATCATCTCTAGCCTAGTTATCCATACCTATCAGTGCCAGGTTGTCGGATGTCTTGTATCCATTTTATATTCATGTATTTTTTTCCCTACGTGGATGAACTTGTAATAAAAAATGTAATTCCGAAATCTTTTCTAGTCTAGTCAAAGGGCACAATCTAGTGCTCCCCTGACACAAAGAGGTAAAGAATCCTTTGGAATGATGAATTTTGAAGTGGATGCTTATGAATTAACAATCTATACCTATCAATTAAAAGTGTATGTGTGTGTGTGAGTGTGTTGTTTGGTGGAGGGTGGATTGGGCTTCGGTTTCCATTTTTGTCTTTGCCTTTGATTGGAGACACCTTGCTTTGTTGTGGTCTTTCTCTTGGGTAGGTTTTCCAAAGTTTGGCCCTCATTGATTTGGGTCATTCTTGTCTAGGACTGGAATAGTATGTAACTCATTTTGCAAAAGAAATTGGGACTTGGGGATCAAAATTCACATACTGTACCTTGGAGCTTTGTGATTCCTTGTAGTCAATGTGGAAGTTTTCTTCTAATGTCGATCTAAGATCATCTTCTTAGGCCTCCATTTTGGATTTCGAATTATGTGGAAGCATGCAAAAATCAGAAGGAAAAATAAGAAGCTTGAGGCATACCACATCACTGAATGGAGTAAGCTCAAAGCTTTGTGGAAAGCTTCAAACTTCTCCCTAGGCAAAGCCTTTGTGAAAAGATTTTGGATGTTATCTTGTGTGGGCACATATCCCAAATTGGTCTCTCCAAAAGAGAACCTCTCCCTAACATACTGATAATGCACCTCAATGCGCTTTTTGCAAGCATGGAACGCAATGTTCCTCACAACTATCAATGTGCTCTAACTATCAGTGAAGATGGTGGTGGCAGAAGATTGACCAACACCCAAATCAGACAAGAGGCATCTAAGCCACACAAACTAAATAGTCACTGTGAAAGCTACCCTATACTAAGCCTTACAACTAGAAGTGGCTATAGCTAAAACAATCTAAGTAGTCGGGTACCATTGACATAGCAAAAGATGTGCTTAACCACCTGCCAATGCTTGACACCTAGGCAATGCATAACCCTCCTCATGTGAGAGACAACAAACTCTACATCAACCCAAGTTATGCATAAGCACATCAAGCATCCGATAGCCCGTTGATAGAGAACAATATCAAATGCATCTCCAACATCATGAAGAGTCAGTTGTTAACCTATTTCCATAGGACATGCAATAGGTTTGCAATCTTCAAGGTAAAGACACTAAAATAACATGTCAACATATTTTTATTGACACAAAGTTATTCCCCCATCAACTTGCATAAACTTAATGCTCAAATAATGACGCAAACACCCCAAGTGTGACATCTCAAAAGAGGCACGTAAATCAGCCTTAAATTCAGCAATTTTCTGATTAGTGAGTAGCATGTCATCAACATACATAGCAATCATGAGAATTACATCATCTACAACATATAAGGTTCTCTTAGTTGGACTATTCTCAAAACCATGTGCAATCAAGTAGGCATGTATCTTTTCATACCAAGCACATGGTGCCTACTTCAAACCATATAATGCCAATTTCAACCTGTATGCTTTTGTTTTCATGCCCTTTCTGCACAAAACCATGGAGCAAAAATACATAAACTTCTTCATGTATCTCACCATTTAGAAATGCAATTTTAATGTCCAGCTACTGTACATTCCAACCATGATGAGCTACAAGTGCATAGATGATACGAACGGTGGTCATTCGACAAGTGGGTGCAAAAAGCCCATCAAAATCAATTCCTCTCTTGAACATAACCTTTTGCAAAAATCCTAGCCTTACACCTATCAACTATTCCATAAGGTTTATGTTTTAGGTTGTATACCCATTTAGTACCAATTTCCTTTTATCTTGATGAAAATCACATAAAGACCAAATACCCTTTTTCATAATAGCATCATATTCTGATTAGATAGGAACAATCTAATTTTTCAAACTTGTCTTCATCAAAAGGAAAACGATCATTCTCATCACAAACACTAGAGGAAACGATTGCATAACAATCTGATGCAAATGAAGCATTATGAGAGCCTGAATGAGTACAATATGACAAGGGTACATCTAATTTACTCTCTCTCAAAGTTTATACTAGCCATTTAGGTATAGTTTTGCCTCCTCTTTATCAATCATCGCATCAACAAGTGCATCATGTAAATCTGTATAAGAAATGGAATGATGTGCATCATCATCATGTGGAAACTATAAAGGCCAAGAAATTTCCTCATTTGGACCAACACTTGATTTCCCACCTGTAAAAAAGGAAGCAAAGTATCATACACATCTCTAGAGCTAACAAAAGCCTCCTTAGTGCATGAACTAGATGAACTGCATCTTACACAAAAACAACATCACCGCTAACCAAAATGCATTGTCTCTGGATGATACACACAACCTTTGATTTGAGAACTATACCCAAGAAGAATACATTTCACTACTTTTTCATCTAGTTTCCTTTGTTGTTGTTCAAGCATATGTAAGACAACCAAAGTTATGCACATGAACAATACATGGCTTGCGACCATGCCAAGGCTCATATGGAGTGATAGATTCTAGTGCTTTGGTGGGACACGTGTTAAGTACATATGCTACACACATAACAACCTCAAGCCAAAAGCTATGTGGTTAAGCCTAAACTTTGACCATACACGTCACCATCTCCATGAGAGACATGTTCTTTCTTTGAGAAAATCCATTTTGTTGAGGTTTTTATGAGAGTGTACACTGATGTTTTATCTTGCACTCAATGAGAAATGCATTAAAATCAGAAGATATGTATTCCCTCTTGATGAAAATGGAGGATGCCCAATTTACATGCTCAAATATTTTTAGCCATAACCAAAACCTTTTTGAAGGACATAAACACTTCCAAATTTGCCTTCAATGGATACACCCATGCATGCCAGAGAAATCATCAATAAAGTCACAAAGTAAAGATAGTTTCCAAAAGGAGGTGTCTGCATAGGACCATAGACATTAGTATAAACAAGCTCCAATTTATGAGACCTCAAATGAACCATCTTTTGGGAAGGATGAACATTGCATTTTTCCCAATATACATACTTCATAGACATGTTTACAAGGTGCCTCAAGTTTGGGCAGAGAGGAGGCCATATAAGTTTTTTGCATGCATAGAAAACTAGCAAAAGTAAGATGACTAAAGCATGCATGCCAAAGATTTTCATATGAGATAGCTTGAGAATCTTAAACTACACATGTTGATTCTTTCACAGATTTTGCATTTTGCATAGTCTACAAGCTTATACAATCCATGACATAAGATGCTAGAAACAGTAATAACATCATCATTTGAGCGATCATGAATTGTACATATGTCATCAATAAATCTAATAATGGAGCCAATATTGGCTAATGTTGAAACTGACAATAAATTTTTCTTGATCCTTGGTATATACAAAGCATTTGACAGTGTGAAAGAACTACCATCTGTCATAGTTAGAATGATCTTAACAACTCCCATTACATGATAAGAGGAGTTGTTAGCATATAAACAATATTTCCTATAGGGCAAAGGTCAAGTGTGTGAAGAGATAGATAGGTATGTGCTTGAAGACGAAGAGGAAATCCTTGATCTACACCAGCCAAATGAACTCCAGGAGTATATGGTGGGCCCTTTCAGCTTGCCAATGGATGTATTAGACACCCTATGTACCTTGGAAGATCACTCTCAAAAAGATAGATCAAAACAGATAAGTTGGAGTTAGCTCAGAGGTGAAAACTTGCTATTCTTGGTTCATACACCTGTCCAGTGTTTTACATAATTCTCTGAGCACAGCAACAATTAGCTTAATTCCTCTTAGGGAAGTCTAGTTAACTTAAAGAGCTAGCTTTCAAGAGTAATCTCATCAAAAATAATAAACCACACACTGAGAATGAGTTTTAACAAGTGATGACATCATCCCGATTTTCACGGGCTGCTACAGTTTGAGATCAGTGAGCAGCAAAATGAACATAACTCAAAATGTAGGAATCCAATGATTATGAAAATTTGTATGGTTATACTAGACAGTAAGCTGAATCCAACAAGCTTTAAATAATTGAATTGGGGTAAGTAACCACTGAGAAATGGCTCTGACAAGATGAGTGAAAAAGCCGGGTACCTGACGGAGAAGTGAAGATGAACAGACACTGTTGACTTCAATTGAACATAATTGAAGATTGCAACATCCAAATAAAATGAAACTTTGTGAGCATATAGTAGATTTATAGAGCTAACTTTACCAAGTTAAAGTACTGAAAATAATGCACCAAGATTAGAGAAAACATCTATGCAATTTGACTGAGAAAATTGAGAGTAATGGCAGTGAGTAGTACACTTCACAAGAACATGGACATATGAACTCAAATAATCATGAAAATGAAAGTATATTGCTTGTACAATACAATGGACTTACTGATAAATATGTGTGCCTTGTAATCACACCTTGATATGGCATAAAGGTCAGCTCTTGGAGGTCTTCACATAGGTCTCTCTCACCACGACTAAAACTGCCATCTATTTATAGTTGAGTTTGGGAGGCTAACTTCCCTCAATCACTCTCCAATCAATCAATGATTGATTTGACTCTCTACCTACCACAAATCACAAATTCGTGGCTCCTCTTTCCCTTTTTGATCATGTGAACTCAACCACTTAAGATTCTCTTACTTTTACATTAAGTAAACTCTTCAAAAAATTACAAGAGGTAGTTCACAAGTGAACTTTACATAGTCTTCTTTTTAAAGCTTCTTCTAAGACTTTGTGAGACTCAAGCCAATACTTAGGCTTGTCATAGACTTGCTCCAACAGCTCCCCCTCAAGCCAAGTATGCTTGAGGTCTTCAATCTTCCAAGATTACCTGCAAACCAATCATAGCCTTGAATTTGCACAGCTTTGTACCATCCAATGCTTTGGTTAGAATATCTGCACATTGTTGATGAGTGGACACATATGATATTTGAATCTCTTTGCTTAGAACCTTCTCTCGTACATAGTGATAATGAACTTCAATATGTTTAGTCCTTGCATGAAAAATAGGATTAGCAGCTAAGTGAATAGAACTCATATTGTCACCAAAAATAGTTGGAGTTCCAAACTCCAATCCAAGATCTTTGAATAATGTCTTCATCCACATAGCTTCTTGTGTAGCTATGGCAAGACGTCTATATTCAGCTTCAGTAGAAGAGAGAGCAACTGTGGGTTGCTTCTTGGATGACCATGAAATAAGCTTTGAACCTAAAAAGGTAAGATAACTTGATGTGCTCCTTCTATCATCTTTGGAGCCAGCCCAATCTGCATTAGAAAATAGCTTCAAACCTAAATCAGATACATAAGGATAATAAAGTCCTTCATTTATGGTTCCTTTGAGATACTTGAGAATCCTTTTGGCAGCATCCATATGTGGTTTCCTTGGTGTGTGCATAAATTGACTTAGCACACTCACACTGTAACATATATCTACTCTTGTCAATGTGGCATAGTTGAGACTACCCACTAGACTTTGATATGATGTGATGTCCTCTATGAGTTCACCTTCATGTGAGCTCAATTTGTGATTGACCTCCATTGGAGTACCTGCAATCTTACAATCTTGCATCTTGAATTTTTCCAACATGTCCTTAATGTACTTTCTTTGAGTGAGAAACAAACCATGATCTTTGTAGACAACTTCCAAACCTAGGAAGTAGGTAAGTGAACCCAAATCACTTATCTTGAACTCTTCTCTCATCTGATCTTTTATCTTCTTCATACCATCTGCATCATTTCCTGTCAATATAATATCATCTACATATACACATAAGTAGATGACCTCAGAATTACTCTTTTTGATAAAGAGTGAAGGATCTGCCTTGCTTGGTTGAAAGCCTTTGTCCTACAAGAATGAAACAAGCCTGAAATTCCAAGCTCTTGGAGCTTGCTTGAGACCATACAATGCTTTGTTAAGTTTACACACATAATCAGGATAAACTTGATTCTCAAAACCAGGTGGTTGTGCCATATATACCTCTTCTGTTATCCAACCATTCAAGAATGCATTCTTTACATCTAGTTGAAGTATCTTCCAATTCTTGGAAAAGGCAATACTAAGAAAAACCCTAATAGTAGGCATCTTTGGCACAGGAGAGAAGGTCTCCTCATAATCAATTCCCTGAGTTTGTGCAAAGCCTTTTGCTACAAGCCTTGCCTTATACCTGTTAATGGAACCATCAGAATTCTTCTTGAGTTTATAGACCCATCTTGAGCCTATTACCTTCATGGATGAAGTCTTGGGCACCAAATCCCAAGTGTTGTTTTCCTCAAGTGCTTCAATCTCTTCCTTCATTGCATGCTTCCATTCTGTTTTTGCTTTGGCCTCTTCAAATGATGATGGCTCCTCTTGGTTTATGTTCTGTGCTATGTAGATAGAATGTTTAGTTACTAATGAGGTGTCAAACCCATACCTTTCTGGTTTTTTCTTTTCCCTCATAGATCTTCTTAGGCCATGATGTGATGATTCTACCTCATGTCCAAGTTCCTGCAATTTTGCTTTACCTTTAGACTTCCATGCTTTGATCTTTTCCATCTGAGATTCTTCATCATCCTCTGAGGTGAGCCTTCTTGAGAGTTGTGAAATCCAGCCATAGTTGATGCTTCCAAGCTTTGGTACTTGAAGAAAAGAAAGCTTCAAGTGCATCCCACACTTCGTGAGATGTCTTACAACTTCTAATGTGAGGCAACAAAAAATCTGAGATAGAGTTGAGGAGATAAGACCTTGCAAGTGCATCCTTGGAGCACCATGTGCTCAATCTTTCTTGCTCTTCTTGTGTTGGTTGACTTCTGTTCATGAAACTTGGCATAACTTCATCTCCAGCCACATAACCATATAAACTTCTACCTTGGAGATAAGCTTCCATTCTTAATGACCAAGCTGAGTAGTTACCTGTGTCCAATTTGTCAATTGATTAAGGAAATCCATCTGCCATGTTGTCCAACCTTGCTCTGATACCACTGTGAAGAGATGGATAGGTATGTGCTTGAAGATGAAGAGGTGTTGCAAAATCCTTGATCTACACCAGCCAAATGAACTCCAAGAGTATATGGTGGGCCCTTTTAGCTTGCCAATGCATGTATTAGACACCCTATGTACCTTGGAAGATCACTCTAAAAAAGATAGATCAAAACAGATAAGTTGGAGTTAGCTCAGAGGTGAAAACTTGCTATTCTTGGTTCATACACCTGTCCAGTGTTTTACATAATTCTCTGAGCACAGCAGCAATTAGCTTAATTCCTCTTAGGGAAGTCTAGTTAACTTAAAGAGCTAACTTTCAAGAGTAATCTCATAAAAAATAATAAACCACACATTGAGAATGAGTTTTAACAAGTGATGACATCATCTCGATTTTCACGGGCTGCTACAGTTTGAGACCAGTGAGCAGAAAAATGAACATAACTCAACCTATAGGAATCCAATCATTATGAAAGTTTGTATGGTTATACTAGACAGTAAGTTGAAGCCAAAAAGCTTTAAATCATTGAATTTGGATAAGTAACCACGGAGAAATGGCTCTGACAAGATGAGTGAAAAAGTCGGGTACTTGACAGAGAAGTGAAGATGAACAGACACTGTTGACTTCAATTGACCATAACTGAAGATTGCAACATCCAAATGAAATAAAACTTTGTGAGCATATAATAGCCTTATAGAGCTAGCTTTAACAAGTTAAATTACTGAAAATGATGCACCAAGCTTAGAGAAAACATCTCTGCAATCTGACTGAGAAAACTGAGAGTAATGGCAGTGAGTAGTACACTTCACAAGAACATGGACATATGAACTCAAATAATCATGAAAATGAAAGTATATTGCTTGTACAATACAATGGACTTACTGATACATATGTGTGGCTTGTAATCACACCTTGATATGACATAAAGCTCAGCTCTTGGAGGTCTTCACATAGGTCTCTCTCACCACGACTAAAACTGCCATCTATTTATAGTTGAGTTTGGGAGGCTAACTTCCCTCAATCACTCTCCAATCAATCAATGATTGATTTGATTCTCTACCTACCACAAATCACGAATTCGTGGCTCCTCTTTCCCTTTTTGATCATGTGGACTCAACCACTTAAGATTCTCTTACTTTTACATTAAGTAAACTCTTCAAAAAATTACAAGAGGTAGTTCACAAGTGAACTTTACATAGTCTTCTTTTTAAAGCTTCTTCTAAGACTTTGTGAGACTCAAGCCAATACTTAGGCTTGTCATAGACTTGCTCCAACAAAGTGAACTGAAGAAACTATGCTATGAGGTAAAATGTTTGGTTTCCTCACTATCAAAGTGTGAAACATTTGAGTCTATTGTAAACATAGACTGTTCATGAGAAGATGGGTCATAGCTACATAGAGTAGTAAATTTCCATTCTTCATTCTGAATAAGATAAGCATTCTTTGTTTTAGGCATAAAGGCCTCTACAACGACCATTTTGGCCTCTTTCTTATTTTCTTATTTTCTTATTTTGCATCTAGTTTTGGACAACTTTCATGAAATGATCATTTCCCTTACAATATGTACAAAAGTGTTTTTGCTTTTCTATTTTCTCCCTATCTTTGTCTTTCTTCTTCAATTGTGCAGCATTAGCAAATTTTAGCTTACTAGTAGATGAGCTCCATTTACATTTTCCCTTCTCAGTAGCTATCAAAGCTTCATTTGTAACATGCATAATGGACCCCTTCTACCTGGATTGATCTTTGTGCAACAAAACAAAGGCTAATTCCTCAATTGTGAAGGCATTTGGATTGCCTTTCATCATCAATCAAAGAGTAGAAACAAAACTTTGATATGAATCTAGAAGTCCGTCAAGAAAATTATGCACAAGTGACCTATCTGCCAAGACTTCATAAAAAAAACTCAATTGCTCCTTAAAATCTTTGATCTTTGTCAAAAAATTATCCATAGAATATCCTTTATGCATATGCTCACTCTCCAACTATTTTTGGAGGTAAGCACCTAGGAATATAGTTATTGAAGGTGATGTAGATGGCGTTAAAGATGATAATCTTTCTATTCGAGTTCGTGTTGTGGTTTCTCTTGCATGGAATATAGAGAAATGCCATTGGGATGGAAGAGATGCTCAGGTACATGCATTGATAGCTTTGTCTAGCAAACATGCCATTATCCCTCATATTCCCTCATGGAAAATAGTAAAGAATGCTTGGGATATACTTACCTTTTTATATGGGGCAAGAAATGAGGCTCCTCTTTCTTACCTCCGAAAAGAGTTGGAGAGTGAACATGAACAAAGGAGATTCTATGGATTTTTCTTTTTTGAGAAAGATCAAAGATTTGAAAGAGAAGATGATTTTTGCATATGAAGTCTTGCTAGATAGTTACGTATGTAGATTGTTCTTAATGATCTTCCTTATTCATATCAAAGATTTGCTTCTACTCTTTGGTTGATGATGAAAGGAAATCCCAATGCCTTAATATTTGAGGAGTTACTCTTTGTTTTGTTGCAGGAAGATTATTCCATAGAGAATAGGTCCAAGATGTGTGTTGTAGATCAAGCTTTCTTAGCTAGTCGGAAGGGCAAAAGTAAATGGAGCTCATCTAGTAGTGAGTAGAAATGTGATAATGCTACACACTCAAAGAAGGAAGAAAAAGAAAAGCAGAAAACAAAAACGAAAAAAAAAGTTCTACAAATACTATAAAGGAAATGATCATTTCATAAAGAGTTGTCCAAAATTGGCTGCGAAAGAGGCAAGGAAAAAGGAGGATGGAATGGTTGTAGAGGCCTCTACACCTAAAACAGAGTTTGCTAATCTTGTGCAGAATGAAGAATGGATATTTACTACATTTTTAGCTATTACCCATCTTCTTCTAAATAGTTTATGTTTGGAATAGACTCATATATTTGGTATTTTGAAAGTGGGGCAACCAAACATATTACCTCATAGGGCAAATTCATCAGTTCACTTAAGCCTGCCCCTATAGGGAATACTATCACATGCATTAACAAATCCTCTTATCCTATGATGGGAGATGGTAAGATCATTCTAAGTACTATTGATGGTAGTTCTTTCACATTGTTAGATGCTTTGTTTGTGCGAGGGATCAAGAAAAATGTATTGTCAGTTTTAGTATTAGCCAAGATCGGCTTGGTTGTCAAAATGTTTTATGACAGTCGTATAGTTCATGATCAGTCAAATGGCGATGTTATTATTGCTTCTAGCATCTTATGTCATGGGATGTATAAGCTCACAAGCTATGCAAAATCTGTTAATGATTCATCATGTGCAATACAAGATTCCCGGCTATCTCATATGCAAAGCTTTGGCATGCATGCTTTGGTCATCTAAATTTTTCCAATTCACTATGCCCCAAGAAATTTGAAACGATGTCCTCTCATCCCAAACTTGAGGCACCTTGTAAATATGTTTATGAAGGTTGTATTTTGGGCAAAATTCAGTGTCCTTGCTTCCCAAAAGATGGTTCATCTCGAGCTACTGAGAAATTGTAGCTTGTTCATAGTGATGTCTATGGGCTTATGTAGACACCCTTTGTTGGGAACTACCTTTACCTCATGACTTGTATTGATGATTCTTTTCAAGCATGCATGTGTGTATCCATTGAAAGCAAAGTCTGAAGTGTTTATGTGCTTTACAAAAATTTTGGTTTGGGCTAAAAATATGTCAACATATAAATGGGCACCCTCCATGCATTCTGATTGAGGGAGGGAGTACATGACTTCTTATTTTAATGCATTTCTTGTTGAACATGGGATAAAAAATCAATGCAGAGTGCCATACACACTTCAAAAAAATGGATTTTTTGAAATAAAAATTAGGCCTCCCATGGAGATGGCAAGGTGTATGGTCAAACACCTGGCTCTACCATTGTTTCTGGCTTGAGGATGATATGTGTGCAACATATGTACTTAACAGGTGTCCCACCAAAGCACTGCAATCCATCACTCCATATAAGGCTTGTCATGGTTGCAAGCCATCCGTTGCTCATCTATGTGTTTTTGGTTCTCTAGCATATGCATTACTGCTTGAACAAAAATGCAATAAATTGGATGATAAAGTAGTAAAATGTATTTTTGGTGGGTAGAATTCTAAAAGCAAAGGATATCGTCTATATCATCCATAGAGAAAATGCATCTTGGTTAGTTGTGGTAGTGTCTTTGTGCAAAATGAAATGCATCCATTACTTTCATGTACTAAGGCGACATCAATTAGCTCCAAGAATGTGTATGACACTTTGCTACCTACTTTTATAGGTGGACAGTCAAGTGCTTGTCCACATGAGGCAATTTCTTAGCCTTGATAGGTTTCACATGATGATGCAGAAAATTCCAAATTTTATGTAGATTTACATGATGCACTTGTTAATGAGAGTGCTGATATAGAGGAGGTAAAAAATATGCCTAAATGGCTTGTGTAGACTTTGTGAAATAGAAAATTAGATGCACCTCTATAATATCACACTCGTTCAAGATCTCGTATTTCTTGTTTTGCATCGAATTTCTATGTAATGATTACCTATGGACTTTGTGATGAGAATGAGCTTGTTTCTTTTGATGAAGCACAAAATTTTTAAAATTGCATGGATGTTATGCAATCAGAATATGATGCTATTATGAAGAATAGTACTTGGTCTTTATGTAATTTTCCTTGAGGCAAAAAAGGCCATTGGCACTAAGTGGGTATACAAGTTGAAGCTTAAGCCTGCTGGAGTAGTTGACATGTATAAGGCTAGGCTTGTTGCAAAAGGTTATGCTCAAGAGAGAGGCATTGATTTTGATGAGACTTTTGCTCCCACATGCCGAATGACCACCGTTCATAGAATTTGTGCACTTACATCTCATCATGGTTGGAATGTATATCAGTTGGAAATTAAAATTGCATTTTTGAATGGTGACTTACATGAAGAAGTGTATATATTTTATTCTAGTAGTTTTGTGCAAAAAGGGCATGAAAACAAAGTGGGTTGGTTGAAAAAGGAATTATATGGTTTGAAGCAAGCACTACATGCTTGGTGTGAAAAGATAGATGCCTACTTGATTGCACATGGTTTTGAGAACAGTTCAACTGAGAGCACCTTATATGTTAAGCATGCAAATGATGTGCTTCTTACCATTGTTTTCTATGTTGATGACATGCAACTCACTAGTCCTAATGAGAAGCATATTGCTGATTTTAAGGCTGATTTGCATGCCTCTTTTGAGGTGTCAGATTTGGGGCATTTGCATCATTATCTGGGCATTCTAGTTTATGCAAGTTGATGGTGGAATACTCTATGTCAAACAAAATATATTGACACAATATTGAAGCCTTTTGGTGTTCAAGATTGCAAACCTATTGTGAGTACTATGGAAACAGAATTAGGGTTGAGTCTTCATGATGTTAGAGATGTATTTGATGTTGTTCTCTACCAGTAGCTTATTGGATGCTTGATTTACTTATACATGGCTCGACCTGATATTCAGTTTGCTATCTCTTAGATGACTAGGTTTATGCATTGCCTAGGTGTTTAGCATTCAGAGGTAGCTAAGTGCATGTTTTACTACTTGAGTGGTAATGGGATACTTAGATTGTTTTATCCTAAGGGGGGATCACTAGAGCTAGATTCGCATGCTTTTTTTGACTTTGAGTGGGTTGGTTTCTATAACACTCATGTGTCCACTAGTGGTTTTTTTCTTCATGCTCGGTAGTTCATGCATATCTTGATTGAGCAAGAAGCAACCTATTGTGGCCACTTCTAGTTGTGAGGCTAACTATAGGAAAGCTTTCACGGCTATTGAGTGTGTCTGGCCCATACACTTTTTAGATGATTTGGGTAATATGTTCCATGCTCCCACAAAGCACATTGAGATGTATTATCATTATGACAGGGAGAGGTTGTCTACTAGAGAGATTAGTTTGGTATTTGTGCCCACATAGGATAACATTGCACACCTTTTCACAAAGGCTATGGCTCAAGAAAAGTCTGAAGCTTTTTGCAAAGCTTCGGCTTACTTCCTTTTGTGGATTGATCTCTTTCCACATAGCTTTGCACTTCCTTGTACATGATTTCCATCTCCTTGTTCACCAGACCTCAAATTCCAACATGATCATATCTGCCACCCCTACAAAGAAAGTTTCCCTCTAGTAGATGCAACATGAACCACAACACAAACATGAATTTGAAGATCATCATCTTCAACAGCATCTGCATCACCTTCAATAACTATACTTTCAGGTGTGGTACCACGTTTTTCAACACCATGCACAATAATCCACAATCCTTTTGCTACCAATACATGAAGCATCATATATGCCCACAATGGGTCATTAATATCATCCAACCTATCCTCAACAACCAACATACAAAATACATCATTGCTTTCAACCATGACCACTAACTAAATTCCTTGATGCAAAAAAAAGACTATATCTCAAAAAGTTGGACAGAACCACCCTATTGAGCTCTAGTCCTATAGTAGAATTCAAGGTTCTTGTAAATGAGCTCAGATCAATTTTTTGATGCCACATACCAAAGCTATTTTGAACATCTAATCACCCTGGGTATGCTCATCAATTTTTGTGCGATTTTGGTACTATGACAACTGGGTGCTAATTTTGTTTGATGTGGTGAGCTTGGGTGGAAAACAATCACCTACTTTAGGGATTGTTCAGTGAAATTTCCTTCAAAACTTACTTATTCATAACTCACAACAATTCTTAACGTTGTCCCTATGGTTGTCACTTGATCCCCTCCCTTTTACTCTAAAGGTGTGTTCCATGCACCTATAACAATGTGCCTACACTTCCCTTTTCATTGTAATATCATTTTATGAACATTTGCTTTCATTTCCTATTTTCAATGCAGCTCATTTTTCACACATGTGTTTTCCCTCACCTAAATCCTTAAGTCATTTGTGATATGCGATCTAGATGCAAAACATTCTTTAATAGCCCCCGATTAGTGATTTCCCTATTGCTCACTCAATGACTAAAGCTCTTCTCCTATTCCCTTAGTTAGGGAATCTATTACCTTATATCTTAATGTCTTATCATCAAAGGAAAATGGAATCCAAGAATCATGCTTAGCTCTTCTTATCTCCTGTAGATGCAACACATTCTCCAATAGCCCCCGACTAGTGATATCCCTATTGCTCATTCAATGACTAAAGCTCTTCTCTTATTCCCTAAGTTAGGAACTTTATTACCTTATATCTTAATCTCTTATCATCAAAGGAAAATGGAATCCAAGAATCATGCTTAGCTCTTCTTATCTCTTGTAGATGTATCTCTATTATGGATTTCTTCAAAAATCCTTTGAACAAGGTCTCTAACAATCAACTACTTTCGGATCCGTCATTGAAATCGCCTTCAAAAGTTACTTATTCATAACTCATATCAATTCTTAATATTGTCCCTATGATCGTCACTTGATCCCCTCTCGTTTAGTACTCCAAAGGTATACTCTACCAATAGCAATGTCTCTACACTATCCCCTTTCATTGAGACATTTTGAATTGCACCCTACCTAAGTCATACCATATGCTCCAATGTGGATGGCATATGGTTTAATGACCTAGAATAGCATAAAAAAGGCCTGCCATAGAAATGGGGGATTGGGCCCTACAAAACTTTTGCAAGGCCCAATCCCACGTTTCTGTGCCAGGCCTTTTTTATGTATTCTCAGGCCATTGCAAGCAATCTAATCACCAAATAAACACCACATTTACATGAGATATTTCCTTAACTTGATAAAATGTGTGGAAGACTAGGATACTCATGTGCAATGAGTTCAACGACACTTTTAGATACATAGGAGAAATAGACTTCAAAACATGTACACTAAGAGTCAAACACTTGGGAGAGCAAATATAATAAGAAGAAGATTATATTAATCATTTGGGATATACAAAACGTTATCCAAACAAGAGAGTTTACAAATGTTAAGGGTTATTCCCTTTAATCCTTCTAGCTAGTTGCATATCTTTAGGTTGTATTGGCACTCTCTTTGCATGGATAGCATAGAGGTTAGAGTCCTCCAACATTTGGATTAGATACGTCTCTATAGCTTCTTGGAGGGCTTGAATGGATATCCCTTGAATAGTGCAATAGCTTTGGATCTCTTCCTTCACAACTCTTGCAAAAGACCTTCATGGAATAAGAAGCTCCATAGAATTTTGATAATGTTGAATCTCTACAAAGGCTCTGGTTTGCTTTCTGTGCCTTTGCGGTCCTCTTGCATTTGGAGGGATGTTGGCTTGTCGTCGTTGTGGTCTACAACATGGTTGATAGTTCTTCCTTCTTCTTGGAGCATGCCTAGATGGTCCTGCCTCATCCTTTACCTGCTCTACTGGACTTTGCTCTTCTTCTTCATTGGTTGGTCTTTGTCCTTGTCCTACAGGGCGTGTCTTGCCTCCTTGTGTTACTTAACGATGCAGCGGGATATGATCATGGGTCCATGGTGGCTTGTTAACACTTTCTTCATCAGAGGAACTCTCTAAATTTGATGTTGTCTCCAATAATACAATTTGTCTCCATCCTTGTTGTTTGGGCCTTGCCTTGAATGATGTCCTTTGTGGGGGCTCATCATGAGATATAGAAGGGGAAGATTTCATTTCTTGTGTTACATCTCTCTCTTGTTGTGAAGCTTCGATCCCTCATGATGGAATGTTGTCATAGTGTGTCCTTGCACTCGAGTTTTGTTTAGAAGAGTGGCTTGTGGTTCGATGCTTCTGGTGGGGTGTCATCCATGGTGGGTACTAGGTACCTTGCACATGGCTAGGGTAGAGGACATGATCCTTTCTAGTAGTCTGCTTTGTGTGTGCCATTCTCTTAGGATGTAAAGTGGTAAAATGAAGAAGAAAACCTTTATTTATAGCCTTTCACTTAAGATTTGTCTTGTTCACATTTAAATGCATAAAAATTAGTTTTAAAACATTAAAAAGATATTAAAAAAACATTGAAATTTTATTTGAAGAGAAAGGAGTTATAAAAACCTTGAAAAAAGTTTTGACAAGAAATAATGCATTTTAAGAGTTGGGAAACTATTTCCAAGCAGCACCCTCACGGACTCTTTGTGCATGCCATTGGGCATGATGTAGCAGTCCTGATGATGACATCCACTTCTTTCTTGCAATATCATGTTGTATCTTTCTTGAAATCTTTGCTATTTGTGACTCACATGCTCCTTCCATTACATATTTTCTAGAGAATGTCACACAAAAAAACTTGTTGAACATTTCTTCTAAATAGTTTGATTGTAGTAGACCACCCCCATGATGGGTGTTTTTAAAGTAAGCACCTCTAGCCCTGTAATGTGACTTCTCCATTCCTCGTGTACTAAAAATGTCCAATGATCCATATCAATTCATAAAATATGCTCCATGTGCAAAAAGAATATGATATGGTCTGGTAAATAAGATATACACATGGTATTTAAGACCAAATAAAAAAATGTAACCAAAACTTACTTTGTAATATATAATGTTGCTTTCTCCCCACAATAAGATGAATCACTGTATAAACTCCTTCAAATTCACTTGGAATAATTCTCATTGTGAAGCATTAGTGGAAAGCAAACCCATCAACTGTAACAATTCATCTAACGATGACCAAACCTTCTTTCGCTTATTAATGAGATCAATCTGACTATAATTCTTTTTCATAATCGAACAAAGCTTCTTCCAAAGCTCCCATTTCCCATCATCTTGAATATTCACATATCTTTTAAAGAAGAGTATTGCCTTCTTCCCAGTCATTGAAACTTGTTGTAAAATCTCTTGAGACTCACCATACTTCTTAATAACTAAAGATACATGGCCACCATGACAACCAATAGAATTCAAAAGATCTTGTATTTTTTGGATTGCTATTGTAGACCTCTCTAGTGGTTTCATTGCAAATGCATATTCAACATGGATCTTCAAAAGCCTATTAAAGATCCTCATGAATGCATGCAAAGTACAAAAGTGAACATTGACTAATGGAAATGAAATAATGAGCTTCCAATCATTGTTTATTCTATCACGAGTTGGCTCTTGTAACATTGGACACCTCAAAAGTGATATCTCCCATTCCCTACAATTCCATGAGTTTGTGTCATGAATTTCTTCAGATTCATCAACTCTCATCAATGCCCTTGTAGGTTTAGACTCTCTTAGATCCTTTGTAACCTTGTGTACAATATGGGCAAGGATAGAGAGAAGATGCTCCTTGTTTACAACCTAACATGCATTTTATACTCTTAAGGTCTCCACCCAAATGCCATTCTACCTCAGAATCACCTATATCATCCACAGAAAGCTTTTTCCCATGTATTTGAGAAGAGATTACTTGTGTAATCCATGGAATCCTATTAAAAATCCATGCAATAACATTTTTTGTTTCTTTGGGAACTTCTATAGAACCTAGCTACCATATATCTCTCTCTGATTGCACACTGTAAGTAAAATGGGAAGCGGATCCTAAAGTTTCATCACTCATTGCATGGTCCATAACTTCATTCATTAGTGTCATACTCAACCTTTCCAATCACTGACCCTTTATGATTTGGCACTCATCAAGCTTTAGTATGAACTTTAACTTATCATTACAGTCTACACAAAAGAGGAAACATTACCTTAATATGACACTTGAATTCAATAAAACCTAAACACCAAATAAAATATAGTAGGGGTACCTTTGATTGTTGAACTATAAAAGTGAACCATTGCTTGTTGAAGCTTTTGAAGATCCACAAATATATTGTTGAATTTTGTGTAAGTAAATACTTGTGTAGATAGGATCTTGATTGCTTCTTGGGAATATTTGGATGATAAACAAAAGTAGCCATAGTGTCTTCTATGAATAAATATTATCCAATAGTACGAGTCACATCCTCATTAGAAGTTTTTTTTTTTATAGACACTTTATATGGGCATGGAAATATACTTTGAGAAATACCTTGTGCTTGCAAGGCTTGCCTTAGAAGGGTGAACATTGTAGTATACCCATTTCTACTCATGCCCGCTTCATCACATATTGCCTGCACATCTTGCACTTTGATAAGGTTTTTCAATTTATCTGAAAACTTAGTTTCAACAAAAACTCTAATACACTTTCCTATGGGTGTATCTATAGCACAAGTGATTTCTTTGCTATTTATACACCTATTCATCAGTTTCAACTGGTCTTCTGTTGTTGATGAAGCACTTATGTCTTGAATAAATGACCTACACACTTAAAGAATCCATTAGAAATCTTCATTAAAACATAAAAAATTAAAACAAACACTCACCTTGTTGCATATATACATTGTTTGCATGCTCCACCATCTATTGAAAGAGTTTCAAAGGATGACAATACTCTTTTCCTATATCTCATACCAATTGGAGTCTCTTTCAGCTGTTGGGGATTGGCATTTAACTTTGGAATTGTGCTTTCCTTTGATTCCATACCCTATTCAAAATTTGCAAGTTTTTTTTGTAAAGATATGATTGTTCTTTCTAAAGTGACCACCCTCATATGATGGAGTTGATATTGTTGGAACGAATACTTAGCAGTAGCATGTGAATGTATAGATAATCGCTTGCCGTAACCTAATAGTCCAGCTTCACCCACACCAATGAGCTGAAGTAAAGTTGAGAGGATATAGTGAACCACGAGTCCAAAGACCAATACTTTTTTCTCCAATTGCATGATGTTCACTTTGAGAATCGACATCATTGTTGCATTGTGTATTTGGAACAAACTCTCTAGGCACACAAACATGGATACTTGTTGATGTAGGAACATGAGGACATTCCACTGTGAAGTTCGTGATACATGTCAACACCATCTTTGCTAATGACAAAGAATATAAAAAACAAAGTGGAAAACATGTTGAAAGGGACTCTAAAGCATATGCCTTGCTCAGAAAATGTATTTTCTTGTATGTGTATGGGCAAAAGTGTATTTTTCCACTATGTATGGCTGAAAATGATGAAATTTGAAAAAAGTCATTTTTTGGGGGAAACATAGTCACGGATTTGACGATGTGGCACTTAATTTTGGAGGGAGCTTGAAGATAATACTTTTTCTTAAAGAAACTTTAAAAAATGGGCCCAAAAAAGTGACTTCTGACATATATATTAAAAGATGAGCCCTTTTGAGTTAATATACACTGAAAATGAGACTTAAAAAAAAATCATTTTTTTATTCAAATACATGCATGAGTTTGATGATGTGAAAAGTAGATTCTCTTGCTCGCTCTCTAGAAGAAGAAAGAGAGAGGCCTAGTAATGCCTAAAAAAAGTCCTACTCAAGCCTACTAAAAAGTGCCCTATTAAATGCACTTTCTCCCCTTAAACAAGAATAGAAATAAGCTTAATCCCTAAAAATTACGGATCCTTACAAGGCCCATGAAGGGTTCATTTTTTCCCCTAATGACTTTGACTTCTAATATTTCTTTAGTGATTGAAATATCCAAGAAATCTAACATTAACTTAATGGCCCAATGATGAAAAAAGTTTTTTAGCCTCTACAAGCCTTCTAATCTTTACTTCAACTCTTCTTCTTCTATCAAGAGTATGCGTATGTGTTATTTATGTGTGTGTGCATGCATGTGTATGCAAGTATGCAATATGTGTATGACTATGAGTGTGCACATGTGTGTGCATATATACACATAATAGGAGATAACATAATAGCTTGATATATATAGAGCTAACTGACATTATATATATATATATATATATATATATATATATATATATATATATATATATATATATATATATATATAGAGAGAGAGAGAGAGAGAGAGAGAGAGAGAGAGATAATCAAATGCATCACATACACATACACACTCACACCTACATACAATTATTTGCACACACATGCAAACATACATATACTCACATACATCATGCACATTGCACACACATACATACATTCACATATATACATATACACAAATACACACAAAAGCATGCATATGCACACACCTACACAGACATATATGCACACACCTACACGCATGTATATACACACACATATACACATATACAGAATACACATAGACATAAATACATACACACATGCATGTGAATTGCATACACATCCATACATACATGCATGCACATTGCACACACATCCTCAAATCCATGCATCACAGATATGTACACACATGTACACACAACATGCATGCACACACATTTAAAAACATACGTGCACACATACACACACAAGAGAACACAAATATGCATAAAGGAACATATATACACAAACACACCTACATACAACATCATGTAGGAGAGATGTACATGGGATTCATGCATTGATAGACTTGTTATTATGTGTGATATCATGGCAAATGGATCTATTTTTTGGGCAACACATGAGAGAGATGTGTGAGTCATATCTCAAAATGATCCAATACATGAAACCATGTTTAGAATATGATTGCTTATGAGCCTTACCTAATTGACATGCCTCACATTTGTATGTCATATGTTGACCTGCAACATTAGGCAATCCAAGCATTGAACCATTATTAACCATATCCTTAATACCTCTTTCATTGAAATGTCCAAGCCTTTTATGCCAAAGATCTAACTCAGAGATCTTATGTCCTCCATAAATGAACAAAGCATGACCAACATTACCTTGAATCTTCAATGTGAATAGTCTTTCTTCCTTCTTCCCTGAAATAATTTGTTTATACCCATTGCTAGGGTCTTCCACAAAAACTCCATCTTTAGTGAACCTTACTTCATAACCTTTTTCAACAATTTGCCCTACACTTATCAGATTCTTTGGAATTGTAGGAACATACAAGACCTTACTTTGAAGAGTACTTCCATCCTTGGCTTTCACTAATCCAATTGACTTCACATTGTGCTTTGTATTATCACCTGTTTGAAAGCTATATTACCACTCACATGATTGCTACACCCCAAGTCAATGTAGAAGACTCTTTGGTCTTCACTTTGCCTTTCACAAGTTGCATTCATAATCAAGGTTGAATCTTCTTTTTTATTTGAAGCATAATTGTAGTAGGTATTATTGTAGGATTGACTTTGGAATCCTCTACCTGATTTTCTTCCAAAGTAACCTCTACTACCTCTACCTCTGAAATTACCTCTTTGATTTCTACCACCTCTTCCTCTTGAATTAAATTTCTGACTATACCCTCCATTATTTTGATTATTATGCAAACAATCATGAGCTAAATGATTTATCTTACCACAAATCCAGCAAGCTTTGGCTCCATCTTTATTGCTTCTACCTCTTCCTCTACCTTTGCCACCTCCTCTTCCTCTTAGGAAGTTGGCTTGGCTAGTTGTACCTTCTTCTTCATTTACTTTTTTCTTGCCTTTGCTATTCTTCTTTTTATTCTTTGAATACATTGCTTGACCTGCACTCTTATCACCATGAACTTTGACATCCTACTCAAAAGTTAGCATGTGTCCTAGCAACTGATTTAAATCAGGAGTGAAATGATCTAGTGACAATTCAGTACACAAAATGAATGGCTTCCATTTCTCATCTCCTCTCAAACCTGTGAGGATTTGCCTTACCAATTTGTCCTCCTCGATATCTTCATCAATTGCTCCTAATGCATTTGCAATGTCCTTCATCCTTGTTACATAATCAGAAATAGATTGAGAGGCCTTCTTCTTGAATGTGGTAAACTCTGTCCACAAAGATGCCTTCCTTGACTTTGTAGTGTTTTGGAAATGCTCCTTCAAAGCATTCCATATATCACTTGCACTTTCAAGACATCTAATATGAGGTAGCAAGTAGTCATTGACTCCCATGTAGATAATGCTCCTTGCTTGAGCATCCTTCTTCATCCAAGTCTTCAGATCTGAGAGTTCATCCCTAGTTGGAACACTAGGATCTCGGAATTGTGGTTTTTCTTCTTCACCTGTGATGTAATCTATCAGGTCTTTGCTCATGAGATGAGCTTCCATCCTCATTGACCAAGCTGGATAGTTTTCTCTATCCAATTTCTCTATATGAAGAGAATCTCCCATCCTTTCTTCACCTGTGTATTAAATTCTTCAAGATTTATGAGGAATAAGTGTAGCTTTACTTCAAATGAAGTTTCTTTTGATCTTCTTGATAGCTTCAGACCTCCTTCTCAAACTTTCTCTTTAAACTTTCACCTTTTGAATCTTCAAGTATTGATTTGTGTATGACTGCAATAGTCGGGGTCCTCCTTTCTTCTATTTTGATGATTCCTTCTTTGCTACCACTGATAGAGAGCGTCAAAAGGACAAGCTATTCTTGATGTTAGAGCACCTCTATATCAAGAATAACTCAAAAACTTTACCAATTTGGAGGATCAATACTAGATTATCAGAATTTTGAACTAACTCTGAAGAGAGTCACTACTCAGAAAAGTCTGCTGCACATAACTCACTCATTGACTGATCAAATGTGTAAAGTTTTTTATAAAACTTTGCACAAGGTGTCACCTAAAGATTTGCACCTTCTCCACTTTAAATCGTCTCAAAACATTTAGTAGATCTTGAGAAATAATTCGAACACCACCTATTTCTGAAACTGTTTTTCTTTAGAGTCAATTTTGACACCTACAACGTCTAACACACAGTTCTCCCAAATTAGAACCCGTTTAAGCACATTCTTTTAGCCATAGATGGCTTACCTTCCAACTTATATTTTGACTCCTCATTTGTCCAAAACTTTACACTGTGCACTGAGAACTGATCAAGTCTTTTACCATCGAGATTGCACCTATTTCAGAAGAAACTCAACACTTCTTCACATACAAATTTTCCTACACATAATTCTCTCAGCATGTTTACAATTAGGCTCTCAAATCTTAACCATAGAAGCATTAACTATGGAGTTAGACATCTACAAAAGGATTCCTAAAATGATCAAGCACAGAAGGAGAACACAACAAAATATCAGGCACAACTTTTTCTTCTATTCAGAAAGTTTTACACATGAATGATGAGAGAGATCTCCTTCACTTCTAAAGTGTCTAATAACTCTTCCAACATCTAATTCTTCTCATCTCTTACTCTCTCATACTTGCCCTGACTTTTTACTTGTATATATAGCATATATGTACAAGCTCACAACCATAACAAGTTTTAAGTGAGCTAACTATAAGTTTAATGTACATATGTTTACAAGTCTTCATTTTCTGAATATGCACTATCTTCAAGCTTCATAAACTAATCTTTCCTTCAATCTTTGACTTCAATCCTTCATCCAAAACATCAATTGGTGGTTGAATTGCACCAAAAATACACACACATGTACAAACACACATAGACACACACACATGTACATACACACACATAGGGAAACACACATACACATATACACATACATACATACAATCACATGCATAAATATGCACACATTCATATAAAAGTATATTTGTATATACATACACACTTGCATACACACATATACACATACACACACATATACATACACACACATACACATATTCACACACATAAAGTCACATATGCACATATGTATACACAAGCATACACACACACGTCGGAGGAGATGGTGGACACTTTCTAGAAATGAGATGATATTGCAAACTCCTCTTGATACCAGCCAAAATTGAGTTGAGGAGTGCAAAGTAGACTTATTCAGCCGTCCGTCCAAGCAGAATTAGAGTCAGCATCCACCATCCCTTCAACCTTCTTCTCCATCGAGCAAACTCAACGGATCTAGATTGCCATGAAATATTTAACGAATCGACCCACAGCCATGCAGATCTGGGTACCCAATTGTATTTTAGCTCAAAATTCAAGCCATGTAATATATACCTCTTTGAAATCACTTCACCCATCGACACCATGACCACCAAAACCACCTTTTGTACCTCAACAGACGAATACCATCCACTCATCAACTCTTAAGAAATGGATGCCGAAACGTGTCCAGAAAACCTTCACACAATCCCTTGTACAACATTACACCCATTAACACTAACCTTCATCCTCATAATAATTCATTCACGATTGAACTTTGTAGAAACTCACCCACACTAATCCATTTTCACTTGTAACCACATCTCATAATGCAATGTATGCACTATCTAAAGCATGTAGGTGTCTAGTGACCTGCATTAGTTTATTAGAAAGCATTCCATAGAAAACCTCATAACACTCGCCTACACGGGTTACACATCAGCTATGGAAAGGGATTGCGGTCTCACTTTAATGGGATGAAAATTAATTTCCATACTAATGTGTTATCCTTTTGTAGCAGATCATCTACACACCCATTTAGATCATCATGCACACTGAAGGAACTTCCACTGGCCCTAGCATGCCAGTCATCAACTTTGGTAACCTATTGGCTGGATCTTACCCTACCTCACAACCCCCAAAATTTCAAGGTTTCACGTGATCGATGCCAATCGATGACCCACCGCTGGGACGTGCTGAGAAACTTCATAGCAGCTCACACTGGTTTCAAGGTTTACTAGGACCCTTAGTAGATGCAAAATTTATATATGATGCCATGCTTTGTTTGGATGGGGCAGATATCAATTTTTCTCAAGAGAATTTGAAGAGCTTCAAAATTCAGAAGAGTTATGGCACATTTGGGCTTCGGCTGGTTTTACTGAATATTTTAGTGATCCGTTGCCAAAACCTGACTTCTATAGGTGCTATTACTTGGTGACTACACTTGAAGCCCCCGCGAACACGGAATTGCCAAGAACATTTATTCTTCCATCACTGGAGAATTATCATCTATACAAGAAGTTTTACCTTTTGAAATATCTCATTCGGGCAGCGCTTAAGATCCATGGGATTCACACACTGACAGAATGAGAAAGACTTATCCCAGAGCCTATGAAACTGTTGGAGGAGATGTTGGATAATCACAAGAGATGAGTTGATGTAGCTAAAACCTACTTCACAACTGCTATAAGAAATAGTTGGAGAGTGTTGTGGGCCTCCTTATAAGCATAAATGATAATATATGTTTCTTGGAAGATGATGCATCAATGATAGAATCAAAATAGATAGGTAGGCATATGATCCAATGCACAAACTTGCTATTTTGGTTGAGACACTTGCTCAGTGTTTTACTCAATTCTCAGAGTACAACAAAAATTAGTAAAATTCCTTTTGGGGATCTTCAATTAGCTTAACAAGCTACCATTCATGAGTGGAATCATCTAAATTGATGAACTATATGTAGAGAATTATGCTTAGCAAGTTAAGCAACTACCCCAACTTTTAGGGGCCTTGATAGTCAAAGACAAGTGAGCATTCATTCAACGATATCCAATGATTGAAAGAACCAAATTCAAAAAATTTGTAAGATCAAAGTAGATATGATGTTGAAGATGTCATGCTTTAAATCATGTAAAATAATGCAGTATACACTGAGAATTAGCTCAGACAAAGTCATTGTTCTGATAGAGTATGACATAGATATGAGAGTATGAAGTAATGAATATGTATTGACTAAATCATGTAAAATTACAAAGTCATTGGCAATAAGGCATTGCTCAATGAATGTAGAATGAGCGACCTATGGTATGAGCTCCTCTTCTCAATGAAGGTACATGGAAATGATCTATGAACCTCGAGACGCATAGAGGATTTTCTCCTCATGTTTTATAGCTTTTGTTGGATCCAAGGATTTGAATTTGGATTCAAATCTCCACCTAAAAGTAATCTTTAGGATTGATTCTCTCTTGACTTCAACTACCAAATGATACGAGATAGATGCTTCCTAACTCCTCGTGGGTTTATTGAACTTTTGCAATATGTAATTAAACTCAAAGTTATAAGGGGTTGTACATATGAAGTGATATGCTAATACATCAAGCTTATGTGAAATGATCAAGTGTGTAGGCTTGGGCTTGTTTTCACAATAGCTCCCCCTCAAGCCTAACACTCTTGATCTTCATTGCTCCTTGATATCTTGTAGCCCAAGCATCAATTTAAACCTGTTCATCTTTGTTCCATCCAATGCTTTGGTAAGTAATTATGCACATTGCAAATGAGTTGATACATAGGATAATTGGATATCCTTGCTAAGAAATTTCTCCCTAACATAATGATAATGCACTTCAATGTGCTTAGTCCTAGCATGGTACACAGGATTAGTAGCCAAATGAAGTTAGCTAGTATTATCTCCAAAGATAATTGGAGTGTAGGAATGTATCTCCAAATCTTCATACAATTGCTTAAGCCACATACCTTCCTTACTTGCATTAGCCAAGCCTCTATACTCTGCTTCTATGGAAGATAAGGCCATAGTTGGTTGCTTCTTGGATGACCATGATATGAATTTTGAACCTGCAAAGATAGGTACCCTAAAGTGCTCCTCCTATCATCCTTGGAGCTAGCCCAATCTGCATTAGAATATAACTTTATATCTATGTCAAAAGTGAAGGGATAGAATAATCCCTCATTCATTGTACTCTTTAGGTACTTAAGCACCCTCTTTGGAGCTTCCATGTGTGGCTTCCTTGGTATATGCATGAATTGACTCAATGTACTCACAACATATGCAATATCCACTCTGTCAAAGCATAATTAAGACTACCCACAAGTTGTTGGTAACCATTAATATCTTCAAGTGGTGCACCTTCATGTGAACTTAGCTTATGATTGATCTCCATGGGAATACCTGCATCTTTAGTGTTTTCCATCTTGAACTTTACCAACATGTCATTTATGTAATTTATTTGTGTGATGAATATACCTGAATCTGTATACACAAGTTCTAAGCCAAGGAAATAGGTGAACAATCCTAGACACGGATTTTGAATTCCTTCATCAATCGAGCATTGACCTGCTTGATACCATCAAAATCATTACCTGTAATAATGATATCATCTACATAGACACACAAGTAGATGACCTCAGATTCATTCTTCTTCACAAATAAAGAAGAGTCTGCCTTGCTTACTACAAAGCCTTGATCGTGCAAATGGGTAACAAGTCTATGGTTCCAAGCTCTAGGAGCTTTCTTGACACCATAGAGTGCTTTCCTAAGCTTGCATACATAGCCTGCTTTTTCTTCATCTTCAAAACCTAGTGGTTGTGCTATATATATTTCTTCTCATATCCAACCATTAAAACTGCATTCTTGACATCTAACTGATATAAATTCCAATTTTTGGATGCAGCAAGACTTACCAATACCGTGATTCTTGGCATCTTTGCCACAGGTGAAATTGTTTCTTCATAATCTACTCCATGTGTTTGGGAAATTTTTTTTGCCACTTGTCTTGCCTTGTACCTGTTTGTAGAACCATCAAAGTTCTTTTTAACTTTATATATCCACCTTGAACCAATTACCTGCCTATCTGGTTTCTTTGGAACTAGGCCCCAAGTGTGGTTTTCCTACAATGCTTCCACTTCCTCCTACATGGCTTCTCTCCACTCTTTCTTCTTCTTAGCCTCTTCAAATGAAGAAGTCTCCTTTGCTATTGAATCTTTAGTGATCTATACAGAGTGCTTTTTGACTAAGGATGTATCATATCCATACCTTATGGGCTTGTTACTTTCTCTTTGTGATCTTCTTAAAGCTTGATTGGAAGACTCGGGTAGATCCTCTAATTTTTTGTATTTGAACTTGCCTCTTGACTTCCAAGCTTTGAAATCAATCTGCTCCTCATCTTCTGAGTTGGTAATTTGACTTTCCTGCAATCATCTTCAAACCAAGAGTTATTCTCATCAAAGACTACATCCCTACTAACTATGAATGCCTTGTTAGTGGGATTATAAAGTCTATATCCCTTTTGATTCTGATCATACCCAATGAATATGCACTTCTAAGCCTTAGCCTGCTCAATTCTTAGAGTACAACAACAATTAGTAAAATTCCTTTTGGGGATCTTCAATTAACTTAACAAGCTACCATTCATGAGTGGAATAAAAAACTCAACCACCCATTATAACATGAATAGAAGGCTCCAACCACGTACTAAGAAGATCTAGGTTCTAAGAGCAACTATCAAAACTCAAAAAGAGGATCTTCATATTTGGATTCCTAAATCCCAAAAGATGGAGCATAAGAAACAACAAGCTCAATTCTCACAAAAGAGCAAAGCAAAACATCAAAGCAAGAGGAAGATCTTTAAAGAAAAGGAAAAAAATGCCACAAAGAATGCCTCCACCAATTTTAGACAATACTTTCCATAAAGAATAGTATGAGAGCAATGTTGATATATTTTAGTAGTGATGTGTATGAACAAACTTAGGACTTCTTGGGTAGTTTTTTCCCTCTTTAAGAGGTCTTTTTCCCTCAACTTGTATATGTCTATAACCTGAAGGTGTCATGTATCATTGTGCATTCACTTGCAAAGACATTTTGTATTGTGTTGTGCTCCAAACTTCTTCTTGTTCCTTGTGTTGTTTGTGTGATTTCATAGACCTCAAATTCCAACAATTGGTATCAGAGCAGGTTGTTGCTTCATTTAGGGTGTCATTGACACCCCTTCGATCATAGTCTCAGAATCGCATGAAAATTGTTCATCATACCTGGGGTGATTATGAGCTCAAACCAACTTTTCTTTGTGGCATCAAAATTTTGATTTGAGCTCATTTTGGCCTCCGAATGCACTATCACAAAGATTGTACAAGTAATTTTGTCCTTTTGTGCCAAAGATACATACATGTTTCCATTTGTCAGTACAAGCACCTTGAAGTTTGTTGTAGGTTATGCACATCTCAACAAGGTTTTTTTGCTCAACATTTTAAGATACATTCAATTTTCTACATCAGGGTATTTAGTCACTAGCCATGGTTGAAAGAAATGATGTATATTATATGTTGGTTGTGGAGGATAAGTTGGATGGTACTAATTGCCCATTGTGGGCATATATGATGCATCATCTATTGTTAGCAAAAGGGATGTGGAATATTATGCAGGGTGTTGAAAAACATCCTACTACAATTGCAAATATAGTTATTGAAGACGATGGAGATGGTTTTGAAGATGATGATCTTCAATTTTCTAGTCATGTGTGGTTCCTTCTACACCTACTCAATACAAACTTCATTGGGATGTTATAGATGCTCAATCACATGCATCAATAACTTTGTTTGTCACACATGCCATTATCCCTCAGATTCACTATTGCAAGACAACAAAGGATGCTTTGGATACACTTACAACTTTATACCGAGAAAGAAATTAGGTTGATGTTGCTTGCCTCCAAAAACAATTGTACATACACACACACATATCTACACATACACACACACACACCATATATATATATATATATATATATATATATATATATATATATATATATATATATATATATATATATATATATATATATATATATATATATATATATATATATATATATATATATATATATATATATATACACACACACTCACACACACATACATCCATACTTATGTAGTTGGACATTTCTATAACTTTCACACACACACAGACACCTCCCCTATGATAGCCCCTTTCAAAGCGTACCTTCTGTACTTTAAAAGTTCCTCGGGTTATAACTTCAAAATGATCCCAGCATCTATACCTTCTAATCATTACCTAATCTTAAAAATTTTCTTGCTTGATTGAATGTTACCCCAGATATACTCATGCATATTTTAATATCCTCACTTGTTTTATTGCAATTGGTTTGCTTTACACTTATTGATCTATATATGCACGTTTTATCTGAGAATTATATTTGAAGTGTGCATATATTTAATGCTTATATTCCTTGGTACTTGGACTTGTGGATCGAGTTACAAATTTTCAGAGTAGAATTTGATGGCTGTAAATGTCTCTACTCTAGTTTACCAAAGAGCCGTAATGAAGAGGGTATGAATTCAAGGAGAATAAATTTTATGGCATTGCTATTTTTCATTTGTTTTCTTTTTTTGTTTACATCTTAGGTCGATGATTCCTTTGTTGTGCTTTAATATTTCATTCTTGGTAACAAAGGTAGTGTACCTTAAACCTTTCAACCCCACAAAATCTTTTAATACATCTATACTTTATTCTCCCCTTTGTTACTAGCTACTATTTGGGCTAAAGCTACCATCAGATATCCTCTGATTATTGCCTCTGATATCTTCCATCAGATATTGCCTGCTTATTTAGTTCTAGTGTTATGGTGCATTCTAAAAACGAAGTGGTCCATGAAATTTCTGCATTGTGTCACTTAAGCTTAGGAGCTCTATTGACATTTCCAAGTAACAAGGACAATTGTTTATAGCCTAAGATGAGGATAAATTGTATTATCTCATTGAATATGAATGTCTTTTATGAATGATTTGTATATTTTATTGTGTGTTGGTAAAACTACCGGGTAATTTTTTAATCACAATTAAGCTGGTCTATTGCAATAACTGCAGATCTCCTCATCCGGCCAACATTGATTCCTTTTGGTGTTGCTTAAATACATTTTATGAGGCATCAAGTTCCAAAATAAACCACTCTAAAACCACTTTTAGGGCCGTTATTGGACATCCACCTCAAATTTTGGTTGACTATGACTGTAAATTGATCCCAGGGGGGGAGTAGCATTTCTTAAATCTATAAGCCCCATGAAATCTTAGTATATCTATATACAATACCATATTTTTATGAAACTTTATTCTCTCCACAGGGGGTCCAAGTGCTTGACTCTCAGCCGTGAAATTTGTTAGTAGGTACTCGTTGGGCTAAACCTCCTTGTCCCCCCCCCCCCCCCCCCCCCCCAAAGAAAAAAAGTGACAAAACAATTCCCTCCATTGGATATCCTCAAATTCTTGCTTGATTTTGATCCTTTGCTTTGAGGAAACCTTCACAATTGGTCTTTTCATGATAGATTTTCCCAGTCCTCTCTTCTTCTATCATTTATCATTTACACTAAAGGTTATCTTGTGACTACTCACAGCCAAACTCCGTAGGTCCATTGTTTAACTTAAGCTACGAAGGGTTTGTATGGATGATCTTTTTTATTTCAAAACAGGGCTATGTCAACATTTTCAGGTAACCAGGCAAACAATTTTTATTATCTTACTGAATATAAATGTGTTTTTTTTTTCTTGATGAATGCTTTGTATGTTTTTTAATCACAAGAAGTTGTTCTATTGCAGTAATTACAAATCTCCTCATGTTTTATAATGAATGGGGGGTTTTTGTGACGACTTGCTAAGTCCTTCGATTGAAGAAAGTTATGGAAATTTCTTTGATTGTTTGCCATAACCTAAGCATATAGTAATAGAAAAAACAACCTTTTGTTGCTAGTTCAAGAAAATTTGGGTCCAGCGTTTCCTACCTCCCATCTAATTACTTCTGTTTATTTGAATCTCTATCCTTACACACACACACATACACATACATACATACATACATACATACATACATATATATATATATATATATATATATATATATATATATATATATATATATATATATATATATATATATATATATATATATATATATACATATATATATTGTCCATCCTTGTGTGTGTGTGTGTGTGTTTAGATGATGAAATGGGCAAAGGATCCAATCTCTTTTATTAGCTTAAGTTTGTTATGGAACATGATTTAAAATGTTTGACATCATCTTAATTGAACGAAACAAGAAATGATGCTATACTTATGTGGGTATCACTATTTAATTCAAACAATAAGATGGTTATATCTCTGCATAAATGTAATATTAGACGGGGCCTAGGCTACTATTTTTTCAAAAATTCAGAAAGTTATAAAAACAAGTATTCGTTTTGAAGATATTCACCTAAAGGGGTATTATGCTTGTATGAACCATTGAAGAAAGTATTTCCTGCTATATGCAAACTTGAGTAATCTATACTATAACATGGATACCTTCTAGGAAAAATTTCAACTTATATTCTGTCTAGGATATTTTTTTATTGGCTCTGAAATAATGGAAAAATGTGCTTCTTGTACTTCTTCTACTACCTAAATAGAATATACAAGAATGACCTAGTTATACAACAATACAAGCACTAGAATTTATAAAGAACAACAATAAAACGAGTGCAATATATAAAGGACAATACATAAAGAAAACTCTAATGTCCAGGAATGGTGGAGTTGACAAGAAACAAATCAACCATCAATCTCCATAGATAAACATGGTAAAGGTCACTAAAAGTATTCATGACATATATCGGCGTAACCACTATACATTCTAGAGAAGTGAAAAGTGATACGTGACATCCTAGATCATCACATGCTGAAGTGATACGTGACATCCTGGATCATCACATGTTGAGCTTGATATCTCAATGTCTGATGAATCCATTTGAAATTCTCAAGAGTATAAGGGCAAGTTTTTTGTTTCATGTCACAGAGTAAGACACCATAATCACCATCGTGATGGTCTATCCTATCGAGGCATTGCGATGGTCCAAGTTGGTCGAGTCATTGTGATAGTATTCATCACCCAGGTACTTTGCATGTGATGGTTGATTCTCTCTCTTGCCTTCACTCTAGTGATCCTCCTAATGGCATCAATGCTTCTTTTCTGAAATCATAGGTTTATCCGCCAACCCATTGTGAACTTATAACCATTCCAAAAGTGGGGCCTCTATTTCGTCCGTTTGATTTTTCGGAAAAAAACTTTTATCTTACCTTGTATAGATTATGTGACTAGATCGGTGGAACCATGGGCATTGAAGACTACTACTGCATGAAGTAACACAATGATCCTTTTAAGGAGCTTATTTCCATGCTGTGGACCTCAATTGGAGCTTCAATTTGATTATGGAACTCATTTTCTTAACGAGCTAATTAAAGATAACACTGATTATACCATAATGAAAATAAGTTAAGTTTTCTCTTGATTATCCTTGAGCTAGTTGATTGGTGGACCCATGGACTTACTCATGGAGTTTGTGGTTTGGATTTTCGAGTTGTAGTCTACAAGTGGCTTTTATCAAAGAATTCTCTAGATTATAGGAAAGAGAAATAAGGATCCTTTGAAGAAGATAGGTACCATAACTTTTGTTGCTACAAGAAGTCCAACTCCGCCAACATCGATGGCATGAATAGACTTCAAAGACCCTAATATTCCAAATTGCTGATCTCATGCTCTTTTTTAATTTCAAGATGAAATGATAGGCTATAAAAATTAAATTGTTGTAGATCAAACGCTTTGAGATGTTCTCTAAAGTTGGCCCCAATCCTTACAAGCTTGCTACTTCAAATGGGAAAGTGTTGTTGTGGGAATTGAACTCATGACCTATTCGCTAAGAGCGTGATGGGCTAGTCACTTGTCCCAAAATCCATGGTTGAGGATTACTTCCTAATCCTCCCTCCTAGGGCATGGTTCAACCATCTCCTACCCTTCAGTTCTTGAGTCTAAAACTCTCTTCCCCTTCTAGAGATCATTTTCCCCAATGATCAATCCTTGATCTCCCCTTGAATTGATGTCCTCACCCTTGCACAGTCTCTTGAACCTTCTTGTTCTCAACCTTAATGTAATAAACATTGGTTTATGAGGGTAGAAACCTCCTTGATTTGACATTCCACACAATGATAAGTGTACGAGATGCATTATAGATAGAGAGCATATGGAGCTTTGATTTAGTTTGATGAGCATTAGGATTCTTTTGAATTTATTGAAATTGATTGGAAGATGTTGTCTTCTTTACTATATAAGTTATATGATCCTATGTGTTCATTTTATTTTGTCTATCCTCGAAATCCATTTTTGTTGGTGAGAAATGTAATATGGATGAGCCAACTTGAAGGTTAGTGAAGATAGTCTATTTGTACACTCGTGTACATGTGAATGGATATATGATTGTGGGTGTGTGTGTTATACTTCTGTGAAATCAATCATAGTAATGAAACTCAAAGCGTTTACACACCCAATTAAAAAAAGAAAAAGAAACGCTAAAATAAAGGAATGGAAAAGAAGAAACACAAAACATAAAAATAGGAAAAGAAAAGTGACGACGATCATAAAAAGACATGCATGAACTTAATGCATGGCGAGCATGTCGGACACAACAGAAGTGTGGTGATCCACACGAGTGGTATTATATATGCAGTTTTGCATGTGAGGCGGATTGCGATATAACTGAAGCTAATGGTGAAAGGAAACATGCAGCAACAACCCTCTTCGACTACTTTGTAACTTCATGCGGCAATCTGTTCTTCGTTCATTGGGAGCGGAACAACATGAACTGTGAGCAGACATATCGAAGACCAAGAGATCCTTTGAGATGAGTGAGGATTTGTGGAGAGATACATTGTCGGATGAGCGGTGCCTCGAAAAAAACAAAAAGGTTATGATGTTTTTTTTTTTTTTTTTTTTTTTAAAGGAAGTTCGGCAATAGCCTACTCTCTCGGACTTGTATTAAATTAAGAAACAAAGGTACAGAAGAAGGGGACTAGTGCCCACGGGACCCCCCAAATCCCACAAAGCAGGGGAAGCTTAATTGAATCCTAGGTTGCACTACAGAGAAGGTTAATCACCCTCTCATCGCCCTCATGCGGGGCCCACTTGGGTTTGAGCTTGTTGTTAATCAAAAGGAGGACTTGATGGTGCCTGAAGGGGGGGGATTTCTTACTGTTGACGATCCTTTTGCCAAGGAGGAATAGTGATTTCTCGATCGACCACTCCCTGGGGGGATCGCCGAAGTTGAGAGCACACCTCTCCCGCCAGATTTTCCACAGGACTTCCCCTCTGATGGCGTTCCAGAGTGTCGCAGAGCAGCCAATCGCTTCTCCCAAAAGGACTTGTTTCCAACTAAGCTGTTTTTGAAGTCTGATTTTCATTCCAACCGTCTGCCAGATTCTGCAGGAGTTGGGGCAAGTAAGGAAGATGTGTGGGACATCTTCGATAGCACGGTGGCAGCGTTTGCACCAAGGAGGGATCCCACAAAGTTTGCTAGCCTTATGGTTGGTCCAAATTCCTCGATGAAGAATTTGCCATAAGAGGACAGACTTCTTAATCTCAATTAGGGGGTGCCAGATACCCATGAATTTCATGTCCCACCGAAGCCGCGTCCAAGACAGGCACCACTTCTTGTTGAGGCTAATTTGGAGGTCAGCCGTTTCTTTGATGTTCGGGATTTTGAGTAGGCTGTTTCCATTTTGCCATTTGAGACCAAGCGAGTTTGGTGTGTCGTGTCCCATGAGAAGGCGAGTCTTGTGACGATCCCAAGCGAGGCATCTGCTTTGCAGAGTGTTCCATTCTTCGTAGGAGATGTTTATGCGAGGGTCAATATCCTCGAAGTTGATCCAGCTGTTGGTGTCATGTTTCCAGAGGTGTTTCCATTTTTTGAATCCTTTGTTCCATAATTTCTTGGCATTTTGAATGTTCCACGACTCCACACTCCTGATGCCATGTATCGGAAACCAGATAGAGTCGTTTTGTCTGATTCCGGCCACCCACTTCCAGTCCTCGCTAATTCTTGTGAGGCTTTTGACTTTATTCCAGCCCTTCCAAAGGGAGCACACGAGATTGGAGCCTTTCGGGAAGACGGGGATCGGGGAGAATAGCAGGGTCATGATGTCAAGGTTCTTCCAGTTCGGGAACCCCATGAGGGCCAACTCACTCTTGTTTCTGAAGATCAGCTTGGCCCACGAGGCCTCCCTATTGCACCAAGCCTTAATCATCCATTTGGCTGCCAGTTTGTTAGCCATACACCCGATGTCCAGGATACCAAGCCCCCCAATATCTCTAGGGCTAGTGCAGATGGTCCATTTGATTTTGGGCACCCCCCTTCTGTTATGATCGCCCGTCCAAAGAAAGTTTCTACAGATACTATTCAGTTTGGACAGACCTTGCTCATTCGGTCTCCAACAAGAAAGGAAATAGATGGTAGAAGATAGGAGGAACGTGTTGATAACCATTGCCCGTCCAGCGAGATTGATTTGCATACCTCTCCAATAATTAAGCTTGTTTTCAAGTTTGGCCAGCACCCAGTTCCATCGCTGCTCCATCGAGACGCCAAATCCCAAAGGGATTCCAAGAAGTCGAAAGATTTGGCCCTGCGGAATGATTTGACAGCCATGATCAATGAGAAGGCCAGGATGATGTCCCACAATAGCCCTAAAGGCGGTCTTAGAGTGGTTGATTTTGGATCCAGAGGCCTCACAAAAGGTAGCGAGACACCTCCAGAAAGTCTCCAGGCTGGTATTATCATTGTGAACGAAAGCATTCATATCATCGGCAAAAAGTCTCATGATGATTTGATTGTGGGCGTGAGGCAGCCGGAGGCCTTTGATATTGCCAGCCTCCACATGATGTGCCACAAGTCTGCTCAGACCCTCAGTGGCGATGGCAAAAAGAAGGGGGGCCAGAGGGCACCCTTGTCTAATAGATCTTTTAAGATGGATCGCCTTCGAAAGTTTGCCGTTAACGTTAATTTGGGTCGTTGCGTTTCCGAGAAGGGTCGCGATCATCTTGGTGAATTTCTGACTACATCCGAGATCTTGGAGCGACTGCAGAATATAGTCCCATTCTAGCCTGTCGTAGGCCTTGTCAAAGTCGATCTTGAGGAAGACCACATCTTGATTGGACTCATTTGCAAATTGAATACCTTCCCAAATATCCAAAATGGTTTCCAAGATAGACCTGCCTTTGATGAAACCTTTTTGGTCTTCGCTAAGCCAAGATCTCAGGTGGCACGAGAGTCTGTTGGCGATGACTTTGGCGATGATCTTGTATCCAGTTTGTAGCATCGTAATAGGCCGCCAATTCTCGATTCTGTTCTTTTCCCCCTTCTTGTGTATCAACTTGATAATTCCATTGTTTAGACAAGAGGGAAGAGCACCAAACTTTAGTGCTTCTTGCCAAACCATCCGAAGAGGGGTGGCAACCACCAGCTTGAAGGATTTAAAGAACTCGTTGGTGAGTCCGTCGGGTCCCGGGCTTTTACCGAGAGGGAGGGCGTCGATGACCTCAATGATTTCTAAATCAGAGATAGGGGCATGAAGCAGGGAGTGGATGTTGGGTGGTATTCTCCGGGGGGAAACCCTAGAAATGGCAGCCATACAGTCCCTTCTATGGTGGGAGAGGGGGTTCGAGGTTCCCAGGAGTCTCGTGAAGTGCCCTTCGATGATGCCAAAATTATCTTCTTCCGAATTGCATACATTGCCATGTGGGTCTAGCAGTAGGGGGATCGATTCTCTGTTGTGTTTCCTTTTAAGGATGCGGCACATCTCTTTGGTAGGTTTGTCGGCTTTGCCAGCCCACCACTCCTTGAAGAATATTTGCAAGTTTTTTCTTTGTATTTCTTCCTCGTATCTCAACACTGCTCTGATTTTTCGGAGACCTTTCTGGGCTTGGTGTTTTCCTTTGTTCACTTCCTCCTCAAGCCGCCAGAGTCTGTGGTAAAGGGCTTCCCTGCGAGCCCGCCGCACAGTCTCGAGCATCTTCTTAGTTCTGATCATGATCTTACGAGACTTGTCGACCGCACTTCTCCAGCACTTGGCTGGGGCCAAGCCAGAGGCGAACGCCACCTTCCACACATCGGCAATCTCTTGATGGACGGAGGGGAGAGAGAAGGTGGTAGCATTGGCATGGAACCACGGAGCCTTGTGGATCTTGTTGGAAGGTTGAAAAGTGATAACGATCGGGTAGTGATCAGAGATAGTGAGGTCAGTGCGTTGTGTGATGGCAGGGTGGCCCCACTGATGAGTAAGACTCTGAGAGATGTAGCATCTATCAAGTCTAGCTTTCCTCAGGTCCTCGCCCGCTTGGAGATTCGACCAAGAAAAGCCACTCGAGTCTTTGAGTTCAACCAAATCCAAGTGGAGTTTGGTCATGTCCCACGTTTCTTTCTCCCGACTGTCGATGATCCTGCCCTTGCCCATCCATCTGTCCATAGGGTCCTCCACCATGTTGAAGTCTCCACAAATAAGCACGTTGTGAGGAAGCGAGCCTAAGGAAGCCCATGTGTTCAGTCTCTCCAAATCACCGTTAGGGGCGTACAGGGAAACAATAGTAGCACAAAGAGGAGCACCAAAAGAAACGGCAATCCAACGATGACCTACATCTTCAATGGAGTTCTCGAGCTTTTCAAACCAGAGTTGTCTAACACCGATAACCGTTCCTCCAGACCCCCGCTGGTGCTTCGTTGAGATCCACACATGGGCCGAGGAGACCTGTCTGAGCCGCTTCTGGAGGTCTTCTCCGTCAACTTTAATCTCTTGAATACATATGAAGTCTGGGTTTAAGCTAATACATATGAAGTCTGGGTTATGATGTTTTATAGGACCATGATAGTGATCATAATGCACATGGAAGAATGGGCATTGATGATGAAAATGAAGATATTGAGATTGAAATTGAGAAGAGATTACTTCGTGGTAATCCTCTTTCACCATGCAAGATTAAGAAGAACGATCCATGAGATTGAGACCGAGATTGAGAGTGTGATTGAGATTACAATTTCAAAGATGTAATCATGCGATTGAGATTGAGATTGAGATTGTGATTGTGATTGAGATTGTGATTATGATTGAGATTGGGATTGAGATGAGCCCGGGGGCGGTCGGGAGGTAGAGGCTTCATCAAGAAGCTATTTTCCAAAGATAATGTATCGAGAAGGAAGAAGCTTCATCGAGAACCTATTGATGTATCTGGAATCTAACATCTTAAGATTCACAAGATAAGATTTCTTTCTCTTAATATATATAATTTGATTTAAACAGTTTATCTGATCTGTTCTTTTGATAATAACACTCATGTTTGCATATGTCTTTTGTATGCTTGAGTATTCATCTCTATGGGCTTGATGAGGAATGCTACACTTGGTTTCTTGAACCTTGCCTTTTTGCTTCTTGGCCACTAGCCTACAAACCTATCTTGGTCTCTTGAACCTCGTTATCACCCATGCAAGGTATCTTGGATCCTCAATCTAGTTCTTCCATTGCAAAGTTCATTTTAAGAGCTTTACAAGGGTATCTTACATGTCCCAATCCGACCTATGGATTGGGAGATATACTATAATCTTTGATGGGCTCATCTTTGAAAGCGACATGCATGCCTTCCATCCACATTGCCCAAGCCTACTTCCTTGGAACGCATGACCTATTGACTAAGAGTATGATGGGCTAAGCACTTGCCCCAAAAGCCATGGTTGAGGATTACTTCCTATCCTCCTTCTTAGGGTATGGTTCAACCATCTCCTACCTATCATTTCTTGAGTCTAACAATTGTGGAAAACAGTCAATAGGTCTAGGGTTTGATGGCATTAGAGCTTGTTATCACATAGGTCTTGAAAAAAAAATTATATAGATGTACATATTTATGCACAAATGGGAAAATGAAATCATACAAGAAAGGCATAAAATTTTACAAAGACTTTTGAGCGAGATTAGATGTGGAATCTTGCATTTAAGATATGCATGAAGGGTGGCAGTTCTACATGAACAATTAAGAGAGCCAAGGATCGTGGTGCTAGATTTAGCCTGAATGATGAGGTAATGATGGAAGATCTCATGCAGTTCAAGGCATGGCATGCAAAATACACATGCAAACGTGAAGCACATGTGCAAAAATCGAAGGATGATACTTAAGAATTTTTTGAAAGTGTCAATAAGTTATCAAGTGAGTGTACACATGCTGAGTGGAATTTCGTGTGCTCCAAGATGCTTTAGGGCTCAGTATGCATATGCATGTTTAATTTCTATTACTATAGGTGTTGTCAATGCAACATGATGGCACATAGAATACAAAACCCTCTGGTATGAAAAGCTTCTTCCTAGAGTATAGCATCCACTAGAGAGTGAGTGAGTATGTCTTCACCCATCCAACTCCACTCATATTTATACCAAAGGTCCAATGGATGAATGTCTTAATATTCATCCATGTGTCCTTCCAAGTTTCCTTCATGTGGAAACTTTCCAAAGAAAATCACATGGCTTCTATTTCAATCGAAGCCTTCCCTTCACATACAAGTCAAGGTGTCACTTGGGAGAAGCTTCTCCCAAGACTAAGGCTCCTTTACCTTGGAATAATTATTCCTAAGGTAAAAACCCTTCAATTGAGACTTCAACTAAAATAAATAATCAAGGGTTAAAACCAAGAAGCATAGGTTCCTACTTCAAGGGTCTAGCCCATCAAATTAAACCAAGGGTTCCCCAAGATAAATACCAATATTTGAGGGTCAAGCCCAAGGCTTATACAACATTCTACCCCCCTTTAACATTTTATTCCTAGAAAATGTGTGTTGGTATAATATGTGAAGTATTCCCACATGCAACATGATTCACTTCGTTGATCATGGACTCACTCTCAAAAGTGTTTGCCTTGTTTCTAACTAATAGTTAGAAAAGAGGGAAATCTTTTGTTTATGGAACTTAGTCATTCCCAAGTGGTGATTTCTTCTATTCCATCCCTCCACTTAACTAGGAACTCTTTATATAGATGATTTCTCATCTTTTTATCTCGAGTGCGTAGTATCGTTTCTGGTTCATGAGGGAGGTTATGAAAGGAGATTGGTTGAATTATTATTTGAAGAAGAGAAGATTGTCTTGTTCAGCCAATTTGCTTTTTAATATGCTTAATTGAGATACTGGGTGAAGTAAAAACTTATCTGGAAGTTCTAACTCATAATTCAAAGTCCCTATTCTTTTGAGAACCTTGAAAGGGCCATAGAACCTTGGAGAGACTTTAGGACAAGGTCTTGACTTGAAAGTTTCAAATTTCTTAGGAACTTTAAGATATATTAGTTCTCCAACCTTAAAGGAAATATCTCTCGTTTTAGGGTCGCTAAATTATTTAGCTCTATCATGGGCTTTCCTAAGGTTTTCTTTAGCTATTCTTAGCTTAAAGTTCATGTATTCTACGAAATCTTTAACTGCTTGGACTTTTTTATTTTGTAGTCCAACTGCATATGGTGCTCTTGGTTGGAACCCATGCATTAGCTTAAAAGGACTATATTCAATTGCAGAGTGCTTTACACTATTATAAGAAAACTCTACTAATGATAAATAGTATTCACAATTAGTTTGGGTAGAAGATACATATGCTCATAACATATCTTCAAGTATTTGATTGACCCTTTCAGTTTGACCATCCATTTGTGGATGTTTTGCAGTACTCATGTTTAGCTTGGTTTCCAACCTACTAAATAGAGCTCTTCACAAATGACTGGTAAATATTTTATGTGTATTAGACACTCTCTTGAGGTCGTCCATAGATTCTGTATAGTTGTTCTATTAACATTTTAGCTAATTTTAGAGTTTTACTGTAGTACGAGTAGGTATGAAACGAGCCATTTTGGTCAATTGATCAACTATGATCCAAGCAACATCATGGAATTTTTGGGTTTGTGGCAAGCCCATAATGAAGTCCATGAAAATACTTTCCCATTTTCCATTGGGAATTTCCAAGGGATGTAATAAACCTCCTACCTTAAACTTTTCAGCTTTGTTTATTTGGCACTTGGTGCATCTAAGTACATAATTATGTACATCTTTATGTACACTTGGCTGGTAAAATTCTCTGATTAATTCATAAGTTTTGTTCATTCCAGGATTTCCAGTAGCTGGGGCATCATGACATTCGAACAAAACTCTTTTCCTAAGTTCTAGATCACAAGGGGCACAAATCTTTCCCTTGTATAATAGTTATTCATCTTGAATACTATAGTATTTAAACTTACCTTCATTTGATAAGTTCTTACTTTGAGTTGAAACCTTCTTCCAGACTTCTTTAAAGCTTATATCTTCCTGATACTTGCCTTTCATAAATGTTACTAAATCATTAGAAATTTGTATGAAACTTAGAGAATTTAACATTTGCATCTTTTTTTTTAATATAAAGGAAGTTCGGCATTAGCCTACTCTCTCGGACTTGAATTAAATAAAGAAAAGTACAAAAGAACGGGACTAGTGCCCACGGGACCCTCCAAATCCCACAAAGCAGGGGAAGCTTTTACAGAGCTTAGATGGCATTACAAAGAAGGTTAATCACCCTCTCATCACCCTCATGAGGGGCCCACTTGGGTTTAAGCTTGTTATTGATCAAAAGGAGTACTTGATGATGCGTGAAGGGGGGGGATTTCTTACAGATAACAATCCTTTTGCCAAGGAGGAACAATGATTTCTCAATTGAACACTCTTTGGGAGAGTCAGCGAAGTTGAAAGCACATCTTTCTTACCAGATTTTCCATAGGACCTCCCCTCTAATGGCGTTCCAGAGAGTCGCGGAGCAGCCGACCACTTCTCCCAACAGGGCTTGCTGCCAACTTAGACGTTTCTGAAGTCTAATTTTCTTTCCAACCGTGTGCCAGAGTCTGTTGGAGTTGGGGCAGGTAAAGAAGATGTGTGAAACATCTTCGATAGACTGGTAGCAGCGTTTGCACCAGGGAGGGATCCCACAAAATTTGCTAGCCTTAAGGTTGGTCCAGATTCCATGATGAAGAATTTGCCATAAGAGGACAAACTTTTTGATTTCTATGAGTTGCCAGATAGCCATGAACTTCATGTCCCACCGAAGCCGCGTCCATGACAGGCACCACTTCTTGTTGAGATTAACCTGATAGTCAATCGTTTCTTTGATGTTCGGGATTTTTGATAGGCTATTCCCATTGTGCCATTTGAGACCAAACGAGCTCGACATGTCGTGTCCCATGAGAAGGCAAACTTTGTGTCGGTCCCAGGCGAGACATCTGCTTTGCAAAGTGTTCCATTCTTCATACGAAATGTTGACGCAAGGGTCAATATCCTCGAAGTTGATCCAGTGGTTGGTGTCTTGTTTCCAAAGATGTTTCCATTTTTTGAAGCCTTTGTTCCATACCTTCTTGGCATTTTGAATGTTCCACGATTCCACGCTCCGGATGCCATGGATAGGAAACGAGATAGAGTCGTTTTGTCTGATACCGGCTGCCCACTTCCAGTCTTCACTAATTCTTGTGTAGCTTTTGACTTTATTCCAACTCTTCCATAGGGAGCACACGAGATTAGAGCCTTTCAAGAAGATGGGGATCGAGGAAAACAGCAAGGTCAAGATGTCAAGAGTCTTCCAATTTGGAAACCCATGAGAGCCAACTCGTTCTTTGCTTAGTGCATCTGCCACTACATTAAATTTTCCTATTCTATGTTTGATTTCATATTCAAATTCTTGGATTAATTCAGCTCATCTAGCTTTTCTACCTGATAGCTCAAATTGGTTTGCAAACCATTTAATATCTAGTGTGTATGCTCAAAAGGTTTTAGTATTGGAATGATCCTAGGGCCCCAAATTCCAACACTTGGTATCAAAGCATAATTGACATACACACTTAATTAAGATGAGTGAGATTAGAATTGAGATTGAAGACAAGTTGGATGGATCTTCTAATTATCCCATGTGGAGTTTCATGATGATGAATATTTTAGTGACCAAGGATTCATGGAGTATCGTCAATGGATCCTTAACAAGACCCTGATGAGAAGGCAAAGAAGGAGCCACAACAGCTTCATGAGGTACTAGAATTACTATTACAGAACCAACTAAAGAAGAGGTAACCACTTCGACATCCAGAGTCACAGGTAGGTCTTTACCTATAGTTCCTCCTACTAAAGATGAGGCAAGATGGGATGCTCGAGATGCTTTAGCACTTTCATTCATAGCAATGAGTGTCAAAAAGCATATTCTACCATAGATCAGATCTTGCATAAGTTCTATACAAGCTTGCTTGAAGCTTGAGAATCTTTTTCAGAGCAGAAATCCTCCTAGGAAAGCTCACTTGAGAAGACAACTAGCAAATACAAGGATGAAGGCTCGTGAGTCAATTCAAACCCACATTATGAGACTCCTTGACTTGAGAGATCAACTTCTAAATGTAGGAGTTGAGATATCAGATGAAGAAACAGTAAATACGTTGATTAATTCACTTCCTATTTCATATAGATCTTTTATAACCACTGCTACTCTTACCACAAGAGATAGAAAGCTTACATTTGAAGAGCTAGATTTCTTGTTACTTCAAGATGAAGATCAGTTGAAGGGAATGGAAGAGAATGAAGAAGCACTTTTATCTTCATCAAAGGGGAAAAAGAAGAAGAAGGAGAAGGAAAAACAATCCATAAACGAAAGTAGGTCCCTCTCACCTTCTACTTCAGATTTTGTATCTACTACATCTAAAGAGAAGTCTTCTAAGAAGAAGGAAGTAATACGTTTTTACTGCAAGAAACTTGGACATTTTAAGTCAGAATGTTATAAAAGGATTGCAACATAAAAGAAAAACGCATCAAGTAATGTTGCAGAAGATGATAGAAAGGGGAAATCTCAAGGTGATTCTTATGCCTTTATCACCATTGAGGAAGTAGCTTTTGATCAGGCAGCTTTACAAGTTCTTTCAGCAAGTCCTTGGATATTTGACTCAAGTGCTACAAAGCATATGACAGGTTGCAGAGGTGTGTTTTCTTCCCTTTCTTATTCTACAGGTAGAAGAGTTATTATTGCAGATGGCAATGATTTGGATGTTGTAGGAATAGGTACAATAACCCTAAAGTCAAGAGAAGGTAGTAATTTTCAGATTTCAGATGTTTTATACGTACTTGAAATGAAGAAGAATCTGCTATCTATATCTGCATTTTTATGTGATGGTTTTAAAGTTGTATTTGAGAGAGATCTTTGTAAGATCTTATCACACAAAGATGACAAGTGTATTTTACAAGGTGAGCATAGAGGAGGGATCTTTGTTTTGTCAAAAATCAGTCACGCATATGCAGTCAAATCTTCGTCACCAGTGGAAGATATGATGCTATGGCATGAAAGATTTGGACATATTAGTTTTGGAGCTCTCAAGAGTATCAAAGATAGAGGTATGGTTGAGAGTTTACCCTCATTTGAGCTACCAGATGATTCAGATATATGTGAAGGATGTCTTGAAGGTAAGATGCATAAACTACCTTTCAAGAAACATGGTCATATTACAGCTACCTGAAAATTGTAGATTATTCATTCATATGTGAATGGGCCTATGAGAGCAAACTCTATTTAGGGTTTCAAGTATTTTGTTCTATTCGTTGATGATTTTATGAGATACTCATGGATCTATGGTCTTAAGTTGAAGTCAGAAGTCTTTCCTATGTTCAAGAAATTTGTAGCTATGATTGAAAATGAAAGTCAGGAAACTATCCAGATTCTCATAGGTGATAGAGGTGGAGAATACTTATCAAAAGAGTTCCAGACATTTCTTGATGAGAAATGTATTACTCTACACCTTACTATTGCTTATGTTCCTCAGCAGAATGGTGTTGCAGAAAGAAAGAATAGAGTACTTGTTGAAATGATGCAGAGCATGATTGCATCCAAGAAGCTTTCACCAAAATTCTGGTTTGAAGCAGTACATACAACTAATCACATTTTGAATAGGTCATCTACAAAAGCTTTAAAGGTAATCACACCGTATGAAGCTTATTATGGTAGAAAACCTAATGTGATTTATTTCAAAGTGTTTGGATCACTTTCTTATGTACATGTTGAGAAAAAGGACCGAGGCAAACTAGATATAAAGGCAAAGAAAGCTGTTTTTATTGGATATTCTGTTGAGAGTAAAGGATGCAGGTTTTATCTTCCAGAGACAAGTGAAGTTATTCTTTCACATAATGCTTATATTATTGAAAATAAGGTTTGTGATAAAGAAGCAGAAATTCCAAAGTTCATTAGTGAAAATGACTATGGATTTTTTAGAAAGATTCTGGATGTACATGTTCAACCATATCAGGAGGGACTTAAAATTCCTAGGATTCAAGAAAGATTTGAAGAAAGAGGAATTTCACAACCTTCTATAGATTCAGTTCCACATGAGACTTTGGTTACAGAAATGGAAGAAGTTAAAGTTCTAGAAATTCCTAGTATCTCGGCAGGACAAGTTCAAGAACCTGTGGAAGCTAAAAGTTCAGAAAGAGTTTCACCACTATTTACGGATACACCTACGTGGTTATATCAGACTTGGAAAGATAGTGGTATAAAGACTTTTACAGGAAGAACAGAAGTGAGACTAGAAAACAACAACAAGATCATGTAAGAACAAGAAGTCAGACAAGATAGCAACAACAAAAAGATCATGTAAGTTTTGTTGAAGACTTTGAGATTCATGATATTTTGGAACTTACGACTGTTGAAGATGAACCTGCATGTGTTAAAGATGCACTTAACATTCCTATTTGGAGAAAAGCTATGCAAGAAGAGATTGATTCTATTCATAAGAATCAAACTTGGCAGCTATGTGAGTTACTAGAGGGAAAGAAGGCTATATATGTAAAATGGATCTTCAAAATCAAAAGGAAAGCAGATGGTACTATTGATAGGTACAAAGCAAGATTGTTTGTCAAAGGATATGCACAAAAAAAGGTATTGATTATGATGAGACATTTGCTCCTACGTCTAGGATGATTGTTATTAGGTCAATACTTGCTTTAGCATCAGATTTTGGTTGGCATATATATATCAAATTGACATTAAGACTGCTTTTCTTAATGGTGATTTACATGAGGATGTGTATATTCAGCAGCCAGATGGTTTTGAAAAGACAGGTAAAGAACACTTAGTGTTTAAGCTTATAAAAGCTTTGTATGGTTTAAAATAGGCACCTAGAGCATGGTATGAAAAGATACATACATATCTTTTATCCATTGGTTTCCTCCAACTCTTTATGTCAAAGCTGAAACAAATATGATGATTATAGCAATCATTTATGTGGATGATATTATAGTCACATGTCCCAGAGATGAAGATTTGCAGATGTTCAAAGAACAATTGAAGCAAACATTTGATGTGAATGATTTAAGCATTTTGCATTATTATCTTGGGATTCAATTTCTGTTTCAAGATGAGTGTATCTATATGACACAACATAAGTACATTGAGAAACTTTTGAAGAGGTTTCATATGAGTGATTCTAAACCTATGTAAACACCTATGGATCAGAACGCATCATAACAGATGGTAGCAGATGGAGAGTCATTTGATGCTACTTTATATAGTCAAGCAGTTGGTTGCTTGGTATATCTTTGTAACACACGTCCTGATATACAGTTTGCAGTTTCTCAAGTATCAAGGTTCATGTAGAATCCAACAGTGTTACATTGGAAAGCAGTAAAGTGTATCTTTTGATATTTGAAGGGAACTTTAAATTTTGCTATGGTCTTTTTGAAATCTACACATTTGTTACTAAAAGGTTTTTCAGATTCTGATTGGGCAGGTGATAGAGACACAAAAAGAAGTACTAGTGGATTTTGTTTTTATCTTGGAGATTATCTTATCTCATGGATTTCAGAGAGACAACCCACTATTTCCACTTCATCGTGTGAAGTTGAATACCGTGCAACATTTACAGCTACTCTAGAGTCAGTTTGGTTGCAGAAGATTTTCAATTATCTTGATGTGAGAGTACATGAACCCATTCAGATATTTTCAGATACCAGAGTGCTATAGCTATAGCAAAGAATCCAGTGCATCATGCAAGGACAAAGCATATAGAGGTACACTACCACTATATTCGAGAGCAGATAACTAAGAAGCACATTGAGCTAGTTTTTGCTCCTTCTAGTGAGAATGTTGCAGATATATTTACCAAAGCATTGACTAGAGATAGTCATGAGAAGATTTGTAGGTTACTGAACCTTGTACCATTGTGACATTGAAGGAGGGATTGTTCGAATCAATGTCCAACAATGGTTCAAAAATGCAAAAATGGATAGGATATGTATTGTTCTTTATGAGGTTTATACAACAAAAAGCACTAGGAACCATGGCTAAGTGAAAGCACTCCTAAAATGCCCATGCAGGTTTGAATCCCGTGGACAACAGCCACGTAAGGTTTTTTCTTGCATTGTTTTTCCTCACAAATAGTGCCGATTGACAAGAGATTTTCATGATAAATCTTTTGATGATCGCATAGCAGCTTTACATGTTTTGCTTTATTCATGGAGGTTTTGCTATTGCGTTTGGAGGGTACTTCAAAATATTATATAAGAAGAGCCTTGCTCATTGTTCAATCATCACTCAAGGATCACTCAAAGATCTCAAGCTAGAAGGAGGTCTTCTTCAAGAGAGTGTTCACACACTCTTGAGGAGGTTTGAATTTTGTCTTACCCTTGGACTTCTAAGCTTTGAAGTCAATATGTTCTTCATCTTTTGAGTTGACATCTTTTGATATTTGTGGTTCTTCTTAAGTTAGAGTTGGAAAATCACTTTCTAAGTCATAGGGTAACTTTATTTTCATGCAATCATCTTCAAACCAAGAGTTATTTTCATCAAACACCACATCCCTACTTTTGAGTTGACATCTTCTGATATTTGTGGTTCTTCTTAAGTTAGAGTTGGAAAATCACTTTCTAAGTCATAGGTTAACTTTATTTTCATGCAATCATCTTCAAACCAAGAGTTATTGTAAATCCTTTGGGGGTGGGATTATACAACCTATATCCTTTCTAGTTTTGATCATAGCCAATAAATATACATCTTTTAGCTTTTGGATCAAGCTTTCCTCTAATCTATGAGGGTACATGTGCATAATCAATGCACCCAAAGGTTTTACAATGGTCTCGGGAAGGTCTTCCGCCATTCCATGCCTCATAAGGTGTCATTCCATCCAAGGACTTAGATGGAAGCCTATTAACTAAGTATGTGGCTATGGAAACAACCTCTACCCATAAGTAATTTGGAAGTTTCTTTTCATTCAACATTGATCTTGCAGCCTCTACTATTAGTCTATTTCTTCTCTATGCCACTCCATTCTGTTCAAGAGTGTACCTTGTTGTAACCTCTCTCTTTATGCCTCTTCCTTGTAAGAAGGAGTCAAATTCATGTGGGAAATACTCACCACCTCCATCAGATATGAGCCTCTTCAAGTTTCTACATGTATGATTCTCAACCAATGCCAAATACTGCTTGAAACAAGTGAAGACTTCATCTTTATGCTTCATAAAGTAAAGAATTGTCCAACTACTATAGTCATCCATGAATAGAACCTAATACCTTGATCCTGAGATTGATGGCTCTCTGCTAGGACCCCACACATCTATGTGCACAAGCTCTAGGTAATCTTCATACATGTATCCTTTTCTGTTGAATGGTTGCCTATGTGATTTGCCGAATTCGCATGTTCCACATTTGTAGATCATGTGTTGTTTGGACATATTTGCAATGCCAAGCACACTTTGATCCCTACATATTTGCTTTAGTGTCCCTTCACCTATATGACCTAGTCTCTTATGCCATATCTCCATTTAGATAGGGCTTGATCTTTGTAATTGAAGAGAGCAATATTTTTGGTATCTTCAACTTCAAATGTAAAGAGTCTACCAGATTTCTCACCTTTTGCAATCCTCTAGAAGCCTTGTTGAGGGCCCTCCACATATGCTCCATGCCTTGTGAATCTAATCTGTAAGCCCTTTTCAACAATCTGCCCAAAACTCATTAAGTTTTTTGTTATGGTTGGCACATATAATACCTTACTTACAAGGTTCATGTTACCATCATATGCTTTAACATTTCCAATCTTCTTAAAAGAATGCCTAATTTCATCACTTGTTTGGACTTCATGCTTCCCATTAGGTTCTTCAAGATCAAGTAGCAATGCTACATTGCCTGCTACATGACTGGAGCAACTAGAATCAATAACGAAAAGATGCTCATCATTTTTACCTTGCTTGGATGTCATGTTCATAATCAATAGAGAATCCTCTTGGTCTTCTATATAGTTGTTGTATTCTCGTCTACCTTTGAGGCCTCCTTGATAGTTGTTGTAGCCTTGGTTGTAGTTATGATGGTAATTGCTTTCTCCATTATTGAACCTACCTCTGGGTTGTCCATATCCTCCTCTGTGGAAGCCTCTTCCTCTCTAAATCTTTGTGTTTTTGAAGCACTCATCTGTGGTATGATTGGTCAAACCACAAATGTTTCAAGGTGAAGAGTTGTAAGACCTCCACCTACCTTGCTTTCCTCCTCTACCCCTTTCTCTAGTGCCTCTTCCTCTACCTGTGAACTTCACTTGAGAGATACTTGCCTCTTCTTCATTCCTTTTACCTTTGCCTTTATCTTTACTCTTATTTGTATCCGTGTAAAGGAAAAAGATTGATTACCTCTAGAGTTATCTCCATTCTTTTTGAGCTTTGTCTCATGTGTGAAGAGTTTTCCCATCAATGTGTTGAGGTCAGGTATTTGCATGTCCATATATAGGTCCATTGTTGTAGTAAAGGAATCCCACTTGTCATCAGCCTTGATGCCATTTATGATCTACCTTAGTATTTTTTTTCCTCTTCTATTTCTTCTCCTATACTCCCAAGTTGATCAGCTAGATTCTTCATCTTGGTCACATAGTCAGCTACACTTTGTTTTGGTTGCTTCTTCAAGGTTATGAATTCCATCCAAAGCCGGTTCTTCCTATCCCTGATGAGAAGTATGAAGAAAGTACTTTCCAAGTTTCTTGGGATCTCTTGCAATTCCTAATATGAGGTAATAAGAAATAAAATATTCAGCTAAGTATATGAGACCTAGCTAGATCATCTTTGGACACCATGTAGCTAGTCTTTCTTGCTTCTCTCTTGTAGGTTGATGTTTGCCTCTGAATATTGGCATTTCTTCATCTCTAGAGATGTATCCATACAAACTTCTTCCTTGCAGATAAGCCTTCATCGTTAGGGACCATGATGGATAGTTGCCCCTGTCAATTTATCAATGAATGATGAAAATCCATCTCCCATTATGCGTTGATGTTGTTCTGATACCACTGTTGAAGGAGATGGTCGATAAATTCCAGAGATGAAGTGGTGCTGCAAATCCCTGCCTCACACCAACCAAGAACAAGCTAAGAAGTGTAAAGTAGACCCCTTGAGCCTTCTAGAAACCACAAATTATCACCTAAATTCTTTGGAGTATAATCCTCTAATCAATGGATCAAAAGAGATGAGTAGGATATTCAACTATGAGCTAAAACTTGCCATTTTGGTTTCTACACTTGCTTAGTAAAATGAATAGTGCTCTTAACTTGCTAGCAATTGATAAAATTCCTTTTCAGAGTATCTAATTGACTTAGATAGCTAACAATCATAAGTTATCTCACTTGAAATGATCAAGTGTACTCAAACAATTATGCTTAGCAAGTTAGATGGCCATCACGACAGTTTTGGGCTTCTACAGTATGCAGACCAATGTGTAGAGTTTCAAAGATATCTCAAGATTGATTGATGCAATGAAATAAAACTTTGTAGCAACAAAATAGACAGTAAGCTGAATCAATACCACTTTAAATCACATAAAATGATCAAGTATACACTCAGAAACAAGTCAGAGAAGTTCACTGTTTTGAGATGATCATGACAGACAAGAGAGAGTGAGATATGATCAATGTATATGTATTAAATCACATGGAGTTACAAGGACATTGGCAATATATAATTGCACAATGTGAGGTTAATGATGGAGCTATAGGATGATCTCACTAAGCACTATAGATCCCTCTCAAATGATCTCCAATTCGGGCTCATAGCACGCGAGATTTTGATCCATCTTTTACAGCTAGAGTTGGAGCCATTTTTTGAATTCAAATTCAAGCTCTTACCATAAAGTGGATCCTAAAATTTAGGACTTGCTTTCTCATCAATCACCTACCAAGTGATTCATGATTTTATTCCTCCTAACTCTACGTGAGTGTAAGTGCAATTAACATATGCACTTTTACAAGGATAAAAGTAAATGCTTTTTTACAAGGGAATAGTCATATGTGACTTTAAATGTCTATATGAAGTGAATTCTAATTGTCCAAGTATGTAGGCTTGGACTCATTTGCACCAAAAATTTGGATGGTATTTTACATACTCATTGAAGAGTTATTTATAATTGCACTCATTTATTGTATTAAGTGATTGATCATATATGATCACACTCTTATGTAAGTTGCAAAACATTTACCTTTGTAAAAGGAAAAGTAAAAAGATAAAAAATCACGAGTTAGAGAGGCTTGTGATTTGTTCAATGAATCATTCAATCAGCCACCAAAAGTAGATTTTGATTAGATTACTTTTCCTAGATTGTATAAAAATTTATCAATCAAAACTACCAAAACCAGCTTATTTCGAATCAAAATTCATGGAGAAAAGGCATGGATAGATCCTTGAGATTCTAAATAAGCACTCCCATTAATTTCTAAATAATGTTAAAAGCAATATACATATAGGTTGGCCATTATTGTCTTGTTGCTTCATTTCTCAGCACCTTCTTGCTTAGACACAGTGAACTTGTAGAGGTTGCTAACCACTCTACAAAGCTCTAAATCCTGTGATTGAGCATTCATTTGAAAGATATCATTCTATAGTTTGTGTATAAATTTGCAAGTCATTTGCTTTAGTAGATTCAAAGAAATCGCAGATTGTCAATCTCAAGGGTATATTTTGCACATCCCTTAAAAATAGGAATGACCGCCAATTAGAGTAAAGTTGATTGCTCATTCATTGGTTGTTATTAATGAAATATTATATGTATTATAGAAATTAAAATCTTTTTATGACACCTCATTAAGGGAAAGTTTCTCAAACTATAACTGTGTTGCTGCTCTGAGTATTGTTCAATCATAACTTTAATTCAAATTCACCAAAGTTTTCTGTGAGCTAGTCAAGCTATAATTCATCTGTTTTGCATCAATCTATTTTTATTGATGTTACAAAATACCAATCGAGTTTTATTGCACTGACAAAAAGTCTACAAGTTCTAATTTACCTATCCAAAGAGCTACGGTAGGTCTTGTGTAGGTTTGTTGGGCCATCTTCATCATCTGATAAACCAACTCTAAACTTCTCCAAACCTCTCCCATCTCTTTCAGCTATCATATCAGTATGGCTACCAAGGATATCCGTACCTAAATATTTAGAATTTTAGAGTAATTCCTAAATAGCCTAAAGGTGATTTTGAACCCTGTCAATGGATTGATGAAGCTATGTGACCTTAGCTTGGACATTAAACAACATATCCCGAGTATGCATCTAGAAATGTCCATTAACTTTCCACAACCACTCATGTTCACACAACACACCTCCGTGACTAACCACTAACCACTAACCACCATGCAAATCATATTGGTATTGGAAGGGGAATACGGTCTCACCTCTTCTATAATGCAAAACTAACGTAATTTTATTCTTCTAGGAGATACATACTTCAGTATCATTATTGCTAATGGTGCAGATAGCATGCACGAGCTCATAAGCAAGGACCACTCAGTAGATTGTCGACACACAAAGCTTGCCTATTCTACCTGAACTGACGAGGTGGTTAGAGGATATGTAAGTAGTGCAAATTATGCCTATATAGGATCCACCTATGGGCCACACAAGAAGAGTTAGTAAGAACTCACATTGGTTTAGTGAGATGGTAGGAGCTCTAGGAGAAGGTGTGTACATGTGGGAAGCCGAGATTTAGTACAACAACACATGGGAAAAATATTATTTCTTCACTACAGAATTTGAGAAGCTATAAAATGCATCATAATTAAGGCCTATGTGTTTCAAGGGTGGGTTTGGCACAATACTTTGTTTCTAGATTACCAAAACTAGATTTTATGTGATGTTTCTATCTCATCAACTCACTAATTCCCAACTAGGATCCCAAAGCTTCAGCCACATTCATGATTCCATCGTTAACGTGTGGAAAAGAGTTAAAATCATTACCTCTGGCCTAAAATCTAGTTCAAGAGGCCCTAGATATGAGAGGTATGCATGTCTCGATAGGAAGTTTTAGTTCCGCAACAAAGGATAATCAGACCATTCACACTCAAGATACCGTGGTGAAGTATAAATGGATCCAATTTAATCTTCCCCATAGTGCCATCTAATCTAGATTTCTCTGGGGCGGTTCTCTTCAAAGAGCTCAGTAATGTAAATTTTGAACGAATCCTTCAGGAAGTAAATCTCGAGTCAGGAAGAGATCAAGAAGACAAGCAACAATGATAACATGAAGAAGGGCAACAAGAAGCCAAGAAGAAGAAGAAGAAGAAGAAGAAGAAGAAGAAGAAGAAGAAGAAGAAGAAGAAGAAGAAGAAGAAGAAGAAGAAGAAGATGATGATGATGATGATGATGATGAGGAAGATGAAGATGACAAGGAAGGATGACATTATGAACAACAAGGAGATGCTACAAGAGCCCCTGCCTATAGTGCATAGTTACAAAGACTCTATGACACAATTGTGAGTGTGCAAGAACAACACCATCTCTCCTTCACTACACACAAAGCATAGTAGACTCTAAGTGAAGAAGGAGTGGACCCACACTTCATCAAGACCCCCCAATTGCTCACGGAGATTTTAGGAGTGACTGAGGCGATTCATACCATGTTACAAAAAACAACACCTCACTATGATCACAAGCATGTCAAGACATGAGAGCACACTGGGAAGAAAATAAGAATACCTATGATAGAGCATGAAGCAACTACAGGTGAAGAGGCCACTTCAACAACAACCATCAATCCCATGGCTGAATCATTTTTACAAACCTTGCCAATCTCACCTCAACACCCTCCATTCCCTCGCCCTCCCCAATTGACATCAAGGTACTAGAAACCATGGAAACCACTTCAACTACTCATACAAACAAACCTATAAACCAAACCCCTCCCCACTCACTACCTTGTACCCTCGCAAACATAACCACCAAGCCACCCTCTTTTCTTCCATCAATAATCCTCTCTACACCATCATGACTCAACTTCTAGAACCTATCATTGGCCATCCCATTGTAACTAGTGTAGTAGGTCACCCCTGACCCATTGATGGCATCATTGGAATCCCTATTGCCCCTCGCATCCAAGTCCCATTCACCATCAACCCGTATTACTCTACCCTTTGACCCCCTACCATTGCGACCATCATACCACCCTTCTGGTTTCTATTCATGGAAGTCCTCGCTTGTCCTTCTACACCATTGTCTGTGGGTCTCAACCCATTTGTTAAAACATCACTCTACAAGGATACCACATGCATTACACCTACCATCCCCATCTTTAGGGTAGAACCCACACGCATGGCACTATCTGATCTAATGGACATCTCACCACCTACCAAACCACACCCTCCCCCCACACTTCCACAATCCCCCATTTGCCCTCCACCATCATCATTGGCACCTACCATAGTCTCACACATTAATCCCCTCATCCCTTGCCCCTGCATTCACACCTGTAAATATTGCATCAACATCTATGCATCATACATTTAATATGATGATTCAGTGTGTATCAAGGCTCCAACAAGATGCTCAACAACTCAAAGAAAGAAACATGATCCTCTTGAGAGAGTCTCAATGATTACAAACTCGAGTAATAAAGTTGGAAGGAGCTCATTGGGAATTATAAGATCATTACCTTACCCTCCAACAAGCACATGATGAACTAAACACCAAGGTCCAAACGGTGGACACAACAATTGTCCAAGATTTGGAGGAGATGCTATGCAAACAGAATGCAAGGAATGCTAAATTACAGAGGAATCTAGGTCTTCTACAAATACATATGTCTACATCCATGGAGGAGAATAAGACACTTCAACAACAAAATCAAGATAATCTAAAGGCTACCATGGAGGGAACCCGAAGGACAACTATCAACCCCACTTGGTTCCAAGTTGTTGCTTCCGATATAATCTGAATCTTACTAGAAGAACATGCCATTTTTTTGGAGTCATACCAAGATTGGAAGAGGACTATGCAGATCTCAAAAATCAGATTGTGAAGGCTAACACATAGGTACCAGAGGCGACCCCTCTCGCACAAAATGATCAAGAACTAGAAAACCTCCAAAAATAGGTTGATAAACTTCAAGCATCGTTACTACAATATGAAAGACCACCCTATCCACCTATGGAACCTGAACCTAAAGAAGTCATCAAAATACTAGTGGAAAAAAACTTTAAAGGAACCCTATGAGCCCATATGAGTACCGGGGGAACGCATCACAGATGAAGGCCAGTACACCTTAGAAATTGAAGATCTAGAATGGTGAGATAGGTCAAACAAATGGGCAAAACACATGATGATCAGGTTGCCATACATACCCAATCAATGTCAAATCTCGTAGACACAATACTCAAGTATACATATTTTTAGAACCTCTCTCATCCATGACTCATCACCACATCCGAGTTGCAATGTATGCCTTACTTTGTACTACTCATGGATTACAATGCAAAGATCAAAAGGATGAGTGGAGAAGAACTAACTTTTGCAATTCAATTTGAGCCAAAGGACCTCCTAGAGTCACCAACAAAAGGTACAATCTTTCAACCAAACTGGTGTGCATGCTCTCTCAAGACATATCCATAAATGATGCATACTTGATCCAATGCATCCTTGTACATAAAATACAATCCATGCTACTGCCTTGTATCTTGCCAAAGGCCATGGCCCAAATTTGCAGTCAAAAGTGAACACCACTAAGGGTTGTTGGATAAACTAGCCTTACTTTGATCCACCCAAAGGATGATTCACCATGGCTTACATGATACCAACCATACACCACTGGTCATCATGATTCAAGAATGTGCCTGACATTGTTGCCAACATGTGTATGAAGATTTTTGAGCTAATGAAAAACATTCAAGAACATCAAATCCATGTATATCTCTACTCCAGGCTTCAATGAGGGCAATCTTGACTTGGACTATGATATGAGTAAAATCCCCTCCATCAACACAATCTATGCTTGGCATGCCTGAATCAAGTACCTACAAGAAAAATTTTGAAAAAATGTTCTCTACAGGGTTCTGGGAATACCACTTAGAGATCTTCATTCCTAGACCCACACATTTATTGCAACTTTTCAAAGTAGAACATGCTTTGCATGCAAAATAGCTACACATTCCACATTCAAATGTGCCAGGTCTTGTCGATTGGGACAACTTAATGACAGATCTAGTGAGAGGCCTCTGACTCAAAGAACATCACTTAGCTATGGATGTTGTTGAATATTACATCCCACACCCTTCACAAAAAAGGTCTATCAAGGACTTTAGACGTGAGAGGGGGGTGTTGGAAGTAACCAAGGAGGTCTAGGTGGCTTGATGAGACAATGAAGCATGTGGCAAACCAGTTAGAGAGAATGAAAACACATAGAGACCCAAGCAGAACCGAGAAAACAAGTAAGTCAAAGAAGATCAAGCAAGTAGGCCTATCTAATTTCTGAATGCAACTTCTCATATAACTATGATATTGATCACTAAAAAACCATTGTAAACCCCATTTTTGTTGATTCCAACTCCATTTTGTTCAAGGTGAGGAGTCCTCTAGCTTGAAGAGTGCTAGATTTATGTACATAGCAATTTTTGTAATTTTTAGAGCTCTTTGAGCCTCTAGAATAGCTTAGGAACCTTACTTTTAACTAGGTTAAACACTAGGTCTGAACATGCCCAAAGCTAGTAAAAATCTATAAAAGGAGCTAGAGAGCTCATTTTTTGGAACGTTGTATTGGGAATAAAGTGAAATAAGCACATTGTAAACTTTTTTTGGTTAATCAAATATTGCATTGCTCCATCTCTGTCTTATCATGTGTATGTGTGTGCATGTTGGTGTGTTTGTCACTCACACATTTTTACTTTCACTTGCTCATGGTCATCATACCACCCTCACGTCTCCTCTGATTGACAATTATGAGGTAAATATCCTCCCGTCGATACTCATCATTGTGCTAGAGTGACAACTATATTGGGACCTCATCTTACACTCACTCATCTAGACCTCCGATCTCCTTTTTAGAAGATGATATCCACTCCTATGTGAAAATCTTCAACTAGGATCAACATCAATGATGAGCTGTCCTCTTTCATTTCTCTCAAGTGGTTCATTATAGAGGGTTTCCCACTCAATGTGATATTTTTTTCTATTGTGGGAAATGGACATTGTGGCTTGGTGAAGAAGGAAGTTCAAATAGGTGAACTTAGGGGTCTTTGTCTCCCTCATGGGCAGGAGTATTTGGTACTCAATCTTTTTTTGAAAATGACACCAATGCTTTTCTTCTTAAGGGGGTGATTGCACTCTCCAATTTTTGTGCTGCTTATAAATTTCTTTTGCATTGCTTGAAGTTAAAAAATTAATCATAGAAAGGTGACTTTCAATATTTTGAGTTAGCTCCATCCTAGTTCCTCTTTGTCCAATGATGTAAAAGAGATTGCTTGTGAAAGATTCTTTCATTCGTTGGGCATCCCTTTGGGTTTAATAACTTAATGAATGATAGATGTGAGTGCGTGTTGAACAAAGTTGAAGGTAAGCTTCATTATTAGAAGGGTATGCAAATCAATGTAGTTGTGAAAATGATGCATATCAACACGTTTCTCATCTCTTCCATCATCTATTTACTTGCATATTGGAGATCAAATGATAATGGACTACTTAAGTTCAAACATGCATATAGAAATTTTATTTGGGGGAGATCCCCATAGAACATGGGTGCCTACAATCAAGTACAATATTTATGTAAACCCAAGAAATTTGGGCCTTTGGGAACACTTGATGTTTGGGCCTTAGCCAATAGATGTGTACCTAAATGGATGTTCAAGGTGTGAATCAATAGAAGTGAGCCTTTTGAGATTGCATCTTAAAAAACAACCATAATTGGTCAATTTTAGGTGTTCAAAAGATGGAACAACCTTGATTCCATCACACATATATCTCCCCCATAATAGGGATCCCTAAAGGCTCCATCGTATCTCCTCTATTACCAAAGATTGGAACAAGATGAAGCGTCCTCATTGTTTGATATCCTGTTATTGGAAATGGGTGGCTCACATGAGACAAAATGATTATATTTGGTTCTTGATATCCAAGATTAGGGAAGCTAAGAAACAAAATTTTGAAAGATCCAAGAAGCCATAGACCAAGAGCTTTTGGGAATGGAAACACCTTTGAAACCAAGGGGAAGGAACTCAATTAGGCTTGTGAACATTGGCTCTAGCCCCAAGTAGCATTACAAAGACACTGCCTTATGAGAAAGGGACCCAAGCTTGGGATGAAATGAAGACTTAGCTTTTGCTCAGGATGATCCAAATCCAAAGGGCATGAATTGAATCAATGGAAAAAAATAAGAATTCGTTTTGATATCTAATAGGATACTCAAATTTTCACTACAATCTCAATAGAAAATGCTAGACTTCTTGGTCATAAATTAGATGGTGATCTAAAATTAAAAACATTTGGCACCTACTAACAGAGCATAAGAAATAAGTCCTTAAAAAATCTCCATCAAGGAATCCACAACATGGTTTTAAAGCTACTTAAAATCTCCATCAATGAATCTACAACATGGTTTAAAATCTCCATCAAGGAATCTACATCAAGGAAAACATTGGTCATCCCTAAAGTGGACATTGGATTTGTTGGATTTATAATTATCAAATCATAGAAGGAAAATTTTTTCATAAATACATAAAACCTTCTCTTGATGTGTCATTCATGAAGCGCCTCCTAGTTCAGCAAAGGAATCTCATTTAGGAGCTTAATGGGTACCTTATTCAATTTCAAGAATAATATAAAGTCTATGAGTAGGACGTGGAAATATATTTTCATGTGATTGTGAGAGCTTTTGAAACCTATCAAGTACATGTTTATCATTTCATGATATCACCAAACTGGAGCATACCAATAAGAAATTACTTGAAGGATAAAAAAATACCTTAAAAATAATTGTAGTTAAAAAAAGACTTTTGGAAGAACTTGAGATTATGTGCTCACATGTAATTCATTTCAGAAGAGAGGAAAATGTAAGTTCTTGGTACTAAGTAGTCATGAATATATGAATACCTCTTTATATTAGAAATAGCTTAGGATAGAGTGTCAACTAGTCAAACTCTAGTTGATAGGATAGCAAAAAATAATTTATTTTCTAAAAATTTGATGCAAAAGAAGCACTATGAGAGCCTCATTGAGTACGATACAATAGAGGTGCATCTAGTTTGCAATCTCTCAAAGTCTGCCTCAAACATGTAGGCATAGTTTTTACCTCCTCTATACATACCTCTCATCAACAAGTGCATCATGTAAAACTGCATCAGAGATGGAATGTTCTACATCATCATGTGTAACCTCTAAAGGTTGAGAAATTGCCTCATTTGGTCTAGCACTTGACTACTATAAAAAGAGGTATTAAAGTATCATGCACATCTTTGGAGCTAAGTGATGTGTCCATAGTACATGAAAGTAATGTTTGAATTGAATCTTCCACAACTAGTTACACCAAGGTGCTATAAGTAGAAAGAATTGGTTCCCCAATCTTACACTATCTGCAATTGTCTAACGAATGGTGTACCCAAAATCATCCTGTAGAGGTTATTCTTCCCAAAATCACATATGAAAATGTGTGTTCAAACTCTACACCACAAGCGGTGAGAGTTATCCTTTCTAATAATCCTACGGGTTTCTCTATATGTCCATCTACCATTTGCAATTTTATTTTAGTGGGTCTTAGAGGTGGCTTGACCCATGGTTTCTATAGGAAAGTGGTGGCAGTAGAAACTCTTGCTCTCAAATCTAAGATAACATTTTTTGTATAACACTAATAAGTGATAGGAAGATAGGATTTTCCTTCTTGTTCCTTGCTCATATTTCCTATCTTATTTACGAGTATCACGGGCACCATCCTTCTTGAGATTGGGATGTAACTACTTTTGGCATTTGATTAGCTACATGTTTTCACAAGTCAGGTTTAATCTCTAGTAGCTCTTCTAAAGTGAATTGGCACTACGCTTTAGTGTTCTTCACTACTTTTGTGTTACTCGGTAGAACAAATTTATCATTTCTTATCATGATTGTGGGGGATCTCATTTGAGTAAACTTAGATTCCCAAGGGCCTGTAAAGTGACATAATTTGTGTAGGGAATTGAACTCAAACTCTAATTGTTCCCTCGAGTCATGGTCCTAGTATACTGAGGGAATGTCTTGAGGGAATTGATCATGAAGGTTATCCACTTCTTGAATAAGAAGGGAATTTTCGCTCTCTTTGGCTCATTTCTCCTCTTGTATCTTCCTCAAGAACTCCTAGGAGTAATAATTTATAGAAGAAGGAATTTCTTCATTCGTAGAATTAGGAACAAAATTTTTCAAGGGTGGTAAGATAATCCTTTCACTTCCACCTACTTTGAGCCTAGGGTATAGCTATAGTCTTAGGTCTAGCTACCAATCCCTCTATTCTCTCTAAATGTCCTTCAAAATGTAGTTGTGGCTTCAGAGAGTTCATCTGATTGAAAGGAACACTTGCATCAAACATAGCCTGAGCTAGTTCTACCATTATGCTAAGCAAGTTTCCCTATTCTTATATGGTTTGTTGAATGCAAAGATTCGATCACTAAAGGAACCCCAAACCATATAGAAATATGTACAAATGTGTATTTACATTGAGGATAACTTGGGTGTTGAATTAGAAATTTCTAAGATTTCCAAGGATTTAGATTTTTCTACTAGCTTCACATGCAAACTCTCAACCTCAATAGAAGAATTATCCAAAAAGTGGCTCAAAAGTCAAAATTTTCTAGTAGACAAACCCCTAGAATGGTTGTAGTGAAACAATGCTACATTGTGGAGGAGACCATATGGCCAATGCTTGCTCTATAGTGGCTCAAAAGTTAGGGAATCCAAATGGTCAATACTATGCCAAAGAGAGAAAATACAATGTACTTTCTAAACCCACATCGAGCTAGCCTCACAGTTTCCTGAGGTGTCTATTGAAAGCTATGGATCAAGGATGAAGTGTTATGCCTAATACAACTCGTACAAAACTCTACTACAAAAGCGTCAAAAACTGTCCTGAATTGATCTTGATGCACTGGTTGAAACCACGTTAGGGATGGGTTTCTCAACATAATCCTGAAATTCTAGTATTGAGTGAACATGTCATCAACTTGCTCAACTCTCAATACTTGCTTGAATTCAATGAATGATGATCATAAGGGTCTCACGTGCCATCAAAGTATTCTTTATGGCTTTCACCAATTGGGTATGCCTTAAGATTCTAGGGAAGTCTCTAGGTTTAGGTAAAGGAAAAATTTCCATGTCTCGTGTTAGCTCAGCAAAGTGTTGATCTTTTGTACACCAATAAGCTCCCATTTAGTAGTATACATATGATTCGGGGTGTTTTGCAAAAGAATAAGTGCTTCTAAGCAATGTCAAACTATGATCAAATGTTGTGGCTTGGAGGGGAGTAATGGTAGTTTTCTATTTTTCTAGAGAGGGGTAGTGAACAATTAAAGAAAGCATTTCATTCTATTAGACCCAATTGCATTACTGAAATGGCTGATTTGATAATCTTTGAATTATAGCACTAGTCCTTCATTATTCTTTATTGAATTTTTTTGTTACTAGTTTATCCACGTGGCTTTGAGTAGATTTTCATACCTCTTCCATGGAAACCCATAGTTTTAGTTTTTTTTTACTTTTTGATTCCTTATTCTTCCATGTGGACTTGAGATTATTGTTTCTTTCATTAGCTTGCCTATTCCTACAATCCTTAATTGGACAACCCTTTTTTTTCAATGAAACAACTTCCAATAAACTTCTTTTGCTTTCTCTTCTTCCTCGAGCTATGAGATCCCTTCACATTTGCTAAAAATGCTACATCATTTGTGAAAGAACTTGGAGAAGCTTGTAGGAGGTAGAAAAGTGAGCTGGGAAGCGAGGAAGTTCGGTCCAACCAACCATCACAAGACCAGCCCTTGAGCTTATGGAGACTCAAATAGAACTTATAGCAATGCAATAAGTGAAATAAAATGCACTATGTACTTTCAAACATAAAGGAGAAAGAGTCGATACAAAATAGATAGGTTTGCGCATTGATTAGCTCAAAAAATTTACTATCTTTGAATGATACAATCAACTTTGAATCCTCATAGCAACCAGCATGAACAATTAGAAAAGAATCCTTTTGGAGGCGTGATACACATAGTTTTGAGTGTATAGAATGCAAAAGAGTACAATAAACAAGAAAAATATTCTTTTGGAATGAATCAAACACTCAACTGTGGTACCTCCTATTTTTCAAGAATGCATAGAGATAGACCCCGAGATAGAAAAATGTGATTTCTCCCAATCTATGGAACCAAATTATTTAAATATTTATACACACAAACTAGACACTAACATATTTTAAATGAATGCTCATTCATACAATATGAAGCTCTATAGAGAGAACAAACAACCTCATTGTGATTCCTTTTGATGAATAGAGAAGGATCTTAGTTGCTCGGTCTGAATCCTTGATCTTGAAGGTATGTAACCCAATTCCAAGCTCTAGGAGCTTGTTTCAATCCATACAATGCTTTCTTAAGTCTACAAACATAAGATGCATGATTAGGGTTTTCAAAACGTGGAGGTTGTGACATGTGTACCTCTTCAAATATCCAAGCAATTAGAAATGCACTTTTTATATATTGTTGGAGGAGTCTCCAACTTCTTGCAGCAGCTACACTTATATTTCTTGGATTTTTGTGTGGATATGTTTGAAGTGTGGATTTGGACCAAAAAAAGATTGTCGAAAGCTCAAAGAACACTTGCACTATGTTTTCCAAAACACCATCAAAGGTTTCCTATTATAAAAGGTCAGGGTGCATACCAAAAAACTGATATCCACATCGGATATAAGTTTGTGCATCATAAAAACTTGGACACAATTTCAAAAATTTTTCTAGATTTGGATGGAAATAATACCATTATTTTTTATTTGATGTGTTAAGAAATTTATATCAAATTCTTTCATGAATTTAGGATGACCATACATAGAACAACAAATCTAAGAATTTTGGGGGTAAACCTAACTTTTTCAGGAAGTAGGTGATACATAGACTTTATTACATATGATCACTCATATCTCAATATCGATGCATCCAATGCTAATGGAACTTTGTAGGAATGTTTATAAGAGTTGTTACTAAGAATAGTGAGTACCTATAAATAGAGAAATAACTGTGAAAAGTTGATAGAGTTACTCAAAGTACTATAGACAAATATTCACAAATAGATGGAAATGAAGTATAACATATATTGCGAATGAACATATGATACAAATGAGATGTGGAGGACTTCTCTAAATTTTAGATAGCATGAAATCCACTCAATACGAGTGTGAGGATCAGCTCTAAGATTTTTTTTTGCAACTCAAATGATGGTGTATAGATACACCTTTTTTGAACTTGACGATCGTTAGGAATTTCACCTAAAAGTGACCTCATTTCTTGTAGTTTGTTTGAATTTTATCTCAAATAGATTTGTGGATTTGGCTCCTAATAAACTCAAGAGGATATCTCCATTTTTCCTTGTTTACCTTTATTGAGATAGGATAAGAACTTTTTCCTTTGAAATCTTCAAGTATATGCTACAAATGGATGTGCATTTCTTCTTCATAAATTGTGAGAAGTACAATGTGCATTAAGGTAAGCATTTAGGCTTACTCCATGCACGAATAACTCCCCCTAAAGCCTAAGATGTTTGAGTCTTCATTCCTTCAATAGTTCATATAGCTCAATCATAGATTTGAATGTGTTTAACTTTACTCCATCTGATTCCTCGGTCATTATATTTGCACATTGTTGTTGATGTGGAGAAATTTCACTCCAATATGCACAACCAAAGTTAGAGAACCTTGAAGTATTTCTATGGCGATGCACCACAGTGCGCTTTCCTTCTCGTGAGCTCCAGGATGATATCATGAGAGTAGAAAACCGAGCTCCTAAGGCTGCACACGATACTCCACACGGAGTGTAGAATAGGCAGAAAACACAGTACACAGGGAGCACAAAGGCAGACTTCTTAGGTCTTACAAATGTGGTCGAACTTACAGTCTGTGATTGACCACACCACTATATGTTTTATTAAAGAACATATACAAAGAAGTGTCCAGTGGCCATTTGGCCTTTCACATGGACACTAACGGTAACAAACCTCTTTTAGAAACTTCCCTGCTAAACAATTGCTTACTAAAACCTAATTCAATATGATCCCAGATTTAATGACTCTGATATTGTGTCCACACACAAAGTCAGTGGTAGCTTTCCAAAAACTAAAAACCACTTCATTTGGAGTTCATATGATCAGACAAACAACTTTCTAAAGATAGACTACCTATTGACTTGGGTTAAGTAGAGAATTGAGGTTCACAAGAATTGATCTCTAAAAGTATTGAAGATGCTTATACTAGTGGGATATTTAAATTAGAAAAATAAGAGACAATGAGATTTCCAACAAGATATCATAAGAAGTAAATGGGCATCTACATAGAGAGAAATAACCTTCAAACGGTGGCTATGTACAAAAAGGTATTCAGCTAGAATACCCATGTTTCTTGTAGCACACTATTTAGGGCCCTTCTAATATCCATTGGTGAGAGAGTGACAAAATTATGCTTCTAGACCATCTCCTTGTCATCTTCACAAAATTTCATGTCCAGAAGCCATCTATTATAGAGATATGTGCATGGGAGTGTGTGTCTCTATATCGGTCCTTATATCTTCTCTCACCTCTTGACCTTTCACTTCTTGTTCTTTATCCATTCATTGCCTTGGGTGACCTTTGATGCTCCAAATCACTCACTATGGATAAGTTTTTGGCATTTTTTTATTACTCTAGCTCTCGTATTATACATTGGCTTTTATCTAAGACATAAATAAGTTTGCAAACTTTGCTTCAATACTCTCCTTTAAGGTTATGCATGTAATCTCTATATTCTTAAGGCATAGCTTACTTTTGATCTTTAAAAACTTGATAAAAATATACAAATGATTAGGAGGTGAAATATTAGAGATGGTTATATGTCAAACCTTACAATTTGAGCTTGCACTAGTTCCATAACTTTCAACACTCCCACTTAAGCTACAATTGGGAGTCAATGCTATTCCCAAATCTTTTCCTCTTCTCCTTTTGCTTCTATTGCCCTCCTATCTGATTATTTGATAGGTTGGCGACCTCCATTCTTTGCTTCCAAGCTTCTTTGGCTTCTTTCTAGCTTCATCTTTACTTCTTTGAGCCTTAACACTAACTTGGTACCAAAAAAAGACAATCAAGTGTCCTCCTTCAACACTTTTGAAAACAATTCCACGCCTTCTACGAAGAGCAATTTGAAAAAATCCTTTTACATGTGAATTAACTATAACATAAAGGTTTAAGAAAAAAATACAAACATGTTTCAAATGAAATTCTATATTGGTATGCAGATGATTCTGAGAAGTTGTTCATGGTTCAACATCACATGTTGAATACGATGTCTGTTAGTGTTTCAAAATTGGATGATAATGTTTATTATGTTGATTCAGGTGCTTCAAATCACATGACCAGTCATGCAGAATGGTTTAGTACTTTATATGTTGAAACAGGTGATAACACATCACACCCTATCGAGCATATAGAAACATAGCATTGTTTATGGAGGATGAGAAGGTAAACCACGTTGCTAATGTGCTACATGTTCCAAATATAACAAAGAATCTGTATCTCTAGATTCCTTTAAACTTCCTTCCAACTCAGTTATCTTTTTACTCCATTTTCTCTTAATTCTTTCTCTAGAATCTTTCCAAGATTTTGTCTTTTTACTGCTAGATTCTGCAACTTCACTACTTCCAGCTACTTTGTCTTGATTAAGCTGTTGGTTCTGTAAGAGCACTTGGGCTCTTGTTATAGCTTGGATAGGCACGTATGTAGGGTTGGATCCATCTGCGTTGTTCACAATACCTATCACATTGATCGGAGTCACATTTGAAGCGTTAACCGGGTTCTTAGGACAATCTTTTATGATGTGCTCTTTGCCACAATCGGCACAAAAGCCTTGGATGTTATAGTATTGTGATTGTCCTGATATCGGGGGATGTGGACAATCCTTTATGAAGTGGTCTCCTTGGCACCTAAAGCATGGTCCTCTAGGGCCCTGTGGTCTCTGTTGTCTCAATTGGGGCCGTGGGTTTGGGTTTGTGTACATCACATTAGCATAGTCTGGCTCCCAACTAGGTTCCACTGGTGGACTATCGTAATGATATGTCTCCACATGTTCTGGTGACTCTGTGTAATATGCGGGTGGACTATCTACATGCGTAGAGTCAAAACTGTTTGAGTTCGGGTCACTTTCTGTGATCAAAGGTGAACAAGGCACTAAAGCCCTACTTAGGTTCTCTCCGTAGCAGCGTATTTGACTGAGATGACATTAGCTGGTGGGGGTGGCTGCTGAGCTAAGACGGGTTGAGGTCTCTGTTGAGCCTGGTATGGGTAGTTCTGAAGAGGCCTATAGTAATAAGGTTGAGCATTGTATTGGCCTTGATACCTACCTGGCTGTGCGTATGCTTGCGGGTAGTTCTGTCTCACGGTTTGTTTGTTGTATGGGTAGTCCTGAGCCGTATGATTCGTGTATCTTCTCTCAATTGTACAGTATTGGCCACTAGGGTTGGCTTGAGGTTGTGGTGCATTGGGACACACATTTTCCATATGATCACCACCACAGGTGTAACAACGCTTGTTTGTTAGTACCCTAGGTTTACTAGAAACTCCTAATTTCTAGGCCACTTTTTCTGCTAGGTCTTCTATTGAGCTAGACAATTTTGTGGATGCTAGAGATGAACAGTCTGAGTCCTTATAGACCTTTGAGAGTTCCAACTCATCTCCTAAGTTGTCCTCAATGTCTATACAAATTCTTACACATTGCTCTAGCGTTCTGGGTTCTTTTAGGTACACATACGAGCGTAGTTTAGAGCTCAACAAGCCATCTAGAAACAATGACACTTGTTTAGCTTGTGAGGGTAGCTCTTGCATTGGACATCGTTCAACATATTGTCTAAACCTCCGTCCTGCCAGTCTAACTGTTTCCTGAGGGGTCTGTTTAAAGCTATGAATCAACGAAGACGTGTCATGTCTAATCCCACTTTTAGAGAATTCAGTGATGAATGATTCTAAAAAGTGATGGATGTCTCTAAATTGCCTTTGTTGCAATGGTTGGAACCAAGTTAAAGCGGTATTCTTTAACGTTAGCCCAAATGCGTTGTACTGCGTGAACATGTCTTTGACTTGTTCTGCTCTTAGTACTTGCTTGAATTCTGCAACATGGTCATAGGGATCTCCTGTCCCATCAAAGTAATTTTTCATGGATTTCACTAACTGAGTGGGTCTCAACATTCTTGCGTGTTCACGTGGTCTAGGTAGAGGAAAATCATCTCTACCACCTGGTATTCCATGATCTCTTTGTATATCCACTCTATTAGTGTTCGTGGTTGTTCTATCTCTCCCTGCAGGATGAGTGAAGCTTACTTCGGGTCTTTCTTTATTTTTCTCTCTTTGATTTCCATGGGCTGAGGATGTTCCTGCCCCTTGTTGACTTGTATTCATGTTCGTTCTAAATGGAGGGAATACCAATTCACCTCTCTATGTGTATGTGTTTTTATCGTGGTCAGGCACCACAAAGACTCTTTCTGAAGTCTCATCCAGGTATACAACCTTTCCAGGTGTATCCGGGTCCTTGAACTCGTATATCGTGATGATACCTACCTCACTAAGTAGTTCTGTCTTGTATCTCCAAAAGGCTTCATCAGTTTCTTTATTTACAAACAACTCTATGCTTCTGTTATCCTGAGGGATCCATTCTGGGATTAGTACTCGTGTCAGTACAGATTTCCCTCTAGGTGTTCTAGGCTCTTCTAATGGTTCTTTTCCTTGATTTTTAGTTTCCGTCTCTCGCTGAATCATGCCAAACTCGTTGGTTTTGTTTGGCTGCGTACTTAAGATGTACATTGTTCCCTCTTTGTCTATGTACGCGTCTCTCTCAAATTTCACCACTGGATGTTCCAATCCAATGGGTTGATCGGAGGTTGTGCATTTGCACCACTTGCCTTCGCAAACCATCCTCATAGATGCGAGCACCTAATCGTTGGTTCGCAGAAACTCCAACTGAGTCCTGTAGGGTCCTTCTGGTTTTTCTAAATAGGCTACATTCGACCCTTCTTCTAGTCTTTCTGCGCTAAATGCCATTTCGGATTCACTCGTGTCTGAGTTCTCGTAGAGATAACTAGTGTTCAATTGTTGAGCCCACGATCGTGCAGTAGTTCTTACACTTGCCTCTGATGATCTAAGGCTTCGTCGGTCTGACTTACCTATATGTTTGCCCGATCTAAGGTTCATTAATTTTCTTCCTTGCACACTCAGTACACGCTCAGATCGTCAATGATTCTTTGTTATTACTTTCTTGATTCTTTTTAAATTTCTTTAGATTCTTGTCTTAATGTATGCGTCAGGAATTCGACTTTCCGTGGTACTTTGAGTTCTCGTTCCGTCAAACTTATGTTCTTTCCTTTAGGTTTTCGTGTCACACACCTTTATCTTTAGTCTTGGACTTGATAAATTTAATTCTCTTGAACTTGAGGCGTTCCTATCGTCTTAAATCCACAATACTAACGTTTATCCTAAGCTAAGAATTGACTGAGGGGGTTGAGTAATCTTCCAACCTCAAGTCAGCTTTTCTGGTTGCTCTGCTGCCCAAGAAGCCGTGCTTCCCAAGCTTTATGCCCTTCACTGCCTTGCTTTGGTTGTCTTTGATTGCCCTTGCTAGACCTGGAAAAATCCAATATTAGACCAATTCACAGTTGGATGATCAAGCACTTGAGTATATACACCTTTTAAGTCCCTTCCCTTTTGCCCAACTTTTTAATGCTTGCCCCCTAGCTTTCTAGTCCCAAACTAGGTCAACCTCAAAAAACGGACTTCGGATGAAAAAGTTATGACCATTCAGGCCCTTGGGGGTAAAAACTGACAAACAGGTTTTTCTCCAAATATGAGCTAAGGGGTCTCCTATGAGTATGATCACCCAAAAATTTCCCAAAAATAGCCCCAAAATTGGCCAAAAGATGAAACCCTAAAATTTGCGATGGGGGTGCACAATCGCGATGGCGTGAGACAATCGCGATGGCGTGAAGGTGAACAATCGCGATGGTCTGAAGTGCACGGTCGCGATGGCGTGAAAGTGGACAATCGCGATGGCGTGAGTGTGAACCGTCGCGATGGCTCGATCAGGCGGACAATCGCGATGGCGTTAGTCAACGGTCAACGTGAACAATCGCGATGGTCCAAAGTGAACCGTCGCGATTGTCACAAATGCGATGGCTTGAGCCAATCGCGATGGTCAGGGCGCGATGGCTTGAGTCAATCGCGGTGGTCCAAAATTCGAGTTGTCGCGATGGTGTAAGGGTGTCATCGCGATGGCGTGAAGTGTGAACCGTCGCGATGGTCTAGCTTGCCACGTGGCACCGTCGGCGCGATGGCGTGAGCCAATCGCGATGGTGTGGGGTCAACCAAACAGTCGCGATGGTCCGCGAACTGCCGCGATGGTCCAAATGAACCGTCGCGATGGCGTGAGACCGTCGCGATGGTCCGACCGAGCCGTCGCGATGGCGTGAGCCAATCGCGATGGTGTGACACAATCGCGATGGTCTGAGACCATCGCGATGGTCCACCAAAACGCAATTTTTTGAGATGCAGCTATGGATTCCTATACACGCAGGGGTCGCCTACACGGTGGTGAACTCGCCTTCCTCAAAATCCAAACTTTGCAGACCATCGCGATGGTCTGACACAGTCAAAAATTTCTGACAGAAACTGAAAATTTTACCTTTTCCAAGCTTTCCTGATGCACTGGAGCTCTATACCTGCAAGAAAACTCAAGAAAACAAAAGCACATACAAGCACAAAAGCTCTCTCTCACTCTCTCACATGCACAAATGAGGGGAAATGAGGAGAATGGGTGGATATGGTGAATTTTCTGATTTTTTTGGAGATGAAGATGATGATGCGGTGATGAAGATGGAGTGCGGGGGAGGTGAAAAACACTAGAAACTAAGTAAAAACAACAACAAAAACTGAAATTTTTACCTTCCAACCCTACTTCTTGCTATACTCTTACCATCACACATTCGTCCTAGACTCGATCCCCGGCAACGGCGCCAAATTTGGTGTTGCTCTAGCACAATGGTGAGAACCACGTTAAGAAGCTCCACCTCCTTAATGTCAATCCGCGGAAGAGATAGGAGTGATATGAAGATCGTGAATGTGAGATGAAGTGAGAGTGAAGGTGAGAAGCATAGAAATGCACACACACGTACACACACACTACGAAGAGACAAAGCAAGACACAATGGAAGGTGAGAAATCAACTCTATTACTCAAGAACACTATTACAAGCTCAAAATAGCTCTAAGCTCTTCTCTACTCAAAAAAGCTAACCCCAAAAATGAGCTCTCTAGCTCTTTTTATAGTCTCTAGACTAGTTTTGACCGGTTTCACATCTAGTGACCTGCATAGTTAAAAATTAGGTCCTAGATGCTATTTGGAAGGGTAAACGGTGTCTAAAAATAACGAAAATTGATACGATTGTCCTTCCTAAGCTCCTCAAGCTCGAGGACTCCTCGGCTTGCACAAAATGGAGCTAGATATTAAGAAAAGATTTTTTCTATGTTACATATGTTACATTAGTGATAAAAATCAGTGTTGGAGGTTTTTGAAAAGTATTTCTAAAACATGATTCTTTGAAAAAAGATTCCACTAGCTCCCTCCTCCGTCATTACAAGCTTCCACGTCTTCTACACCTCTGGCGGCTTCCAACAGTATGTGTATGTGTATGTGTATGTGTATGTGTATGTGTATGTGTATGTGTATGTGTATGTGTATGTGTATGTGTATGTGTATATGTATGTGTATGTGTATGTGTATGTGTATGTGTATGTGTATGTGTATGTATGTGTATGTGTATGTGTATGTGTACGTGTATGTGTATGTGTATGTTATGTGTATGTGTATGTGTATGTGTAGGTGTATGAGTACGTGTACGTGTATGTGTATGTGTATGTGTGTGTATGTGTATGTGTATGTGTATGTGTATGTGTATGTGTATGTGTATGTGTATGTGTATGTGTATGTGTATGTGTATGTGTATGTGTATGTGTATGTGTATGTGTATGTGTATGTGTATGTGTATGTGTATGTGTATGTGTATGTGTATGTGTATGTATATGTGTAAGTGTATGTGTATGTGTACGTGTACGTGTATGTGTATGTGTATGTGTATGTGTATGTGTATGTGTATATGAATGTGTATGTGTATGTGTATGTGTATGTGTATGTGTATGTAGATGTGTATGTGTATGTGCATGTGCATGTACATGTGCATGTGCATGTGCATGTGCATGTGCATGTGCATGTGCATGTGCATGTGCATGTGCATGTGCATGTGCATGTGCATGTGCATGTGCATGTGCATGTGCATGTGCATGTGCATGTGCATGTGCATGTGCATTTGCATGTGCATGTGCATGTGCATGTGCATGTTCATGTGCATGTGCATGTTCATGTTCATGTGCATGTGCATGTGTATGTGTATGTGCATGTGTATGTGTATGTGGATGTGTATGTGCATGTGTATGTGCATGTGCATGTGTATGTGTATGTGTATGTGTATGTGTATGTGTATGTGTATGTGTATGTGTATGTGTATGTGTATGTGTATGTGTATGTGTATGTGTATGTGTATGTGTATGTGTATGTGTATGTGTATGTGTATGTGTATGTGTATGTGTATGTGTATGTGTATGTGTATGTGTATGTGTATGTGTATGTGTATGTGTATGTGTATGTGTATGTGTATGTGTATGTGTATTGTTGTGTATGTGTATGTGGATGTGTATGTGGATGTGTATGTGTATGTGGATGTGTATGTGGATGTGTATGTATGTGGATGTGTATGTGGATGTGTATGTGTATGTGTATGTGTATGTGTATGTGTATGTGTATGCGTATGTGCATGTGTATGTGTATGCGTATTTGTATGTGTATGTGTATGCGTATGTGCATGTGTATGTGTATGTGTATGTGTATGTGTATGTGTATGTGTATGTGTATGTGCATGTGTATGTGTATGTGTATGTGTATGTGTATGTGTATGTGTATGTGTATGTGTATGTCTATGTGTATGTGTATGTGTATGCGTATGTGTATGTGTATGTGTATGTGTATGTGTATGTGTATGTGTATGTGTATGTGTATGTGTATGTGTATGTGTATGTGTATGTGTATGTGTATGTGTATGTGTATGTGTATGTGTATGTGTATGTGTATGTGTATGTGTATGTGTATGTGTATGTGTATGTGTATGTGTATGTGTATGTGTATATGTATGTGTATGTGTATGCGTATGTGTATGTGTATGTGTATGCGTATGGGTATGCGTATGCGTATGCGTATGCGTATGTGTATGTGTATGTGTATGTGTATGTGTATGTGTATGTGTATGTGTATGTGTATGTGTATGTGTATGTGTATGTGTATGCGTATGTGTATGTGTATGTGTATGTGTATGTGTATGTGTATGTGTATGTGTATGTGTATGTGCATGTGTATGTGTATGTGTATGTGTATGTGTATGTGTATGTGTATGTGTATGTGTATGTGTATGTGTATGTGTATGTGTATGTGTATGTGTATGTGTATGTGTATGTGTATGTGTATGTGTATGTGTATGTGTATGTGTATGTGTATGTGTATGTGTATGTGTATGTGTATGTGTATGTGTATGTGTATGTGTATGTGTATGTGTATGTGTCCGTGTGTGTATGTGTATGGGTATGGATATGTGTATGTGTATGTGTATGTGTATGTGTATGTGTAATTGTATGTGTATGTGTATGTGTATATGTGTATGTATATGTTTATGTGTATGTGTATGTGTATGTGTATGTGTATGTGTATGTGTATGTGTATGTGTATGTGTATGTGTATGTGTATGTGTATGTGTATGTGTATGTGTATGTATATGTGTATGTGTATGTGTATGTGTATGTGTATGTGTATGTGTATGTGTATGTGTATGTGTATGTGTATGTGTATGTGTATGTGTATGTGTATGTGTATGTGTATGTGTATGTGTATGTGTATGTGTATGTGTATGTGTATGTGTATGTGTATGTGTATGTGTATGTGTATGTGTATGTGTATGTGTATGTGTATGTGTATGTGTATGTGTATGTGTATGTGTATATGTGTATGTGTATGTGTATGTGTATGTGTATGTGTATGTGTATGTGTCTGTATGTGTGTGTATGTGTATGTGTATGTGTGTGTATGTGTATGTGTATGTGTATGTGTATGTGTATGTGTATGTGTATGTGTATGTGTATGTGTATGTGTATGTGTATGTGTATGTGTATGTGTATGTGTATGTGTATGTGTATGTGTATGTGTATGTGTATGTGTATGTGTATGTGTATGTGTATGTGTATGTGTATGTGTATGTGTATGTGTATGTGTATGTGTATGTGTATGTGTATGTGTATGTGTATGTGTATGTGTATGTGTATGTGTATGTGTATGTGTATGTGTATGTGTATGTGTATGTGTATGTGTATGTGTATGTGTATGTGTATGTGTATGTGTATGTGTATGTGTATGTGTATGTGTATGTGTATGTGTATGTGTATTTGTATTTGTATGTGTATGTGTATGTGTATGTGTATGTTTATGTGTATGTGTATGTGTATGTGTATGTGTATGTGTATGTGTATGTGTATGTGTATGTGTATGTGTATGCGTATGTGTATCTTTATGTGTATGTGTATGTGTATGTGTATGTGTATGTGTATGTGTATGTGTATGTGTATGTGAATGTGTATGTGTATGTGTATGTGTATGTGTATGTGTATGTGTATGTGTATGTGTGTGTATGTGTATGTGTATGTGTATGTGTATGTGTATGTGTATGTGTATGTGTATGTGTCCGTGTGTGTATGTGTATGGGTATGGGTATCGGTATGTGTATGTGTATGTATATGTTTATGTGTGTGTATATGTTTATGTGTATGTGTATGTGTATGTGTATGTGTATGTGTATGTGTATGTGTATGTGTATGTGTATGTGTATGTGTATGTGTATGTGTATGTGTATGTGTATGTGTATGTGTATGTGTATGTGTATGTGTATGTGTATGTGTATGTGTATGTGTATGTGTATGTGTATGTGTATGTGTATGTGTATGTGTATGTGTATGTGTATGTGTATGTGTATGTGTATGTGTATGTGTATGTGTATGTGTAGGTGTATGTGTATGTGTATGTGTATGTGTATGTGTATGTGTATGTGTATGTGTATGTGTATGTGTATGTGTACGTGTATGTGTATGTGTATGTGTATGTGTATGTGTATGTGTATGTGTATGTGGATGTGTGTGTATGTGTATGTGTATGTGTATGTGTATGTGGATGTGTATGTGCATGTGTGTGTATGGGTGGGTGTATGCATATGCATATGCGTATGCGTATGCGTATGCGTATGCGTATGCGTATGCGTATGCGTATGCGTATGCGTATGCGTATGCGTATGCGTATGCGTATGTGTATGCATATGCGTATGCATATGCGTATGCGTATGCGTATGCGTATGCATATGCATATTCGTATGTGTATGCATATGCCTATGCAATACCTATGCGTATGTGTATGCGTATGCGTATGCATATGCGTATGTGTATTTGTAACGGTGTATGCATATTTGTATGCATATGCGTATGGGTATATGTATGTGTATGGGTATGGGTATGGGTATGGGTATCGGTATTGGTATGTGTATGTGTATGTGTATGTGTATGTGTATGTGTATGTGTATGTGTATGTGTATGTGTATGTGTATGTGTATGTGTATGTGTATGTGTATGTGTATGTGTATGTGTATGTGTATGTGTATGTGTATGTGTATGTGTATGTGTATGTGTATGTGGATGTGTGTGTATGTGTATGTGTATGTGTATGTGGATGTGTATGTGCATGTGTGTGTATGGGTGTGTGTATGCATATGCATATGCGTATGCGTATGCGTATGCGTATGCGTATGCGTATGCGTATGCGTATGCGTATGTGTATGCGTATGCGTATGCGTATGCGTATGCGTATGTGTATGCGTATGCGTATGCGTATGCATATGCATATGCATATTCGTATGTGTATGCATATGCATATGCAATACCTATGTGTATGTGTATGCGTATGCGTATTTGTAACGGTGTATGCATATTCGTATGCATATGCGTATGGGTATATGTATGTGTATGGGTATGGGTATGGGTATGGGTATTTGTATGGGTATGGGTATGGGTATGGGTATGGGTATGGGTATGGGTATGGGTATGGGTATGGGTATGGGTATGGGTATGGGTATGGGTATGGGTATGGGTATGTGTATGGGTATGGGTATGTGTGTATGTGTATGTGTATATGTATGTGTATGTGTATGTGTATGTGTATGTGTATGTGTATGTGTATGTGTATGTGTATGTGTTTGTGTATGTGTATGTGTATGTGTATGTGTATGTGTATGTGTATGTGTATGTGTATGTGTATGTGTATGTGTATGTGTATGTGTATGTGTATGTGTATGTGTATGTGTATGTGTATGTGTATGTGTATGTGTATGTGTATGTGTATGTGTATGTGTATGTGTATGTGTAGTGTATGTGTATGTGTATGTGTATGTGTATGTGTATGTGTATGTGTATGTGTATGTGTATGTGTATGTGTATGTGTATGTGTATGTGTATGTGTATGTGTATGTGTATGTGTATGTGTATGTGTATGTGTATGTGTATGTGTATGTGTATGTGTATGTGTATGTGTATGTGTATGTGTATGTGTATGTGTATGTGTATGTGTATGTGTATGTGTATGTGTATGTGTATGTGTATGTGTATGTGTATGTGTATGTGTATGTGTATGTGTATGTGTATGTGTATGTGTATGTGTATGTGTATGTGTATTTGTATGTGTATGTGTATGTGTATGTGTATGTGTATCTGTATGTGTATGTGTATGTGTATGTGTATGTGTATGTGTATGTGTATGTGTATGTGTATGTGTATGTGTATGTGTATGATTATGTGTATGTGTATGTGTATGTGTATGTGTATGTGTATGTGAATGTGTATGTGTATGTGTAGGTATATATGTATGGGTATATGTATGTGTATGTGTGTGTATGTGTATGTGTCTGTGTATGTGTATGTGTATGTGTATGTGTATGTGTATGTGTATGTGTATGTGTATGTGTATGTGTATGTGTATGTGTATGTGTATGTGTATGTGTATGTGTATGTGTATGTGTATGTGTATGTGTATGTGTATGTGTATGTGTATGTGTATGTGTATGTGTATGTGTATGTGTATGTGTATGTGTATGTGTATGTGTATGTGTATGTGTATGTGTATGTGTATGTGTATGTGTATGTGTATGTGTATGTGTATGTGTATGTGTATGTGTATGTGTATGTGTATGTGTATGTGTATGTGTATGTGTATGTGTATGTGTATGTGTATGTGAATGTGTATGTGTATGTGTATGTGTATGTGTATGTGTATGTGTATGTGTATGTGTATGTGTATGTGTATGTGCATGTGTATGTGTATGTGTATGTGTATGTGTATGTGCATGTGTATGTGTATGTGTATGTGCATGTGTATGTGCATGTGCATGTGCATGTGTATGTGTATGTGCATGTGTATGTGTATGTGTATGTGTATGTGTATGTGTATGTGTATGTGTATGTGTATGTGTATGTGTATGTGTATGTGTATGTGTATGTGTATGTGTATGTGTATGTGTATGTGTATGTGTATGTGTATGTGTATGTGTATGTGTATGTGTATGTGTATGTGTATGTGTATGTGTATGTGTATGTGTATGTGTATGTGTATGTGTATGTGTATGTGTATGTGTATGTGTATGTGCATGTGTATGTGTATGTATATGTGCATGTGTATGTGCATGTGCATGTGCATGTGTATGTGTATGTGCATGTGCATGTGTATGTGCATGTGTATGTGTATGTGTATGTGTATGTGTATGTGTATGTGTATGTGTATGTGTATGTGTATGTGTATGTGTATGTGTATGTGTATGTGTATGTGTATGTGTATGTGTATGTGTATGTGTATGTGTATGTGTATGTGTTGTATGTGTATGTGTATGTGCATGTGTATGTGTATGTGTATGTGTATGTGTATGTGTATGTGTGTATGTGTATGTGTATGTGTATGTGTATGTGTATGTGTATGTGTATGTGTATGTGTATGTGTATGTGTATGTGTATGTGTATGTGTATGTGTATGTGTATGTGTATGTGTATGTGTATGTGTATGTGTATGTGTATGTGTATGTGTATGTGTATGTGTATGTGTATGTGTATGTGTATGTGTATGTGTATGTGTATGTGTATGTGTATGTGTATGTGTATGTGTATGTGTATGTGTATGTGTATGTGTATGTGTATGTGTGTTTGCATGATACAGGAAGAAGCAAGTACGGGCATACATGCAGATCTAGCACTAAGGCAAGCCATCCAATTTTTTCCAATGCTTACATTATTTTAAAAGTGATTCTCATCACTAAAAACCATTGTTTTTCACCATTTTCTCCATCTCCATCTCCATCCGCATCTTCTTTTCATATTCCCACTCCCATTTCATTCACCTCATTTGCATAGTGAGAGCTTGAGAGAGAGGGAGAGCGCATGTCTATTTTTTGTGTGTTTTTTGCATGATCCTTGCAGGTTTGAGCGTTCTCACCATCTCCAACAAGCTCTACAGGTAATGAAATTCTCTGCGCAAGCCCTGAGGCATCAACCTTGAGCTATCGCGACACACCAAAAAGTTGAGCCAATCACGATTTTGAGTGCACCACGACACAGTGCAACCTGAGAGCTCCTAGAATCACTAGCTTGATCAGTAAAATTCACCATATCCCGGTCTATCATTACACACCCGAGTATCGCGACACACCGAGGTATCGCAACACACCCGGTCTATCGTGACACACCCGAGTATCGCGACACACCTAGGTATCGTGACACACCCGAGTATCGCGACACACCTGGTCTATCGCGACACATTCGAGTATCACGACACACCAAGGTATCGTGACACACCCAAGTATCGCGACACACCCGAGTATCGCGACACACCTAGGTATCGTGACACACCCGAGTATCGCGACACACCTGGTCTATCGCGACACATTCGAGTATCACGACACACCAAGGTATCGTGACACACCCAAGTATCACGACACACCCGAGTATCGTGACACATCCGAGTATTGCGACACTCCCACCTATTGCGACACACCTAGGTATCGTGACACACCCACCTATCGCGACACTCCGAGGTATCGCGACACACCCGAGTATCGCGACACTCCCACCTATCGCGACACATCGACTCCAGCTATCACGATACACCGGCTCAACACATAAATTTCTAAGGGGTGTAATTTGTGTATTTGTGGTAATTTTGGGGTAAATTTTGACAAGTTGGGGTATTTTAGAGCCTTAGAAGGGGGCAAAACAATTAGAAAAGCGTAGAAAAATTCTTGAACCCTGAGAGCCTGTTTTGAACCCTAAGTGCCTGAATGGTCATAATTCCACCATACGAACTCTGATTGATGAGATTTTGGTCTCGTTGGAAAGCTCGTTGAGAATCCTACGTGGATCTCAACTAGTTTTTGTAAGAATCATACATGGAGTTTTAGAACATGTATTTTTGAGTTGGCCATCCGATAGGATTAGGGGGTCATAAGATTTTGGGGGTATAGTGAGCTACTCAAAGGGGGGCTCATAGTTGTTGATGTGTGTCCATCAATTCATTGTAATGTAAGGCAATATTAACTTGTGAACCTTTGCACGAATGTTGTGAGCAATCAATGCATCCAAAGCAAGCTAGCAAGGGTCAAGTGTGAGATTCACTTAAATATTCCTGACGATGTGATTTCAAACAAGAGCTTAACACAATAATCAACTAAAAAGAACAAAGTGATTGATACGAACTAACGTGCAACGAGATTGCACTTGGGACTAGAGGGTAGAAAACCCAGACATATGAACCTTAGGTCAAGAAGACACATAGGCCGAGACAGACCTTCTTGAGAGTTGTGAAATCTAGCCATAGTTGATGCTTCCTAGCTTTGGTACTTGAAGAAAAGAAAGCTTCAAGTGCACCCCACACTTCCTGAGATGTCTTACAACTCCTAATGTGAGACAACAAAAAATCTAAGATAGAGTTGAGGAGATAAGACCTTGAAAGTGCATCCTTGAAGCACCATGTGCTCAATCTTTCTTGCTCTTCTTGTGTTGGTTGACTTTTGTTCCTGAAACTTGGCATAACTTCATCTCCAGCCACATAACCATATAAACTTCTACCTTGGAGATAAGCTTCCATTCTTAATGACCAATCTGAGTAGTTACCTCTGTCCAATTCGTCAATTGATGAAGGAAATCCATCTGCCATGTTGTCCAACCTTGCTCTGATACCACTGTGAAGAGATGGATAGGTATGTGCTTGAAGATGAAGAGGTGTTGCAAAATCCTTGATCTACACCAGCCAAATGAACTCCAGGAGTATATGGTGGGCCCTTTTAGCTTGCCAATGGATGTATTAGACACCCTATGTACCTTGGAAGATCACTCACAAAAAGATAGATCAAAACAGATAAGTTGGAGTTAGCTCAGAGGTGAAAACTTGCTATTCTTGGTTCATACACCTATCCAGTGTTTTACATAATTCTCTGAGCACAACAGCAATTATCTTAATTCCTCTTGGTTAAGTCTAGGTAGCTTAAAGAGCTAACTTTCAAGAGTAATCTCATCAAAAATAATAAACCACACACTGAGAATGAGTTTTAACAAGTGATGACATCATCCCGATTTTCACGGGCTGCTACAGTTTGCGATCAGTGAGCAGAAAAATGAACATCACTCAAAATGTAGGAATCCAATGATTATGAAAATTTGTATGGTTATACTAGAAAGTAAGCTGAATCCAACAAGATTTACATCACGGAATTTGGATAAGTAACCACTGAGTAATGGCTCTGACAAGGTGAGTGAAAAAATCGGGTACCTGACAGAGAAGTGAAGATGAACAGACCCTGTTGACTTCAAATAACCATAACTGAAGATTGCAACATCCAAATGACATGAAAATTTTTGAGCATATAGTAGACGTATAGAACTAACTTTACCAAGTTAAATCACTAAAAATGATGCACCAAGCTCAGAGAAATCATCTCTGCAATCTGACTGAGAAAACTGAGAGTAATGGCAGTGAGTAGTACACTTCACAAGAACATGGAAATATGAACCCAAATAATCATGAAAATGAAAGTATATTGCTTGTACAATACAATGACTTACTGATACATATGTGTGCCTTGTAATCACACCTTGATATGGCATAAAGCTCAGCTCTTGGAGGTCTTCACATAGGTCTCTCTAACCACCACTAAAACTGCCATCTATTTATAGTGGAGTTTGGGAGGCTAACTTCCCTCAATCACTCTCCAATGATTGATTTGATTCTCTACCTACCACAAATCACGAATTCGTGGCTCCTCTTTCCATTCTTGATCAAGTGGACTCAACCACTTAAGATTCTTTCACTTTTAGATTAAGTAAACTCTTCAAAAGTTACAAGAGGTAGTTCACAAGTGAACTTTACATAGTCTTCATTTTAAAGGTTCTTCTAAGACTTTGTGAGACTCAAGCCAATACTTAGGCTTGTCATAGACTTGCTCCAACACTGCCCCAACAATCCTATGAGAGTACCCATGCTTAGAAGAGTGTGCATTGTGGAGGTGACCATCCTTCTCATTTGTGCACTAGGGGAGTAGTCCCACCACCTGCTTAAGCTTACAATAGACCCCTCGCCCCGAGCCCTATGCATTATTGTAGTATAGAACAAAAGTACACAAATCACAGCACAGAAAACTGTCCTTACAATCGACAATCAAGACCAGTACAACCGCCAGTGAGACCTTATGGATACCCTCAGAGAGATCAAGGAGGAGAAACTTTTAGATATCCCACATACCAACAACAGGGACCAGCACCATGACCTTATGCTTACCAAGGGTACATTCAACCACAATCGGTGTTAGGACAACAACCACCTCACCCATAGAATGTTGTCCCAGTAAGAATAGCTGGACAGGAAGAGAACCCAGAGAGAGCAATAGTCCCAGCCACGCCTTTGGATAATAACAAACTGTATGACCCATCTTATGACCATAGTCAAGGAAATTATTCCTCATATGAGAGCACTATGATTGAATATGGCCAATCTTACGAGCCATATGCCTATGGTATGGAAGGACCGGAGGGTTCTTATGGATATGAGTAGGATTATGTGTCATTAATGTACACAGCTACCAGAACACCCCTACCCTCCCGACCAATGAATAGACCACCTGCACCTAGAGGACCCTGTTATAGATGCGGAGGTGATCATTTTATCAGAGAATGCCCATTACCAAACCCACCTCCACCGAGCGAATTTGGGAAGGATACTTTAGTGATTGTGGTAAAGAAAACCTTTTAGAGATTGCCCCAAGAACCCAAACAAAGTTAGCTGGAATGTACACATCAACGTGATATAAGTGATAGAGTCGTCAGGGAGTAATAAGGAATACATCGTGCCATTGAAAGCAATAACAAGAGCTAAAGCAATAGAGACCCCAGAAAAAACCAGAGAAAATGATCAAGGCGATAGAGAAGTAAATATACCTACAGCTCAAATAGTTGAAGACTCGAAAGAACCTGGGAAAAGTATTACAAGTAAAGGAACACAAAGATGGAAGAATCGTAGAAACAGGATGAAGGAAAAGAAACTACAACAAAAGAAGGAGAATGAAAAGAATGAACAAGGTCAAGAAGAAAAACACAAACTTGGAGGAGAAAATCAAAAGGGAAAGTGTAAAAAAGAAGAGACAGGATCAGTTTTAGCAGACCCCATGCCAGAAGAGTTAGCCATGTGGATTCAGGCGTACCAGGCACGAATAAGAGCAAGACCAACCATTGAACAACATGAAAAAGAATATAAGAAAGGTTGGAGATATGTAGAAAATTAATTGAAGTAGCTCAACAGACCCTAGAAAAACCTGTTTTTCGACTATCCAATTCACGAATTCCCGAAAATTAATTCCAAGAGTGTGTCATCCCTAATGATACCAAGAAGGGAAAAGAAGACAAGGCATGTGATGGAAATTACTGCGAGGATAAAAGAGAAGGATCCGTAGTCCCCGAAGTAGATGGGGAGTGGCCTAAAGATTTGTGGGCAAGATTCCAAGAAGATAGATGGAAGAAAGCGGAAGGAATGGAACAACCTCTTTGAGGAGTTAGAAGCAGAAGATGAATTGGAAGCCTCAATACCTGAGCTGAATTCAGAAGGATTATACAACTTGACAAGAGCGACAAGGATGATGACAGTGTGAAGGCTTTGCCAAATTACACAGGGGAATACGAACATAATTCTGAATTATACTGCATCCCCTCAATAAGAAAAAAAGAGCAGAACCCGTCAATCCAAACATCCGACATTATAAAACATCTTAGAAAGGTAAAAATCCCTTGTACTCTGACATTGGAAGAACTTTTGAAGATAAAACCACATTTGAAGGAGAAGCTAACCAGTCAATTGGAGACCAAGTCAGATGAGAAGGAGATGTCTGATGAAGTGACCACAGTCAATTTCCCAGTCGATAAGGTTGGAGATTTCAGTGAGGGAGATGAAGGAAACACATGCCTTCCAATCACTTAAAGCTATCTTAGATTCTAGAGCTGGAGTAGGAATTGCGACAAAGGAAATATGGGAGAAATGGGGAAAACCAACTTTAAGACCAACATGCATGATGATACAAATGGCAGATGGACACACTGAACGGCCCCTGGGATTATTGGAAAAAGTAACCTTTACCACCTGCGGAGTTGAATTTGAGCACACCTTAACGATCTGTCAATTTGAAAGGGCTAGCAATTATGAGATGATACTTGGAAGACCCTTCATGAGAGAGTTGAAGGTAGTGCAAGATTGGGGAAAAGATGCGGTATACTTACAGCACGAAGGAACCATGACCAGAATAAATATCCACACATATACGTATCAAGATGTTCCCCCCTTACAGTGGAATTTGATTCATAAGGAGGAGGACGATCAATCGATTCACAGTACGGGTTCAAGTGACCAATCATGGATGAATGAAGACACTCATCTATGGATATGCCAGATTGCAAAAAAGGAAGAGGAAAGAAAGAAAGGATGGCAACTAAGGTAGGGAGTTGCTAGGTCTGTGCAAGATCTAGCTTACATGCCCCAAATATTCCTAGATGAAGAATTCGAGCCTCATGGTTGGATCAAGATTTTAGCCACTCTCTATGTGTGTGTAAATGAAGAAGTGATACCCATGAATGAATGCATTGACGAGGAAGGATATGACGTAAGCCTATACGTGGTCATTCTTCAAGAGGCTCAAGAAGGAGAAGTAATTGAAAAAGAATGGAAGGAGGATTATGAGAGCATTGAAATGGAGCAAGTGTCATAACTAGTGAATTAAATCAAGGAATGATACAAGAAGAAGAACTTGGACTAGATAAAGAAAAAGAAGATGGAGAAAACAAGCCTCAAGATCAATGCGAAGTGCCTACCCACTTCAAAAAATATGAAGTAGAAGAGAGGAAAATTGCTATCCACATGCCAAAACGAGAAGCACAACCAGGAATAGCATATGACAACAAGGAACAGACCAAGAAAATAATAGTAACTTTGGAGGAAGGAGAAGAGCGGTGTACTTTTATAGGACAGGATGTCTCAATGGAGGAAGAACAAGAGTTAATACAACTCATAAGAGAATATAGGGATGTCTTTGCTTGGACATATAAGGATTTAAAAGGAGTAGATCCCTCTATTTGTGCCCATAGAATCCTGATGACATCAGAAGCCAAACCTTCCAAACAAAGACCATACACTTATAACGACGTTTACTCAGCAAAAATTAAGGAAGAGATAGATAAGTTGTTAAATGCTGGGTTCATTTATGAGATCAAACACACAGAATGGGTATCACCTTTGGTGGTCGTGCCGAAAAAGAATGGCAAGTTAAGGGTATGCATTAATTTGAAAAAAGTAAATGCTGCCACCATAAGAGATAGTTACCCATTACCCATCACTGATCATCTTTTGGAAAGAGTGGCATGGAAGGAAGTGTATAGTTTTCTAGACGGCTTTTCAGGGTATAATCAGGTAGAGATTGCCCCTGAGGACCAACATAAGACAGCCTTTGCAATTGAATGGGGAGTGTACACCTTTAGAGTTATGCCTTTTGGTCTAACCAACGCCCGAGCCACTTTCCAAAGATTGATGTGCCATGTATCCAAGGAGTTCTTGAGGAAGAGAATGGAGGTATATGTGGATGATTTATGCACCTATTCAGCTATACGATCAGAACATATCCCTGAACTATGAAAGAATTTTGCAAAATGTCGACAATATAGAGTATGCCTCAATCCAGAAAAGTGCATCTTCATGGTTGGACAAGGGAAGATATTAGGACACATTGTCTCTAAAAATGGGATTTCCATAGATGAAGACAAAATCAAAGTGATTTTGGATTTGCCAAGACCAAAGACCGCTAAAGAAGTGCAAGCATTTATGGGACATTGCGGATACTACCGTAGATTTATACACATGTATGCCATAATTGGTAGACCTCTTTATGCATTACTATCGTAGTTTATTTGGACTGAAGAATGTGAAAAGGCATTTAACGAATTGAAGAGTCATTTGAGTTCAATTCAAATCCTTAGAGTTCCTTATTGGAACAAGCCATTTCACATTCACGTAGATGCATCCAAGTTTGCCATTGGATGTATCTTAGCTCAGCCTGCGGATATAGGGAAGTTAGACCACCCTATAGCATATGCCAGTAGACAATTGAATCAAGCAGAGCGCAATTATACCACGACGGAGCGAGAGGGTTTAGGAGTGGTGTATGCGGTTAAGAATGTTCGGCACTACTTATTGACAAACAACTTCAAATTCTTCATCGATCATCAAGCTCTGCTGTACTTAGTCAATAAGCCTTGTAATACAGGATGACTAGTACGATGGTTTCTATTGTTGATGGAATTTGACTTTGAAGTAGTACTCAAGAAAGGGAATATGCACATTAGAGCAGATCACTTATCGAGAATGACACATGGGGAGCCCCCCACAAGAGTACTGGATGATCTGCTAGACACTTATCTTTTCAATCTCGAAGTATGTCCACAATGGGCAAAAAAGTTAATCCCTATCCTCACATATGGACCTAAACATGGGATCACAACGAATAGAAATCAAGAATTATGGAAGACCAAAAACCTCCACATCATTGCTGGGAGCTTATATCACCAAGACTCAAGTGGATTACTCATGAGATATGTAGAGGAAGAGGAACAAAAATTGTGGCTTCAAAAAGCACATGTAAATCAATGGAAAACTCATTTAAATGCGAATGGAACATGGCAAATACTGAAGAGATTAGGCATATACATGCCAACCATGCAGAGGGATACACATAACTATGTATCAACCTGCCCAACTTGTCAAGAACGAAGGCCAGAAGAAAACTCTACTCTATGCTACTCCACTATAGCACCAAGATGGAGTATGCCTCTGGTAAAATTCTTGAAAATCCAAGAGTACCCAGAAGGAGCTACTCTAGCAAGAAAATGTGCACTCACAAAACAAATCAAAGACTATGTTCTTATAGGAAAACAACTCTTTAAGCGAGGAAGAGACAATCATCTATGAATGTGCATTCATGAAGACGAGGATCTTGTTGTCTTAGAGATGGCACATACCGGAGCTGCAGGAGGACATTTTTCTGCAGATAAAACTGCAAAAATGATTCTCTTTGCAGGAATGTGGTGGCCAATTCTACATTAAGATGCAGCCACATATGTTCAAAGATGTGATACCTGCCAACGAACAAAATATCCTATTAGAAGAGATGAAATGGGGCTGAAACCAATGATGAGTGCCAGAGCCTTTCCTAAATGGGGAATAGATTTTGTCGGACCTATTAGCTCACTAGCTAAAGGATCCCATGTCGAGTACATAATCGTAGCCATAGATTGTTTGACCAAATGGGTTGAAGCCAAAGCAACCAAGAAAAATGATGCGAGGACTACGGCTAAGTTTCTCTTTGAGAACGTATTTACTAGATTTGGATTGCCTATAGAAATTGTGAGTGATAGAGGCACACACTTTGTGAATGAAGTAATAGAAGCCCTAGTGAATGAATTCTTAGTAATTCATAAGAAATCAACCCCATATCACCCACAAGCCAATGGATAGGCCAAAAGTTCAAACAAAATCTTGTGTACAGTCCTCACTAAAATTGTTAACAATGGTAGATTTGATTGGGATAAGAAATTACATCATGCTTTATGGGCATTCCGAGTATCCTACAAAACAGCCATAGGAACTACTCCCTTTAACTTAGTGTATGGACTGAATGCCATTTTGCCAATTGATTTCTTAGTACCTACTCTCAGAGTAGCAACAACTTACGAGTGGACTAGACATGAATTATCAGCTCAACTGGATCAAATAGAAAAGTTACATGAAACAAGGTTACAAGCTGTAGTAGGGATTTATGCTGCAAAAAGGCGACAGAAGGCATATTTTGATGCTCATATTAAAGATAAAAAGATTTAGTCTTGGTTTATACTTTAAAGCAACATGCAAAGAAACTACAAAAAAGAGGATATGGCCCATTGATCATCAATCGTATATCTACCAGCGGAGCCATCAGCTTAGCGACCTTAGATGGAGAAGTATTGCCGACCTATATAAGTGGTTGTCGAGTAAAAAAATATTTAGAGCCATTGACAGAAGAGATATTATCGCGACTAATAATGGGTAAAAATAGGCACAAAGAGGAAGAAAGAATACGAGAAGAAGCTAGATAGGAAGCACTAGAACGAATCAGGAAACAAAAGGAGTGGATGAGAGAGAGGGATGAAAGATATCGACAAGGAGAGGAATTCATCCCAATGGCTAACTTTAGAGCCTCTGAAAACCTAGGACAGATCACAAAGCAACCATATTTGAATTTGAGTGCTGGAACAGAAGAGTACCACTTGGTGGATGCTCTCATTGACACAGGAGCAGCTGTAAGCTGTATCAAGTCTTTGTTGACTCAGAAACTCAAGGAAGAATTATGCCCATCTAAGGCACAACTGATTGGAATAGGAGGAAAAGTTACTGAATGCATAGGTGAGATTACCTTATCTCTACATCTTGGAAACAACACAATGCAACAAAAACTCTTAGTGTGTCATGACTGGGACTTATTAGAGGAACTTGTGTTGGGTGAAGACTGGATATATGAATATGAAGTGACTATTCAATTGGCCCTAGGATACATCTCGGCCAAGATAGGACATCGTGAGGTATTCAGCATGTTAGACAAACGACCTGTCAAAGCCAAATGTATAGACCCGAGAGATCACTCACACGAGCATGATGATGAATGTACGTTCACTTCCACTATGGAAACCCCACCAAAAAGTACTTCATGTGAGCATACTCCAAATCTCGATCTCACCTAATCTCCTAAGCCAGTAAACCACATGACTGGTGTCTTATCCAATGAAAGCCTCAGTGAGGAACCAGTCACAAGAGGGACTAGTCAGCAAGACTATCACAAACTTGCACACATTAGAATATACCCCAATCCTCACACTAGACAAGCTTGGATCAGAAAAGATCAAGTGACAGCATATCGTGACCAACAACAGAACTACTCTCGACATTGGAAACAACAATAGAAAAAGAATGCCAGTCAAGTTGGACACCTAGGTCCACAAAGGTTTGCTAGAGTATGGATTCCAAAGAAGGTGATAGCCGCCCAGCCGGCCCAAACGCAAATATGGATTCCCAAATCGTGTGCACCAACGACAATCATTAAAAGAGACATGTCAACGCTCAAGGAGGATCAGTACAACATGAAGGCTAAACAACAAGAAACAAACAACCATAGGAAATTGCAGGAGTTGAAATACGAAACAAAAATAATTCAAAGATTCAAAATGTGGACGAAGCAGAGGTACAACGTGAAAAGCACAACAATCACCAAGAATGCTGGAGATACAGTCTGCCACAGTAGAATAAAGCAGATCTGGATGCCTAAAGGCAAAACAATCTATATGCATCAACCAGATAATTCAGTTTGCACACATCTGGAGGTGCAAAAACCCAAAGTATGCATATTATGGCCACATTACAAGGCCATGCATTTGGCACCTACTTCTTCTCTTACTGGAGAGCGAAGCACATTTCCCTCTTAGGGAATTTGAGAGCACTTGTACAATAATCCCAACAAAAATAACTAATAAATTCAATAAAAGCTTCGGCTAGTTACTAATACTTTTGTTTTCTGTCAAAAAATTTCAAAAAAATATATATATGAAGAAAATCCCAGGTAATACCTTTCTCGCACCCACGGGAAGGGAACGATACGAATCACTCGGAGAGTGCCAACTTCATAAAGGATAAATAAAGGATAATTCATAATACCAGCTTTATACTGATTACTGGTATATACTAAGTGCATATGGCATCTCCTAATTCCAAAGCTATGCAAGAGGAAGAGGTCGTGCTTCTTCCCCTGGAGTCAATTATTAAGGCAAGAGGTCATTGGTTTCTTGATGATCAACCAGTGGCAGAGCTCCTTTTCATGGCCACCATTAAAATTATGGATAGAGACCACTACTTTGCGATCATGTCACAAGATCTCCAGACTATAATACAAGGACTACCATGCATTACAGATGTCTGGACAAGGGCTGGCATCGATGCATTTCTAAGACTGCCCATATATTTGCCAGATTTCCCGCGATGTACACAAGTTATGAATACACTCCAGTCTGCATCAGATAAACTGTCAATCCCGGAAGCAAGAGTGATCGATAAAGTTGGTACATGGAAAACAATTCGATTCACTCATGAAGTGATCAACAAAGCTTTTGGATGGAGCCAAGATGGCCTCACTAATGTTAAAGATGAATTTCATGATCCAAAACAGAGAACCTTTCTGGAAATAGTCAGGATAGATATAGAAGAAGCGGTTCGATTGGTGCATCAATATTTTTGTTTTCCTAGTATGCACATGTATACAACGCCTACTTCAAAGAAAATACATTCAATAACACTCAAGAGGAATTTGAAGTGGCACAACCTATATGGCGGAGGAAATTTTTGGAGAAAAATCCTACTTTGCGGGTGCATTGGCAAGCAGCACCATATTTATTACAGGTAAATCCTTCATTTTGCCCAACACCACGTCGCAGAGAAGCAAGAGAATTTTTGGATATGCAGAAGAGTGGTGTAATCAATAAACAGTGGCTGAATTATCTGCTACTTCCAAGTCCACCTCATAATTATTTATCGACGGAGGATTACATGGTAAAAACCATTGAATTTTGGCTGCATTGTTATGCAACAGTCCTCGATTTAACTATCAAGATGACGAATTGTTGGAACATCAAGCTTACACTATGCTTGAGGTGGATTTGATCTACATCAAAGGCTATCACATCGAAAGAATATCCGTTGGAAGAGTTCTTTTTCTTATGCTCATTTATTGTATTTTTTGAGAAATTTTTTATGGTTCTTTTACCATTGTAAAAGCCTTGAGCTTTACACATGTAAAGGTAGAAAGATAGAGCCCAAATCCAGGAATTTGTGGTGGTTGAAGTTGCATTCAATCAAGCAATCAATCATCTAAAAGTAGATCAAACTAGATCTTCACTTTTCCTAGATTGTAGGAAAGTGAATTGATTCCCTCCAACAACCATTCCCACCTTCATTTGAATTCAAATTCAACTTGTAAAAGTCTTGGAACACTCCTAGAGGCTATATAAAGACTTGAAATAAATTGTACATTACATGGAAGCAATATACATACACTTGTGACCATCATTGTCATGCTCCTTCAATTCTCTGCATCATCTTCTTCGCCAATAATAATCTTGCAGAGGTTGCTGCTCTCTCTCTATAGCTTCAAATTGAGTGCAAGATGACTCATTGGAAAGATATTAGTGTCTAGTTTATGCCTATAAATTTTCAAAGCATTTCGTGTAGTAGATTGGGATAAATCTGCATTTGTCTGTCTCGGGGTCAATCTCTACGTATTCCTGAAAAATAGGAAGTACCACCGGTGAATGTCGCATTCATTCCTATAGCATATTTTGCTTATTCCTTATACTTTTGTCCATTCCATACACTCAACCCTATGCGTATCACTCCCATAAAAGCATTTTTTTTAATTGTAATCACGCTGGTCGCTATGGGCATTTGAAGTTCATTGTCTCTTCCATAAATAGTAAGTTTTTTGAGCTAGTCGACCCGCGAACCTATCTGTTTTGTATCGACTCATTCTCCTTGATGCTCCAAAGTACATAGTGTATTTCTTTGAACTTATTACATGCTTATAAGGTCTATTTGAGTCTCCATAAGCTCAAGGGCTGGTCTTGTGCCGGTTGGCTTGACCAAACTTTGTCGCTTCGAAACACACCTTTCTACCTTCAACAAGCTTCTCCAAGTTCTTTCAGTGGTATCAGAGCTAGATCAAGATGGGTGACGGCTTTCCCTCAATGATCGAGAAGCTTGATCGACACAATTATGCGGCTTGGAAAATCAGAATGGAGGCCTATTTGCAAGGTAGAAATCTTTATGGAATTGTAGTAGGTGATGAAGTTATGCCTATTCCAAGATCCAAAGGAGGACCTACACAAGAGGAGACAGATAAGCTCACACTTTGGTGCACAAGGGATGCTCAAGCAAGGTCGTACATACTAAACTCTATCTTTGACTTTCTGTTACCACATATTAGAGGATGCAAGACATCCCAAGAGACTTGGGATGCCCTCGAGACTTTCTTTTCTGCTAGTACCAAAGCAAGAAAGAATCATCTTTGGAACGAGTTCAACCAAATGAAGAAGACACCTAAACAAACCATCACAAAGTTTTTTACCAAGGTCAAGGAGGTTGTGGATCAGTTAGCATCCACTGGAGAGCTGATTGAAGAAGAGGCCATAATGAGGCAAATTCTCAACGGCATTCGAAGTGATAAGCAATGGCAATCCTTCACGATGGCTTATGATCTCATCATGGATGTGAAAACTCCAGACTTCAACATCTTTCTTGGAGAACTCTTCAATCAAGAAGCCAAAAATAGCATAAAGGAAGGTAACTCTTATCATGGTAATTCAACTAGTGCTCTATATGCAGATAAGAAGGATAAGAAGCAAAAAGGCAAGAAGAAGGAAGAAGATGAAGAAGAGACTTCCCAAGCCAACTTTGCAAGCAAGAGCAATTGGAAAGGGAAGAAGAGAGGACCAAAGCAAGACAAAGCCAAAGGTTAGAATTTTCAACCTTGTGTCATATGCGATAAGACCAACCACACCACTCAGAATTGTTGGTTCAATGGGAAGACCCAGAAAGGAAGTGGAAGAGGTGGATATGGCAGCAATAGAGGCAGAGGTGGACACAACTTCAACAATAACAATAGAAGCTATAATAGAAGGGACTACAACAATTATTCAGAAGATCAACCACATATAGACTCATTGCTTCTCATGAATCTAAGCCACAAAGAAGGTAAAGAAGATGATCATTTGTTCTACATAGATTCAGGATGTTCAAATCATGTTGCATGCAATATTGCTCTTCTATCTGATTTGGAAAGTCCAAAGCATAGACATGAAGTGCAAACAAGGGATGACACAAAGCACAATGTGGAGAAGATTGGTAATTTCAAAGCTTCCAATGGCAGGACAAACATTCTGAGTAAGGTTCTCTATGTACCCACTATCACTAAAAACCTAATAAGTGTAGGCCAAATAGTTGAAAAAGGCTTGCAAGTTAGGTTCACCCAACATGGAGCTTTTGTGGAAGATCCATGTCAAGGCTTCCAGAAGATAGCTCGAGCTGAGAAGCATGGTAGGCTCTTTACTTTTGAGGTAGGAGAAACCAGGAACATAGCTCTATTCAACTTTGGGTCTCAAACCCTAAGTGAGCTTGAAGTGTGGCATAAGAGACTTGCTCATGTGAATGAAAGAACCTTGAAGGATATATGCAGGGATCAAAGTGTTCTAGGACTGCCGAACATATCAAAGCAACACATGATCAACAGGTGTGATGCATGTCAGATTGGGAAGGCACAAAGACAACCATTCAACCACAAAGGATACATCCACAACAACTTATTGGACTTAGTACATACAGATATATGGGGACCAAGTCAAGAACCTTCATTGGCAGGATGAAGGTATTATGTCTCATTTATTGATGACCATAGTAGATGGATTGTTCTATACTTTATCAAGAGTAAGAATGAAGTGTTTGATTGCTTCAAGAAGTATCTTGCACATGTGGAGAATCATACAAGTAGATCACTAAAGAATCTTAGATCTGATGGAGGGGGAGAATACTTCTCCAAAGAGTTTGATGAGTTCTTGCAGGACAAAGGTATCAAAAGAGAAGTGACTACTAGGTACTCTCCTCAACTAACTGGAATTGCAGAGAGGAGAAACAAGACATTGGTTGGATCAGCCCGAACAATGCTTGAAGAGAAGAATTTGCCACATTATCTATGGGCAGAAGCTATTTCAACAGATGTGTACCTTGTCAATCGACTACCATCCAAATCACTTCAAGGTATGACTCCTTATGAAGCATGGCATGGAAGAAAACCTAGTCTTGGACATTGCAAGGGTTTTGGTTGTTTAGCTTATGTTCATGTACCATCACAAATAAGAGGTAAGCTAGATGAAAGGGCAACAAAGGCAGTGTTTTTTGGATATGATTCAACTCAGATGGGTTACAGGTTCTTCAATCCTTCAACCAAGCAATTTACTACAAGTAGAGATGTTGTGTTTGAAGAACACAGGTCTTGGTATGATGAAGACAAACAAAAGGTAACACTACCATATGATCTTGATTCTGATTCTCATCAATTAGGAAGCAAGCATGATACATAGGTCCAGGATCCAAGAAGTGATACAGACGATGACCAAGATGAAAGAGAAAGGGATTACAAGCTATGGAAGTCAAGAGGCAAAGCAAAGATGCAAGGCACCTAGAAGATCAGCAAGAGAGAAGAAACAACCAAAAAGGTATGGATATGATTCCACATTTGTTACGAAGCATTCAATCTACTTGGCAAAAGACTCTATTTCAGAGGAACCCTCAACCTATGAAGAGGCAAAGGGAAACCCTAATTGGGAAAAGGCCATGAACGAAGAGATAGATGCATTGAAGGAAATGGACACTTGGGATTTGGTTCCAATGTCACCAAATCAAAAGGTAATTGGTTGCAGATGGGTATATAAACTTAAAAGAAATTCAGATGGATCAGTTTGCAGGTACAAGGCAAGATTAGTTGCCAAAGGATGCTCACAAAATCATGGTATAGACTATGAGGAAACATTCTCACCAGTTGCAAAGATGACTACAATCAGGACATTGATAAGTGTAGCTGCTGCAAGGAATTGGAGACTCCTCCAACTTGATGTAAAAAATGCTTTCTTAAATGGTTGGATAAGTGAAGAGTTATACATGTCACAACCACCAGGTTTTGAAAACCTAATCATCCATCTTATGTTTGCAGACTTAAGAAACAATTGTATGGATTGAAACAAGCTCCTAGAGCTTGGAATTACAGATTGGTTACATATCTTCAAGATCAAAGGTTCAAAGCTAGCAGCTCATATCCTTCTCTATTCATCAAAAGGGATCACAATGAGGTTATCTATCTATGTGTATATGTAGATGATATTATTGTGATAGTTGATGATCTAAATGGCATTCAAAGGATCAAGAGACACATGCAAGAGGAGTTCAAAATCAGTGACCTAGGTGAGCTCACATATTTCCTAGGTATGCAGGTGATATACACAGATGAAGGAATGTATTTGACTCAAAGAAGATACATCCAGGATCTTCTTCTCAAGTTCAAAATGGAGAACACTAAACCTGCAGGTACACCTTTGGAGATGAATCATAAACTAAGTGTTTATGAAGGTGAGAAAATTGAAGACATTAAAGAGTATCAAAGCTTGGTAGGTAGCTTGATATATGCTACTCATACAAGGGCAGACATCTCATATAGTGTGGGAGTGCTTAGTCAGTTCATGCACTCACCTAGAAGACCACATATACTGCGGCTAAGAGAGTACTTAAGTATCTCATAGGTACAATCAACGAAGGTATATTCTATCCTTACTCTTCAGATTTGAATATCAAAATCTACTCAGATGCAGATTGGGAGGAGGTAAGGATGATAGAAAAAGTATATCTGGTTACTTAGCATTTGCAGGTTCAAAGCTAGCTTCATGGAGTTCCAAGAAGCAACCAACGGTTGCTTTATCTTCAACTGAAGCAGAGTACAGAGGCTTGACCATAGCAACTCAAGAGGCAATATGGTTAAAAGCATTGTATATGTTGGAATTTGGGGCCCCAGGATCGTTCCAATACTAAAACCTCTTGAGCATACACAACTTAATTGACAAGATGATAAGTGAGATAGAGAAAGAAAGAGATCTTGAGACAAGGATAGGGAACGTAAGCTGGATGCTTACTTCACTAAAAATAATAGATGTCCAAATTACAACATGGGAGTACTACTCAACCATATAAAGTGGTGCACTCACTAATGGAAGAATAAGAAGATGATGATACAAAATTTAGATTATGTCGAAATAATCTAAGTGTGTGTGAAGAGAATGAAGCAACGAAGCTAACAAAATAGTGTAACGAAATTGTAAATCAACCACAAGGTTAACTCACAAAAGATAGTTACCACCACCTCGTAGAAGACTTCCTGCTGCAATGAGAGTAGCCTCTCCTTCACCACAACTTCACCTCCTTCAAGAGTGTGAGAACACTCTGTCTTCAAGAAGATCTCCAAGCTCTAGATCTTTGAGTGAGTGATTATACAAGGAGCCAAGGCCTTGTTTATATAGTTGTTCTCCTCCTTGAAAAGCACATCGAAAAGCACTAATAAAGCTACGTTCGCTAAAGCTATGTTTGCTAAATCTATCGGAATAGCGTAGCCGTTACTCTGTGTGCTTTTTATAAAGATTTGCTTTATCAAAATATCTATTCGCAATTTTAAGCCGCCCGCGGGATTTGAACCGTGGCCAATTGAGGATGCTTTTAGACACGTTGGGCTAGACCAAGTCGACGCGCTTTGACTTGTTGAACAAGAGTCTAGAAAGACTCTGCTATATGGATGTTCCGCCCGTCGACTGCTTGAAGTATGAACTTGAACTATTGAATTATTGTTTGGACCATATGATATTGACTCCAACAATCCCTCCTTCAATGTCATATTGGTACAAGATTCAGTAACCTTCAAATCTTCTCATGACTATCTCTAGTCAATGCTTTGGTAAATATATCTGCAACATTCTCACTAGAAGGAACATAAACCAGCTCAATGTGCTTCTTAGCTATTTGCTCTCGAATATAGTGGTAGTGTACCTCTATATGCTTTGTCCTTGCATGATGCACTGGATTCTTAGCTATAGCTATAGCACTCTGGCTATCTGAAAATATCTGAATGGGTTGATGTACTCTTACATCAAGATAACTAAAAATCTTCTGCAACCATACTGACTCTAGAGTAGCTGTAAATGCTGCACGATATTCAGCTTCATACGATGAAGTGGCAATAGTGGGTTGTCTTTTTGAAAACCATGAGATAAGACAATCTCCAAGATAAAAACAAAATCCACTAGTACTTCTTCTTGTGTCTCTATCACCTGCCCAATCAGAATCTGAAAATCCTTTTAGTAACAAATGTGTAGGTTTTGAAAATACCATAGCATAATTTGAAGTTCCCTTCAAATAACGAAAGATCCGCTTTACTGCTTTCCAATGTAACACTGTCGGATTCTGCATGAACCTTGATACTTGAGAAACTGCAAACTGTATATCAGAACGTGTATTACAAAGATAAATCAAGCAATCAACTGCTTGACTATATAGAGTAGCATCAAATGGCTCTGCATCTGCTACCATTTGTAAAGACGTGTTCTGATCCATAGGTGTTTGCATAGGTTTAGAATCACCCATCTGAAACCTTTCCAAAAGTTTCTCAATGTACTTCTGTTGTGTCATGTAGATACACTCATCTCGAAACAGAAACTGAATCCCAAGATAATAATGTAAAATGCCTAAATCATTTACATCAAATGTTTGCTTCAATTCTTCTTTGAACATCTGCAAATCTTCATCTCTGGGACCTGTGATTATAATATCATCCACATAAATGATTGCTATAATCATCATACCTGTTTCAGCTTTGACATAAAGAGTTGGAGTTGCATCTGAGTTATGGAAACCAATGGATAAAAGATATGTATGTATCTTTTCATACCATGCTCTAAGTGCCTGTTTTAAACCATACAAAGCTTTTATAAGCTTACACACTAAGTGTTCTTTACCTGTCTCTTCAAAACCTTCTGGCTGTTGAATATACACATCCTCGTGTAAATCACCATTAAGAAAAGCAGTCTTAATGTCAAGCTGATATATATGCCAACTAAAATGTGCTGCTAGAGCAAGTACTGACCTAATAACAGTCATCCTAGATGTAGGAGCAAATGTCTCATCATAATCAATACCTTTTTGTTGTGCATATCCTTTGACAACCAACCTGGCCTTGTATCTATCAATAGTACCATCTGCTTTCCTTTTGATTTTGAAGATCCATTTTACACCTATAGCCTTCTTTCCTTCTGGTAACTCACATAGCTGCCAAGTTTGATTCTTATGAATAGAATCAATCTCTTCTTGCATAGCTTTTCTCCAAATAGGAATGTTAAGTGCATCTTTAACACACGCAGGTTCATCTTCAACAGTCGTAAGTGCCAAAATATCATGAATCTTGAAGTCTTCAGCAAAACTTACATGATCTTTTTGCTGTCTAGGTTGACTTCTTGTTCTTACATGATCTTGTTGTTGTTGTCTAGTTTGACTCCTTGTTCTTCCAGTAAAAGTCTTTATACCACTATCTTTCCAAGTTTGATATAACCACGTAGGTGTATCCTTGAATAGTGGTGAAAATCTTTCTGAACTTTCAGCTTCCACAGGTTCTGGAACTTTTCCTACCGAGGTACTAGGACTTTCTGGAACTTTAACTTCTTCCATTTCTGGAATCAAAGTTTCTTGTGGAACTGACTCTGTAGAAGGTTGTGAAATTCCTCTTTCTTCAACTTTTTCTTGAATACTAGGTATTTGAGTTTTAACTCCCTCCTGATATGGCTGAACATCTACATCCGGAATCTTTCTAAAAATTCCATAGTCATTTTCACTAATGAACTCCGGAATTTCTGCTTCTTTATCATAAACCTTATCTTCAGCAATATAAGCATTACGTGAAAGAATAACTTCACCTGTCTCTGGAACATAAAACCTGTATCCTTTGCTTTCAACAGGATATCCAATAAAAACAGCTTTCTTTGCCTTTACATCTAGTTTGCCTCGGTCCATTTTCTCAACATGTACATAAGAAAGTGATCCAAACACTCTGAAGTAACTCACATTAGGTTTTCTACCATAATAAGCTTCATACGGTGTGATTACCTTTAAAGCTTTTGTAGATGACCTGTTCAAAATGTGATTAGCTGTATGTACTGCATCAAACCAGAATTTTGGTGAAAGCTTCTTGGATGACATCATGCTCCGCATCATTTCAACAAGTACTCTATTCTTTCTTTTTGCAACACCATTTTGCTGAGGAGTATAAGCAATAGTAAGGTGTCGAGTAATACCTTTCTCATCGAGAAATGTCTGGAACTCTTTTGACAAGTATTCTCCACCTCTATCACTTCTGAGAATCTAGACAGTTTCCTGACTTTCATTTTCAACCATAGCTACAAACTTCTTGAACATAGGAAAGACTTCTGACTTCGACTTAAGACCATAGATCCATGAGTATCTTGTAAAATCATCCACAAATAGGACAAAATACCTGAAACCCTGAATAGATTCTGCTCTCATAGGTCCATTCACATCTGAATGAATAATCTGCAATTTCCTGGTAGCTGTAATATGACCATGTTTCTTGAAAGGTAGTTTATGCATCTTACCTTCAAGACAACCTTCACATATATCTGAATCATCAGGTAGCTTGAATGAGGGTAAACTCTCAACCATACCTCTATCTTTGATATTCTTGAGAGCTCCAAAACTGATATGTCCAAATCTTTCATGCCATAGCTTCATTTCTTCCACCGGTGACGAAGATTTGACTGCATATGCTTGACTGATTTTTGACAAAACAAAGACCCCTCCTTTATGCGTACCTTGCAAAAGACACTTGTCTTCTTTATGTGATAAGATCTTACAAAGATCTTTCTCAAATACAACTTTAAAACCATCACTTAAAAATGCAGATATAGATAGCAAATTTATCTTCATTTCAGGTACATAAAGGACATCTGATATTTGAAAAACACTACCTTCTCTTGACTTTAGGGTTACTGTACCTATTCCCACAACATCCAAATCATTGCCATCTGCAATAGTAACTCTTCTACCTGAAGAATAGGAAAGAGAAGAAAATACATCTCTACAACCTGTCATATGCTTTGTAGCACCTGAGTCGAATATCCAAGGACTTGCTGAAAGAACTTGTAAAGCTGCTTGATCAAAAGCTACTTCCTCAATAGTGATACAGGCATAAGAATCACCTTGAGATTTCCCTTTTTTATCATCTTCTGCAACATTACCTGATGCCTTTTTCTTTTCTGCTACAATCCTTTTATAACATTCTGACTGAATATGTCCACGTTTCTTGCAAAAAGAACAAATTTTTACCTTCTTCTTAGAAGAATTCTCTTTAGATGTCGTAGATACAGAATCTGAAGTAGAAGGTGAGAGGGATCTACTTTCCTTCTTGGATTGTTTTTCCTTCTTCTTATCCTTCTTCTTCTTACCCTTTGATGAAGATCAAAGTGCTTCTTCATTCTCTTCCATTCCCTTCAACTGATCTTCATCTTGAAGCAACAAGAACTCTAACTCTTCAAATGTAACCTCTCTATCTCTTGTGGTAAGGGTAAGAGTGGTTATGAAAGATCGATATGAAATAGGAAGTGAATTAATCAGCGTATTTACCATTTCTTCATCTGATATCTCAACTCCTACATTTAGAAGTTGATCTCTCAAGTCAACGAGTCTCGTAATGTGGGTTTGAATTGACTCACCAGCTTTCATCCTTGTATTTGCTAGTTGTCTCCTCAAGTGAGCTTTCCTAGCAGGATTTCTGCTCTGAAAAAGATTCTCGACCTTTAACCAAGCTTGACTAGAACTTCTGCAAGATCTGATATGTGGTAGAATATACTTTTTGACACTCATTGCTATGAATGAAAGTGCTAAAGCATCTCTAGCATCCCATCTTGCCTGATCTTCAGTAGGAGGAACTCTAGGTAAAGACCTAGCAGTGACTCTGGATGTCGAAGTGGTTACCTCTTCTTCAGTTGGTTCTGTAATAGCAATTCCAGTACCTCTTGAAGCTTCTGTAGACCCTTCTTCGCCTTCTCGTCTTGGTCTTGTTAAGGATCCATTGACGATACTCCATAAATCCTTTGTCACTAACAAGTTCATCATCATGAAACTCCACATGGGATAATTAGAAGATCCATCCAACTTGTCTTCAATATCAATTCTAATCTCACTCATCTTATCTGAAGTGTGTATGTCAATTATGTAGCTCTGATACCAAAACCCTAATGCTCTGATACCAAGTGTTGGAATTTGGGGCCCCAGGATCGTTCCAATACTAAAACCTCTTGAGCATACACAACTTAATTGACAAGATGATAAGTGAGATAGAGAAAGAAAGAGATCTTGAGACAAGGATAGGGAACGTAAGCTGGATTCTTACTTCACTAAAAATAATAGATGTCCAAATTACAACATGGGAGTACTACTCAACCATATAAAGTGGTGCACTCACTAATGGAAGAATAAGAAGATGATGATACAAAATTTAGATTATGTCGAAATAATCTAAGTGTGTGTGAAGAGAATGAAGCAACGAAGCTAACAAAATAGTGTAACGAAATTGTAAATCAACCACAAGGTTAACTCACAAAAGATAGTTACCACCACCTCGTAGAAGACTTCCTGCTGCAATGAGAGTAGCCTCTCCTTCACCACAACTTCACCTCCTTCAAGAGTGTGAGAACACTCTGTCTTCAAGAAGATCTCCAAGCTCTAGATCTTTGAGTGAGTGATTATACAAGGAGCCAAGGCCTTGTTTATATAGTTGTTCTCCTCCTTGAAAAGCACATCGAAAAGCACTAATAAAGCTACGTTCGCTAAAGCTATGTTCGCTAAATCTATCGAAATAGCGTAGCCGTTACTCCGTGTGCTTTTTATAAAGATTGGCTTTATCAAAATATCTATTCGCAATTTTAAGCCACCCGCGGGATTTGAACCCAGGTGGATTGGGAATGCTTTTAGACACGTTGGGCTAGACCAAGTCGACCCGCTTTGACTTGTTGAACAAGAGTCTAGAAAGATTCTGCTATATGGATGTTCCGCCCGTCGACTGCTTGAAGTATGAACTTGAACTATCGAATTATTGTTTGGACCATATGATATTGACTCCAACAGTATATAGATTTGGGACTTGTGAGTTCCAAACCTCACAAATTTGGAGATAATGTAAGTTCCATGCATCTAGGGGCAAATCCTATTTTCCATGCGAGAACCAAGCACATAGAAGTCCATTACCACTTCATCAGGGAGAAGCTCATGGAAAAGGAGATCGACATTTCTTTTGTTCCTACTGAAAAGCAAGTAGCAGATATGATGACAAAGGCACTTGATGGAGTAAAGCTTTGTAGATTCAAAGCTATGGCAAGTATTCAACCTATCAGAGAATGAAGACTCAAGCATACTTTAGCTTGAGGGTGTTAAACGTGGGTCTTGTCGCCAGAGATGCATTTAAACATCTATTCAGGTTCTTGGGAGTGGAAGGGGTCTGTTAAACAGAGGCCCTATACTTGATTTTCCCAAATCAACTCAACTCACTCACAAGACAGTTCGTCCAAACAACTCTACTAATACAACTTACTACAGAAAACTCTAGTTCTTCCTTTCTAGACTTACTCAAATGACAGTTCACTCACAGAGTACCGACTCATTACATAGATTAAGACTCTCTTCAGTAATCGATGCATAAGGTAGGTAAACATTACCGTACACAGACTCACAGTAATACACTCAGCGAAACAGTAATTCACACTTAACTTACTCTGAATATTATCACAACAAAATCTTTACTGAACAAGTATTGATAAATAACAAGACAGAGATGAGAACAGAATACTCAGAGTTACTCAAACGTACACCACAACAACGTTACAGATCAATCACCCAGACAGACAGTCTGGTGATACCACTGATCGTCACCGAAAGTGTCTTTTTCATTGATTTATATAAAGGTTACAATCATCAATCAAGGTTGCAACATCTACGCAACGACCTTTCGGTTCATTAAGAGTCGATTTTACAATTGCTAATCCGGCGGCTTACAGTGGCACGCACGGTGGACTTGAACCCGCAGGTTTACAAAAAATCTTATGGCTCGTCAACTATACCTTCTAGATACATAGATCTTGCTAATCTAAAAGTCCGGGCAATTTTCTTCTTTAGTGATTCTAACATCTGCTTCAAAATGTCTGGTTCTACAAGCTGGGCATCTGTGCGTACTGAACTTAAGGAAATGACCTGGGACATCAAAACTTCTGCTTGAGTCTACAAGAAAGCTTCTTGTAAATAGAATTCATTCGAAAGAGTTGCATCCCTAGTGACCTTCATGTCGGCAATTTGTTTATCAATGTTGGATAATCTTTCTTTCTGTGTATCCAATTGATATTCTCTTCTTTCTATCTCCTGATTCTGAAATTGGATTGTCATGTAATAGGTGTCGTGCTCTCGGCGGGTACTTGCGATTTCTTTCTGTAATTGCGCTTCCATGGTCAATTTGCGTTTAAGAATACTGTTTACTTCAAATAAATCAGACTTGTTTCTCTGGAGTTCTTCATTAGTCTTCTTAAGCAAATCTGCCATCTCTTGTCCTTTCTGTACTGCTTCATTTAGCTGTTGTCTGGTTTCTTGTAGCAGATTGCCCAGAGCTATTCATGCATCTTCTTTATCTTGGGCTAATTATTTCAGTTGTGTGATTTCCGCATCTGCAACACTTAACAAGTCATATTTTTCTTTAACCTCAACTAGTGCAACATCTCGTTGATTGATTATAGTGTCCTGTTCTACAAGTCTGGCCTGGAGCTGAGTAATCTGGTAGTGCAGCTGATGATTTTCTGTTTTGACTGCATCTATCTCTTCCTATAGAGGAGTGATGTCTGCTTCTAGGACATCAACCTTATGTTGTAATTCATCCCGGATGTTATCAGTGACGTTTTTCATCTGTACTGGTAATTGCTGCGATAGCTGAATCAGCAATTGACCCATGGTTGTAAGCTCAGAAATCATGGGAATCGAAGGAAGCAGAAGATGAGGACGAGGTTGAGATGAAGATGCTGTGAGGAGCTGATAGGAATTTGGTGGAGAATAGTTCGGTGAAGAGGAAGATGAGTCGGGTGCGTCAGGTACAATGGGTGGAATGGGAATAAGAGGCTTGAGTGGAGGTTTAGGTGGAGGAGTGGGTTGTAGAGTAGTAGTGTCGAGTACCTTTTCATTGAGTTGTTGCGTATCATCAGCGTTGGCGACTGTAGATTCTACTGTCTTGATCATTTCATCAAAAATTTCTTTTATAATATGTTGTTGGTCTTCTTGCTTTTCCTATTCTGATTGCTGCTGAGATTCCTCTTTAGTAGAACTACCTCCAGAGCTGGCGGTATCATCATGTTCTTGTTGCTGCTCCGAAGAGGACTGTGCTGATGAATCAGGATGCATGGATGTTGTTGTATCGTGGAAAGTTTCTTCTTCCCGTCCTTCTTCTTCTTTATCATCTGCTTTATTACCTATGGCAGACCCTTGTACCTGACTATGTGATGAACTAATTCTGATTCTTTTCCGACGGAGGAGGTGGAAAATCTCTTCGTCATCCTCTTCATCATCTTCCAATATCTGTGTAGACTCTTCATGGTGCAGAATGGGTCCTCGGTGTGGTGGTTGTGCTGCTTGGATGACCGAAAATAGGAAACTGAGAATATGCGGTAACCTTGATCGCGGCATATCTCCCTTCTTGGCCTATTTGATGATTGAAATGCATTCTCTGTGAATGTGGCGGAAAAAGTATGAGGCAAAGTTTACAGGTTCTCTGGCAACTAGATCTATGGCGGAGTAAAAGGGTCGAGATATTCCATATGTGCGCTTTTGCAGGTTCAAGATGGCAACTAAAAATTCTAATGCTGATCGGTCGGGCTCGGGGCGACAAAGGATAGCGTATTCGTTGGAAGAGTGCCTAGGGAATAATTAGTTCATTGTGGGTATCGGCAGATTAGGGCCATTCTCTCGACCTTGCGGAGAGAGCGGAAATGCATCCGCAAAGGGTTGGAGGGTAATTACGGTATGAGAGGGCAGGGAAGTGATAGGCCAACTCTGCTCCGTAGCAGGTGTGGCAGCGATGGCAGCGATGATTTGTGTGTAGAAAGGGTTGCAATTCGCTGAATGCCAAGGCAATTCAGCGAAATTTACCAACCCGCGAATTCGCAAGAACTCACCTACATCTGCGGGGAGTCCATTACGGAACGCAGCCGGCAGATTAGGGCCATTCTCTCGACCTTGCGGAGAGAGCGAAAATGCATCCGCAAAGGGTTGGAGGGTAATTACGGTATGAGAGGGCAGGGAAGTGATAGGCCAACTCTGCTCCGTAGCAGGTGTGGCAGCGATGGCAGCGATGATTTGTGTGTAGAAAGGGTTGCAATTCGCTGAATGCCAAGGCAATTCAGCGAAATTTACCAACCCGCGAATTCGCAAGAACTCACCTACATCTGCGGGGAGTCCATTACGGAACGCAGCAAAGTTTGCTAACGCTTCCATGTTGCGCACACACAAACACAGGAACACAATTGCACAGGGTATTCAGAGAGCACAAGCACGTAAAACACACAGATACAGTAACGATTGATAGTGGAATGAAAAAGGTTAAGTAGATACTTGGCAACGGGAAGCAATTAAAATTTGTTAATCATCGCGCGATGTTGAAATGATGATCTCATAACTTCGGTGTGCATGCATGAACATAATGATAATGCAGGGCGGCTGTTGATCATAATTAGGTATGAAACGAGGATATTTACAGACTTATTTTATTAATCACGCAAAACTAAAAAGGAAAAAGAAAAATACATGGGCAACCGCAGAATACTTCAGTGCGAATTAGGCGCTTGATGATACGGCCGCAACTTTGAACCATTTATCACCTTCGGAAGAGGAATTTCGGTCAAAGTAGTCAACCAAAAAGTTGCTGGACCCACTTGTTCAGTAATCTGGTAAGGACCAAACCAGCGTAACTTGAATTTTCCAGCAGAGTGATTTGATTTTGAATTATAAAATAGCACAAGTTGCCCTACTATAAAAACTGGAGTTTTTAGATACCGATCATGTGTACGAGCTTGCCGCAACTGCACTTCTTAAAGAGTCAGAAAACTTTCCCAACGATGCTCATCTAGTTCTCTGAGTGTGTCCAACCGAAAAGGCAAAGAATTTTTAGGTAACAATTTTTGAGAGATGGCCACACGTAAGCTTGGTACTACAAGTTCCATTGGTGCAATTGCCTCCATTCCATATGCAAGTTTGAAAGGAGTCAGTCCAGTGGCAACTTTGTAAGTAGTCCGGTATGCCCATAATACTGCAGGTAGTAATTGATCCCATCTTTCTGGTGATTCGACAATCAATTTACGAAGCATGCTCAGCAAGGTCTTGTTTTTACTTTCAGCCAAGCCATTAGCACGAGGATAATAAGGGGAACTAAATTTATGCAGAATCTGCAAAGAGTGTGTGAGCACTTTCATTAAATTGTTAACAAAATGTGTGCCTTGATCTGTATCAAGCTCCAAAGGTAATCCAAATCGTGGAAATACATCTTTAATCAAACATTTTGCTACCGAAATAGCTATAGCAGACCGTAAAGACCAAGCTTCTGCCCACCTGGTAGCATAATCTGTACATGTCAGAATATAACGATTATTACTGAGAATTGCTGGAGGTGTGATTGGTCCAATGAAGTCAAGACCCCATTTCTAGAAAGGCTCCAATGGTAATACAGGTTGGAGAGGGAAAAAATGTCTTTGTAAAGGCTGTCCAGACCGTTGACAATTGTCACACTCTTTGACAAACTGAGATACATCTTTGTACATGGTAGGCCACCAAAGCCCACTTTGCAGAATTTTCTGGTGCGTTAAATCTGCTGCAAAATGTCTACCGGAAGGTATTGAATGTGCCAAAGCTATAACTGAGTTTACTTCATGTGGAGGAATACAACGAAGTAAGACTCCAGTGTGATCCATATAATACAATTCTCCAGTAATCAACCAAAATCGACGACTGTAACTGCAATTTTCCTACGCATTGTAGGAGAAGTCTGAGCAGGAAGATATCCATCAGTAAGAAAGGCTAATAACTGATCATAGTAAGTAGGTGTCACAGGAGGTTCTGCAGATTCATCATTAGTTGGATCAGTAACATAAATTGCAGGTGTGGTGTCATCAACACCGACCGGAGCTTCACCGGAATCCAACCAAGAAAGGAAATCTGCTAATGCATGTGCAGTTCCAGGTCGATGGATTACTTCGTAATCAAACTCTTGTAATAGTAGAACCCAACGTGCTAAACGACCACCTAAATGCTGCTGCCGAACCAGATATACTAGCGCAGCATGATCTACATGAAAGACGAATTTTTGGCCTAACAAATAATGCCGAAATTTCTTTACAGAATATACTAAACCAAGGCATTCTCTTTCAGTTACTGAATAATTCTTTTCTGCAGGAGCAAGTCTTCTACTCGCATAATAAACAGGCCAAAACCACTTATCAGTTTGTTGCATTAAGACACTCCCAATGGAGATATCTGATGCGTCAACAAAAACATGAAATGGACGTTCCCAATCAGGAGGTTGTAGAATTGGAACCTGTGTTAATAAGCCTTTGAGACGATCAAATGCTGTTTGACATTCCTGAGTCCAAACAAACTGTCGAGGAGTACTGGTTATTAATCTATTGAGAGGTATTGCCAAATGAGCAAGCCACCGTAAATGTCGACCATGCCATCTGACTTGACCCATGAATCACATCACTTCTTTTGGTGTAGTAGGTACAGGTGCTTCTAACACAGCTGCAATTTTATCTGGATCAACCTGTATGCCTTGTGCAGACACAATATGGCCAAGTAGCTTACCACATGAAACCGCAAACACAGACTTGTTTGGGTTCAGGCAGAGTTTGTATTCACAACACTTCTCAAAGCAACACCATAAATGATACATGTGTGCTACCATCTTGTTAGTATATGATCAATGTCTACCCCTCATGATTGTATGCACATTTTGTAAGGCCCCCTTTATGAGGAGAAGCCAAGCGTGCATTACCCAATTGATGGGAATCCCAACTTGCATGTTGGATGAAGGTCATATTGGACCATGTAAGGTATTATAAGGAAAGGGAGTTACCAGGGTCCCCATGGAATATTCCCTGTCGGAGTAAAAAATCATTTATATTTGTTAGGTCGGTTCAACCAGTCTAAGCCGTGTATTGGCAATTACGCGGGCGGTAGCCGCCCACGCTCTACCGCCCATGTATAGCCGTCCATGGCAGGCCACCCATGATCCTATATACATGACTTCTGCACTACCTAAGACACTGAGTTGAGCCAGCATACCTCTACCTTGTATCTCCCTATCTAGAGTTGTCTAGATCACCATTTAAGCTCTACCTTGAGAGCGCACGGGTGGACAACGCCATCATCTTTGTACTTAATGCTAGTAGAAAATTATTGAGATTCTCCTATATCTGTTGTCTTCTCTGCTATTGCTCCTGTGTTATATTGCGTAACTATTGTCTTACACATCTTACCAAATAAAGAGAAATCATCTAGATATACTTGCATGAAAGAAGTAAGATAGGGGGAGAAGATTTCCTGCATGCATAATGAACGTTGTTTTTGGTATATCTTCCTCAACCATTCTGACTTGATTATACCCACTATATCCATTCAGAAATGAATACATTTCGTGCCCAGCCACTCTATCCAGCATTGTATCAAGAAATGGAAGAGGAAGCGGACCTGGCACGGTAGCTGCATTCAGTTTCTGGTAATCCACACATATGCGTAGCTGCTTATTTTCCTTGGGAACAATAACAATTGGAGATATCCACTCAGCATGTTCTACTGGGATGATGAATCCGACTTGTAATAACCTATCAAGCTCTGCCTTTACCTGTGCTGCGTAGTTAGGATTCATCCGGTAGCTAGGTTGTTTAATTGGTTTTGCTTCCGGTTTAAGTACAACTCAATGCTGATATATGTGAGGGTCCAGACCTTTCATGTCACGATAATCCCATGCAAAAACATCAGTGAACTCACGAAGTAACTGGATCAGATCTGCTTGAAATACTTCAGACAATCCTTTCTTTATCTTGACATGTCGTGGATTAACTTCATCCCCTAAATTATATGTGATCAACTGATCTTCTGGAACATAGAATTGATGAGGTTTTTCTGAATCATCGACTGATTGTAAAAGTTGCTGTATAGCAGTTTTATCCTTAGCAGCAGTATTTTCTGTTTCTACTTCTTCGGTCACAGGCATCACCGTACAAACTACCAGATTCCAGTGATTTACAACAGATTGTAAATCAACATTCCCTAAGGAAATTAAATCTATGTTGTTCTTCAAAAGTTCTTCTTCTTCATCATCGGATAAACCATCTAGCATGTGAATTGGTTCTGCCACATAAGGTCTAGCATGTAGTTCACAGGGCTGAATAGCATCTAATTTTACAACATATTTTCGGTTATTGTCTTTGAAAGTGAGTTCCTATGTGGACCAATCCTATATAACCTTAGCTTGTTTCAGCCAAGGACGGCCGAAAAGAAGGTTATAATCAAGACTAGACTCCGATAGTTCTAGAACTACGAAAGTCATCTTAAAAATGGTTCCCTGCAAAGTGATTGGCACATTCCGTACGAGTCCTACTGGATGGACTCTGGATTGGTCGGCCATTCTAACAAAAAACTGCACAGGTTCAATTTTGGTCCATCCTAACTTTTTACAAAGTGCTGCAGTAGCTATGTTTACACCAGACCCACCATCAATTAGTACTTGATTAATCTTATGATTTTTGTACCATACCATAATTAATGGGACCGAATGATCCACCGTAGATTCAGTTTTTGGTTGTACTGTCGCTGTTGCCGGAATGCAGGAAGACGCATAACTAAACTGCTACTGGAATTGTTGCTGAACTCCTGGTACTAATGCCAGTAACTCTCCAAGAGGAAGAGTAATAGACGCCTTAGATAGAATTTCCCATGTCTGATCTACTTGCCTTGTACTTTTTACTGATTCTGACGACGATGCATGAGTTACTGGGATTGACTCTTGTTCCTGCACGATTTCCTTTTGGCAGCGGAACTTGTGTCATCGGAATTGGATATGGGAACACTGGAGGTTCTGTGGTGGTCCACTGACTAGCTTTGTCATACATTCTTTGTCAGATCAATTGCGGGTGCCACATCCAGACATTCCAGGTCCAGTGGATTGGGATGCATTGTTAACAGACCTAGCATGGGGGCTTCGACTCGAAGAACACCACCTTGCTTCAGATGTGGTTCAATACTATGTCCAATGCTCAGCTCGACAAGGGTCTGTCAGAGACGATAGATGCGAGAGAGGGGGGAGGTGTTGGCAGCAGTCAAAGCACCCAAGGACTCACAAGACAAGGAAGCCAAAGAAGGGAGCCCGAGCGGAGAGAAGGCACAAGCAGACAAAGTAGTCAACGAAGATCTCGCAAGTAGGCCACTCAAATTTTTCCAAAACAACCTCTTCATAACAGTGATTCTCATCACTAAAAATCATTGTAAATACCATTTCACCTTTTCGTAACTCCATTTTGTGCAAGCCGAGGAGTCCTCGAGCTTGAGGAGTATTAGAAGTATCATCGTACCAATTTTAATGATTTTTAGACTCCGTTTGAGCCCTCAAATAGACCATAGAACCTAATTTTTAACTAGGTCGGACACTAGGTCTGGACAGGGCCAAAAGCTAGTCAAAAACTATAAATAGAGCTAGAGAGCTCATTTTTGAGGTTAGCTTGTAATAGATTTGAACTTGTATGAGCACATTTGAAGTAATGTAAAAGAATTCCATTGTCTCTCTCTTTGTTCTTGACGTGTGTGCGCGTGTGTATGTGTCTGCATGTTAGTGTGCTTCTCACTCACGCACTTGTGCCATCACTTGTTCGAGGTCTTCATACCATCCTCACGTCTTCCCGGATTGACATTAAAGGAGGTGCTACTCATCACTGAGCTACAGTGTATGTGTATGTGTATGTGTATGTGTATGTGTATGTGTATGTGTATGTGTATGTGTATGTGTATGTGTATGTGTATGTGTATGTGTATGTGTATGTGTATGTGTATGTGTATGTGTATGTGTATGTGTATGTGTATGTGTATGTGTATGTGTATGTGTATGTGTATGTGTATGTGTATGTGTATGTGTATGTGTATGTGTATGTGTATGTGTATGTGTATGTGTATGTGTATGTGTATGTGTATGTGTATGTGTATGTGTATGTGTATGTGTATGTGTATGTGTATGTGTATGTGTATGTGTATGTGTATGTGTATGTGTATGTGTATGTGTATGTGTATGTGTATGTGTATGTGTATGTGTATGTGTATGTGTATGTGTATGTGTATGTGTATGGGTATGTGTATGTTTATGTGTATGTGTATGTGTATGTTTATGTGTATGTGTATGTGTACGTGTATGGGTATGTGTATGTGTATGTGTATCTGTATATGTATGTCTATGTGTATGTCTATGTGTACATGTGTGTGTACATGTCTATGCATGTATGTGTGTATGTGTATGCATATGTGTATGTGTATGTATGTGATGTATGTGTATGTGTGTGTGTATGTGTGTGTATGTGTGTGTATGTGTGTGTATGTGTGTGTATATGTGTGTGTATATGTGTGTGTATGTGTGTGTATGTGTGTGTAGGTGCGCGTATGTGTATGATTGTGTGCATGTGTATGTGTGTGTATGTGTATGTGTATGTGTGTTTGTATGTGTATGTGTATGTGTATGTGTATGTGTATGTGTATGTGTATGTGTATGTGTATGTGTATGTGTATGTGTATGTGTATGTGTATGTGTATGTGTATGTGTATGTGTATGTGTATGTGTATGTGTATGTGTATGTGTATGTGTATGTGTATGTGTATGTGTATGTGTATGTGTATGTGTATGTGTATGTGTATGTGTATGTGTATGTGTATGTGTATGTGTATGTGTATGTGTATGTGTATGTGTATGTGTATGTGTATGTGTATGTGTATGTGTATGTGTATGTGTATGTGTATGTGTATGTGTATGTGTATGTGTATGTGTATGTGTATGTGTATGTGTATGTGTATGTGTATGTGTATGTGTATGTGTATGTGATGTGTATGTGTATGTGTATGTGTATGTGTATGTGTATGTGTATGTGTATGTGTATGTGTATGTGTATGTGTATGTGTATGTGTATGTGTATGTGTATGTGTATGTGTATGTGTATGTGTATGTGTATGTGTATGTGTCTGTGTATGTGTATGTGTGTGTATGTGTATGTGTCTGTGTCTGTGTATGTGTATGTGTCTGTGTATGTGTATGTGTATGTGTATGTGTATGTGTATGTGTATGTGTATGTGTATGTGTATGTGTATGTGTATGTGTATGTGTATGTGTATGTGTATGTGTATGTGTATGTGTATGTGTATGTGTATGTGTATGTGTATGTGTATGTGTATGTGTATGTTGTAGCTCACTGATGAGTAGCACCTCCTTTAATGTCAATCCGGGAAGACGTGAGGATGGTATGAAGACCTCGAGCAAGTGGCGGCACAAGTGCGTGAGTGAGAAGCACACTAGCATGCACACACATACACACACACGCACACACACGGTAAGACAAAGAGTGAGAATCAATGGAGCTTTTAGATTACTTTCAAAATGCTCTTACAAGTTCGTTTCAATTACAATCTACCCCCAAAAATGAGCTCTCTAGCTCCTTTTATAGTTTTTGACTAGCTTTTGGCCCTGTCCAGACCTAGTGTCCGGCCTAGTTAAAAATTAGGTTCCAGGGCTTATTTGGGGGCTCAAACGAGATCTAAAAATTATGAAAATTGGTACGCAACTACTTCTAAGGCTCCTCAAGCTCAAGGACTCCTTGGCTTGCACAAAATGGAGCTACAAAAATGTGAAATGAGATTTACAATGATTATTAGTGATAAAAATCACTGTTGTTGTAGGGATTTCTTCTAGTGATCTGCCATACATATCTTCAAGCTCCCTACTTGCTCTTCTTCCCTGCATGTCCATCTCTCTGATTTGCATTAATGTCTTGAAAAAATATTGGCCTACTTGCCAGATCTTCTTTGACTGCCCTGTTTGCTTGTGCTGTCCCTTCGCTCGCTTGTGCTGTCCCTTCGCTCTGACTCCCTTCTTTGACTTTCACGTCTTGTAGGTCCTGATGTACCAAGGCTACTGCCAACACCCCCCCCACTCTCGCGTCTGTCGCCCCTGACAGACCCTTGTCTAGCTGCTTTTTGGACGTAGTATTGTACCACATCGGCGGCGAGGTGGTGTTCTTCTAACCTGAGTCCCCTTGCTAGATCTGTCAGCAATGCATCCCAATTGACTGGCCCTGGGACATCTGGATGTGGCACCCGTAACTGCTCTGAGTGAATGGTTCGCTCCACAGCAAATAAATGGAGGAGATGTGAGGGTCTGGGTACAAATATTTCTGAGTGGTATTCCCAGAACCCTGTTATGAACATCTCTTCGAATGTTTGTTTAAAGCAGGCTGGGAGGTATTTTATTCTGGCGTGCCAAGCGTATATCACCTCTATGGAAGGAGTGGTGCTCATGTCATAAACTAAATCTTGGTTTCCTGTAAGGAATCCGACGCCTGAGAAGTGTGGGTCCTTGATATTCTTGAATGTCCTGAACGTAATAAGCATTAACTCAAAAATTTTCATGCACATCTGGGCCATTACATCAGGGGTATTCCTTAATCGGATGCTCCAGTGCCGTATAGTGGAAATCATGTAATTGACGGTGGGAGGCCCTTGAGGGGGTGCTAGATAGACGTAGTTTAACCATTTGGCGCATCCCTTGATAGTCTTGACTGCAATGGTAAACTCTGGCCATGTGCGTCTGCGGAGTACAGGAACATAACAGGGGTTATATTTAATAAAAAGAGGCATATTCGTCCAGGTGCGAACCATCTCCGGGTAGGTTTCGAGGAGTCGGATCCTCCAAGTGGGTTGATGAATGGATCCTTTCTTGGCGCTCTCTGGGATATCATCTGGCCCAAATTGTGTAGCAAACGTTGGAGGTTTGCCACATCTATGTTGGATTTCTGCATTGTAGTCCGCCAGGAGTATACAATAGGGCACGTATTGATCATCATTGGTTCCGATCCATCTATGGTGGGACATGCTGCGGAAGTATTCTGATTTAATAATAGTGTCCTCTATCTTTGCCATAGATTGGATTTGAACTGCTACTCGATCTTCATGAGTTGATGCCGTTTTCTCTAGTGTTTGGAGCCACTCAGGTACTTCGATTTCTAGCGTATCCATTCCTTCTGCGGTTTGTTCACCACCTGGCATTGGCATAGGAACGTAAGGTTCCTCATACGTCTCATCTACCTCGATGGGTACCAAATCCTCGGGTTCTGGTTCGACAACTGGAGAGGGTTGCCTTTCATGTGTGAGTAATCTTGCCTGTAATTCGGCCACCTGCTCTTTCAATGCCTTGACTTCCTCTGAAGTCGCGGTCGTTTCTGTGACTTTGGGTGCTGTCTGTTGCTCTTGGAGTTGATTGCGCAGCGCATCCCGTTCCCTTCCCAAGTCATCATGAGCTTCTAATAGATCTGCATAGCTGTCCAAGATGGTCTTCATTGTCTCTGAGGGCACAGCTTTAAACTGCTCTGGATCAATTTCGTGTGGAGAGCCTTCCATTGCAGCTTCTAGATTTGCTTCATTTTGCTGCTGCAATCTCTTGTTTTCCTCAAGGGCGGCCGCCATGTGTTTTTTGAGAAGTGCCAGGTTACGCCGGACTTTGAGATTATCGGCTTGGTATACCTCGAGCAAAGCTTATAGTTGTTTGGCACCTGATTCTGTCGAGGGTTGGGGTGCTGCCAATAAGGTTTGGTGAGCCTGCTCAAGCGTCGTGTAGCGTTGATTCAGTTCTGCATTTTCTGTTTGTAGAGTGAGAAATTGTCTTTGTAAGTTTTGATGGTGCGTTTCCAGATTCTGATACCGGTTGTCCAGAGCTTTGTACTCATGCTGGAGCTGGTGTACACATTGGTTTAATGCTAAGAATATGTTATTTACATTAAATAATGCTGGGAAGGGTGAAGATGCAGGGGGAATGGGGGCGGGAATGGGAGAGGTGAATGATGTGGATGTACGTGGAGATGTGGGTGGAGGGGGTATGGGTGATGAAGGTGGCATGGGGGGAGGGAGCGGTGCTGTGGCAGGTGATGTTTCCATCGTGTCAACTGTTTGAGTGACTGTGTAGATGGGAATCGTTGGTGGAGTGGATGTGACATCGGTGAACAGGGTGGTGAAGGTGGGCATGGTGACTCCCCCGAATTGGATTCCCGGGGAGAGTGGGATGGCCATGACAACGGTAGTGGTAGTGGATGTGGTAGTGTTAGTGTCCTGCGGTGGAGTGAATTGTGTAGTGTGAGGTGGGGATGGGGGTGACAACGGTGCTTCCTGATATTCTTCTGCTTGCGCTGCCCCGCCTAGTGCTGATGTATTGATGTGAATTTGCTTCCCGGACCTCCTGGGACGAACGGGAACTCTTTTTTCAAACCTGTGGATGTAGGCCATTGCCTCATGAATGGCCTCGTCCAGTCCTACAGCGTCGGCATGAAGGTTCATGGACTCAATGAACAACTCGTCCACACCTTCCTCCGCTAGCAAGTCGTTCATGAGTCTTTTGCCCTGTTCTAGAGACATCTTATGCTGTTCCTGAACTAGTCGCATGGTTCGATATAGTCTCTTGATTTGTGCCGAATATGCTGGGGCACTTGCTAACTCGGAGAGTTCGTCATATTCTTGATGTTGTTCTTCGTCGGCTTCTTCTTCGTCTCCTCCTGCCTCTTGTTCATCTACATCGACTTCTACAACTTGGGGTTGGGTGGGGGCCGATGTTGTTTTGGGTTGTGGTTCCTGAGCTCGCGCTGCTTCCGCTTCGAGGTTAGAGTCATAGATTAATCTGGCAATTTCTTCATCCGTGAGGTCCTCAAGAGTAAATCCCTGCGGGAATTCCAAATCAGATGGAATGGGTGGAAACACCAGATTAGGCCCCTCCGTGCTTGGTCGTGGTAGCCGGATTGTGAATGGCCTAACTCGTCGTGTCTGGGGAGGGGTGATTTCTGGTGTAGCGGTAGCTCCCCTTGGTTGGGCACAGGGTAGTTGGACTCCCCCCCTCATCTTCTTTGATGGGGGACCTGCTGCTGATAGTCTTCTTTGGAATTCTTGGACTCGGGACCATACGAGTGCCCGCTGAACAGGCACATCATAAGCCAAGCATCTGTAGATTATTCTGGTCAGAGCACAACACCCGTGGAGCACATTCTTCTGTTTCTTGTTCCACCTTTGATGTGCTAGGTGGATCTGGTCTATGATCCAGTGTGGCACATTGATGGGCAGGCTTTCGGTTTCTGCTAGATATAAACTGAACCATATTTTTTTCGGGGGCATTGTGAATCGTTCTTGGGCGGGAAACGCAAAGTGTTGCATGATGGTTCGCAGGTGAAGCGCAATGGTAGGTGTCATTGCTACCATATCCTTCAACTTATTCAGATCCTTGTGCTTCATTCGACCTGGGACCATGGTTTCCTTTTCTGTGGGGATGTGCATGCCATACATTCCCAATGCTTCTCTTACCAGATTGAGGTCCAGCTTGAACCTTTTAAGCTCATTACCCGGCAGCAGTGATGGCAACACAAAGGTGCTGTCGCCTCCTTTGGCCCTGCTCGGCGTGATTGTACTGATCAGATATGAACATCGTAAAAAATCCGGCTTTGGTATGTGAGTCCTGAAATAACTTTCCACACCTGCTTTGACCCAAACTGATCTCATGACTTCGGCATTTTGGTAGCTTTCAAATTCGCGTGTGAAAAAGTGGTATCGACCCCATTTGCCATTGAATTCCAATTCTGCTTCCCAGAAGTAGGTTCCATCGCCCAGTGGTCCAGCAACATCACTGAACCAATGCGCATGCTTACCTACTTGAGAAGTGTGTCCTTGAGGAGGATCCTGGATGGGGAGCACATGCACTTCTCGAAGCTCTTGCGGTCTTGCGGTGAGGCGTGGCTCAAGGAGAAGTGTTTCTATGTCCACGATCTGGGGACCAGATCCGGCTTGAGAGCTGGTACCTGCTTCTGCCATGGCCTGTTTGCTGATTGGTTCTGTGAGAATATAGAACCAAGTGTTAACATCGTAATGGACAAAATAAATCCGTTGTTGTCCCCGTTACAACATTAACATGAGATGGATGATGAGTTAGTGGTTAGTAAGTGCATGAAGACAGTGTGTGTAGTTAGTGCTTGTGTTGTCCTAGGAGACTACTGCAGTTAGTAAGTGGGTACGGATTTACACATTGGGGTCGGGGGGTTTATTACAGGCCCTAGGCTGCCAAATGCAGTGAGTGGGCTTTGCCTTCGGTTTCGGAGAGTCTTTACAGAGCCTTCTCGGTGTCGTGGTTTGCAGATGAGGCCTTTTTGGGACCCATTTACAATTGATTACATGTACGCTCTTGGGTTTTGGTGTGTACATGAGTGTCGAGAACGAGTGAAATCTGGCAGTATGCGTCGCTGCGTTATGCTGTTTAAGTTGTGGCCTCAGCGTAGCTACTTGTGCCATCAAGCAAGCCTTAGGCACCCAAATTTGTCTTGATTGTGGGCTTGCCTTCATCGACTTCTTGGGCACCCAAATAGATTTTACTTTAGCAGAAGAATTTCTGAAGGACTTCTTATTAGCGTTGCGTTGTTGGTCACTAATAAGAGGCTTTGCCCCTGTAGTTGACGGTGGTGCAACCGGTCGTTCGCCTTTCCGCACCCATACCTGGTCTATTTTCTGGGCTGTTCTGCTGAGCAGGTACCTTTGATCTCTGACATAGGTAGTACCCTGCTTCTTCTGCCTTTGATCCACCTTGGGTTGCTGCCTCCTTCTAGCCTTTGGAAAAGAAGGGAGTTCCGTTGCATTCCTGACTCCTTTTTTGCAAATATCATTCCTCTGCAACACATAGTTTTGGACAAGAACAGCATGGTCATCTTCATGTGTACCCCTGGAAGGACCAGGAGTCTGTGCCTTTCCTAGTTCCTTGAGTGCTCCATTGTCTAATTCTACTGTAACTCGACTATGATTGACCCAAACCTGGAGAAGTCCACTTCTTAGGTTTAGATTGACTGCTTGGTCATAGATCCAATCCTGACCCAAGACGAGAGGTTCAGTGAGATCCTCATCTTGACACACTAGTGCTTTAACGGTCATTGCCTCCTCGTGAATGTAGAGGGGGAGTTCCACCTCGCCCATGCAAGGGGTTTCCACGCCTCCCAATCCTATGAGGTATGCTTCCACAGGTTGGACAGTTAACTGTAACTCTTGACAGTAAGACATTCTAACAGCACTAGTGGCTGCACCTGAGTCAATCAAGGCTCTTACAGTCCTTGCACTTTTTCCTTGTCCTATATCTAGGGTTACGAAAGGACGTCGATCAGTTATCCTAGGTGAGCTGGTTCCTGCGACTTCACACATTGCCACATGATATCCTTGATCTGCATAGTCATTTGTCCTAGGCTGCTCTCTACCTTGCCTACGTAATTTCATCCTTCTAATGCGTTCTAAAGCTTCTGCTTGAGCTTCTTCTCGCACTCGCTTTTCTTCCTCTTTGCGTTTCTTAGCAGTATTGAGTCGGCTAAGCATTTCTTCCGTGAGGGGTTCCTGGTACAACTTGACTCTGCAACCGCTAATATAATTTGGGAGAACATCACCCTCTAATGTGGCCAATTGTACCGCTCCGCTTGTGGAGATCCTATTGATGATCATAGGTCCGTAGCCTCTCTTTTCTAGCTTCCTCGCGTGTTGTTTGAGTGTATAGACCAAGACTAGATCTCCTGCTTTCAAGCCTTTATCTTTCACATGGGCATCGAAATATGCCTTCTGTCTCTTCTTGGCGGCATATATTCCTGCAGCGGCTCTTAGTCTTGTTTCCCCTAATCGTTCAAGGTCAAAGATCCTAGAGGAGAGTTCGTGACCTGTCCATTCGTGTTCTTGTGCTACTCTCAATGTAGGGATTAGGAAGTCCAAGGGTAGCACAGCGTTTTGGCCGAATACCATCTGAAAGGGGGTGGCTTGGAGTACCGTTTTGTAGGCAACTCGGTATGCCCAAACAGCATGGTGTAGCTGTTTGTCCCAATCAGAGCGTTTAGTGTTCACTAATTTCGTCAGTACATTGCATAGAATCTTATTAGTGCTCTCAGCTTGTCCATTAGCTTGAGGGTGATAAGGGGCAGACTTCTTGTGTATTACCAAGAATTCTTGGAGTAGATTTTCAATCACTTCGTTCAAGAAATGAGTGCCTCTATCACTTACAAGCTCTATGGGTAGTCCATATCTCGTGAATACATTCTCAAACAAGAATTTGGCAGTTGTTTGAGCATCGTTCTTGGTTGTAGCTTTTACCTCTACCCACTTGGTGAGATAATCTGTTGCCACAATGATGTATTCCGCATGAGAACCTTTCGCTGGGGGATTAATAGGACCTATGAAGTCTATTCCCCACTTAGAGAATGCACGTCCACCCATCATAGGTTTCAGTGGCATCTCATCTTTGCGTATAGGATACTGAGTCCTTTGACAGATATCACACCGTTTCACATAGGTATGTGCATCCATGTGAAGTGTAGGCCACCAAAAGCCCGCAAATAGTATTGCCTTGATTACCCGATCTGGTCCAAAGTGTCCTCCTGCTACACCTTGGTGAGCAGTTTCTAAGATCTTAAGATACTCACTTTCATGGACACACAGTCTCAGGTAACCATCTTTACCGCGCCTATATAGATTATCACCTATGAGTGAATAATCCAGGGCTTCTTGTGCTAAACTCCTTTTCCTAGCTAGAGTCATGTCTGGGGGGAATGTGTTTGTCCGCAAGAATGATACTAGAGGTTCACTCCAATCTGGCACAATGGATACTTGATAGAGAGTGGCATGTTCCACAGGTGGTTTAGTGCAACAGATTGGGCATTCCTTGCACAACTTCTGGACATCCGCTTCCATAGTGGGCCAGTGCACTCCGAATCTCTTTAGAGTCTGTAAAGTTCGTTGTTTTGAATGGTGTTGCTCTAATGCACCTACATGTGCTAATTGCAACCATTTAGCGTACTCATCCTCTTCTACGCAACAAGCCAAGATCCCTTGATCTGTGTGCTTGTACATGCTCCCGGCCATGATGTGATACTTTTGGGCCTTTACGATCTCTCTATTCCGTGTGTTTACCACTGGATGGTTGGGCCCGTATGTCAAGACTGGTACTATTGGCTTAGCCCACTGCGGTACAACTTCCAGATTAAACAAGTAAGCATCAGGAAGGTCATCTGATACTCCTTGTGGGGCTTCTCCCGATGTGAGCCTAGAGAGATGATCAGCTCTCAAATGAGTCCTACCTTTTCTTACCACAACCTCAAAGTCATATTCCATTAGCAAGAGAAACCATCTCACTAATCTTCCTGTATTGCATGGCTTGTTTACAAGATATAACAATGCCTGATGATCAGTAAAAAATTTAAACTTATTTGCAAGCAAATAATGTCTAAACTTTTTAACTGCATATACCATGCCTAATCCTTCTCGCTCAGTAGTGGTATAATTTCGTTCAGCCGCATTCAATTGTCTACTGGCATAGGCAATTGGAAGATCCATATTACCTTCACCAGTAGGTTGTGCAAGCACACATCCAATAGCGTAATTGGATGCATCAACATGAACATGGAATGGCTTATTCCAATCTGGTGTGGTCAAGATTGGTGCTGAACATAATCTTCGTTTAAGTTCTTGGAAGGAATTCTCACATTCATCCGTCCACTCAAAGTTTGTCAAGAGTCCGTACATGGGCTTTGCAATGACAGCATACATGTGTATGAATCGTCGATAATAACCGCAATGCCCCATGAAAGCTTGTACTTCCTTGACATTCTTTGGCCTAGGTAGCTCTGCTATGGCTCGCACTTTCTCTTCGTCAGTAGATATGCCATTCTTTGACACTATGTGTCCTAGAATCTTGCCTTGCCTGACCATAAAAACGCACTTTTCTGGGTTCAGGCAGACTTGGTACTCTCTACATTTGTCAAAGATTTGCCTGAGTTCCGGAATATGGGTTTGTCTAACATTGGAATGAGCACAAAGGTCATCAACATAGACTTCTAAACTCTTCCTCAGGAACTCCTTAAACACATGGCACATCAGCCTCTGGAAGGTAGCTGGTGCATTGGTAAGCCCAAATGGCATTACTCTAAAAGCAAAAATGCCCCATTCTGTGGCAAAGGCTGTCTTATGCTGATCCTCTGGAGCTATGGCTACTTGATTGTAGCCCGAAAATCCATCAAGGAAGCTGTACACTTCCTTGCCTGCCACTCTTTCTAAGAGATGTTCTGTGATGGGAAGCGGATAGTTATCTCGAATCGTGGCGGCATTAACCTTTTTCAAGTTAATGCACACACGCAGCTTGCCATTCTTCTTGGGCATCACTACGATGGGGGATACCCATTCGGTGTGCTCAATTTCATAGATAAATCCAGCTTCGACCAATCTATCTATCTCTTCCTTGATCTTAGCAGCATAGTTATCGTTATATGTATATGGCTTTTGCTTAGAGGGTTTAGCATCTGAGGTCATGGGAATGGTGTGTGAGCATATGTCCGGGTCAACACCTTTCAAATCCTTGTAACTCCAAGCGAATACATCTCTGTATTCTCTTAGCAAGGCTATCAATTCGTACTCTTCTTCTTCTGTTAGGTCATGACCTATATACGTGCATCTCTCCTCTCCTTCTTCTATGGCCACTACTATTTTCTTGGTGGTTTCTTTGTTATCATAGGCCTCTCCTGATTGTGCCTCTCGTTTAGGCATTCTTATCATGACTCTCCTGTCATCTATCTCGTACTTCTTAAAATTTTCTGGGACCTCAAACAAAGATTCTTCCTCCTCTGGTGAGGCTTCTCTCTTCTTTCGCTTCTTCCCTTCTTCCTTCGGGCTCACATGTGATGCTAATCTTACATCATTTGTCAGCTCTCCATGCCTCTGGGGTTGAAATTCTACTTCATGGAAGTATTCTTCATCTGATGCAAATGGTGGGTCCATAATGATTGACTCTAGATTGGAGTCACTTGCGTCTTCAAATGCATCAGGGCTAGGTTCGCATTCTTCTAGAATTGCCTCTCCCATGATTGGCTCTATGGAGAAGACTGAAATATCATAGCCATCCTCATCACAGTGAGGTGTCCATTGTTCTTCATTGATGGCTACGTACATTGTTGCTAAAATTTCTGCCCAGCCATGGGGTTCAAATTCCTCGTCTGGAAAAACTACAGGTGCATAGGCTGGGTCTTGGATTGATCTATGGGTTTCTTTCGCACCTACCTCTCTGGCTTTCTCTCTCTTCTCTTCTTCTACTGCTACCTTGCACATCCATAAGTGAGTGTCTTCGTGCATCCAGGAGGATCCTGATCCTATGGAATGCACCGATTCTGTGTCATCTTTAGCTCTATGGATGGGATTCCACTGGATAGGAGGTACATCCCTATGAGAGTAATCTTTGAGATTGACTTTGGTTGTAACACCTAAGTGCTGCAGGTACAAAGAATTGGTTCCCCAATCCTGTACCACTTGCAACTGTCGCATGAATGGTCTTCCTAAGATCATCTCATAGGCATGATTTTTGCTGAAGTCACATATAGCAAAGCTATGCTCGAACTCAACACCACAAGTGGTGAGAGTTACCCCTTCCAGCAATCCTAAGGGTCTCTCAATATGACCATCGGCCATCTGCAATTTCATTCTTGTTGGCCTGAGTGCTGGCTTGCCCCAACGCTTCCAAAGGGAAGTAGTGGCAATTGCAACTCCTGCACCTGAGTCTAAAATTGCCTTGGTGGTGTACTCTTGGTAGGTGATGGGAAGATAGGTGTTCCCTTCTTCGCCTTCACACATATCTCCTATCTTATCCAAGGGAATTTCTGGCACTGTCCTATGGGATCCTACCCGGGAATGAGGTTTTGCAACTTCAGTTACTCGACTGGCTGCATATTTCCCCGTGTTTGGTCTATCCTCAGGCATTTCTTTCAAAGTGAGATTGCGCTGCACCTTGGTGTTCGTTACTACCTCCGTGTTCCTTGGTATGACTGAGTCGTCGTTCCTTACCATGACTGTGGGTGCTCTCATACACGTGGATTTTGCTTCCCATGGGCCTGTGAAGTGGGGTAACTCTTGTATGGAATTAGATTCAAAGTCCAATCTCTCGTGAGATTGAGTACTCTCATGTTCCCCGTAGATGGATGGGATGTCTTGTGGGAATTGGTCGTGTGCATCGTCCACAAGTTCAAAAGGAGGGGTGACCTCACTTTCGTTATCCCATTTGTCTTCTTGAATCTCTCGTAGGAAGTCTGGTGCAAACCGATTCATAGAAGAAGAAGTGTCTGGCTCCGTAGAATTAGGTACATATGCTACCTGGGAAGGAGGGCTTATTCTATCGTTGGCTCTTTCCTCGTTGTCATAGATAGCTGAAGCACAAGCTTCTTGGGGAGGATTACTTATGCTATTACTTTTCCGAACAGGCTCATACGCTCTCTGGGAAGGAATGTGGGTTACCTGTGGAGGTACATAGGCTTTCGAGGGAGGCTCCTGTGACCTTTGGGGAGGAAGATAGGCTCCTTGAGGAGGCACATGGGCTTCCTGAAGAGGCTGGCTTATCCGCTCTCTTGCCCTTTCCTTTCTTTGAGGGGTAGGCTCCTTTTCTGGCTGTGCAATTAGCCTCTCTAATCTTTCTAAGGAGGGAAAGGAGCCTGGTTTAGTGGAATTAGCCACATACACTTCTGACGGGGAATGCTTCATGTTTCTGCTTGCTTTATCTTTTTCTTGATTTTTTTCTTCCTTGGCAGATCTTGCAATTATCCTCTCTAACTTTTCTAGGAATCCATCCAAGTGTAATTGCGTCTTGGCTGAGCCCGAGTAATTGAAAAGGCGACTGGCTTCAAACATAGTCTGAGCCAATGCGACCATTTTCGTGCACAGTTTGGTTCTTTCTATCTCTAGGTCAGCTCTAGGATAACACTTGTCATGATCCGTGACGTTTGGCCCTTCTTGGATTCTGGCCTGATATGCCTTAAGCATCATGTCTATGTCTTCGGGAGTGGGATCAGCTAACACTGATCCTACCCTAGGAGGTGGTGGAATTGTATGATGTGGTGGGGAAGGTGGTGGGTCAGATGGAGATGGTAGGGGTGGCGGCGGGGTATTGTGAGAGGGGATTTGAGAGGTGATTTCAGTTATCCTAGCTTTGGTTTCTCTTATGCTTTCCTCAAGTTCACTCATCTTTTTAGCCCATTGTCTTTTCATTCTTTCCCGACTATCTTTCCATGCTCTAGTCCTTTTCTTTGTTATGCTCTCGGTTTCACTAGCCTCTGAGTTCTTACCCTGGTTTGTCTCTTGGTTTTGCTGCAAAGCCTGAGCTCTAGTGACTACCTGCACTGGTGCAGTGGAAGTGACGCTTCCTGAGGAATCTACAACCAAACCAATCACATTGATCGGAGTGATTTTTGGCATATTATTGGGGTTCTTTGGGCAATCTCGTAAAAGATGCTCTTTTCCACAATCTTGGCAAAAACCTTGGATAGTCACTGACTGGGGTTGTGTAGGTGGGGGCAAGGGACAATCACGAATGAGATGATCTCCTTGGCATCTGTAGCACGGTCCTCTTGGGAATGGAGGTCTTACTTGCCTAGGTTGAGGCCTGGGGTTGGGGTTTGCATACATGACGTTCGTGTAATCTGACTCCCAACTAGGTTCACTTGGTTCCTCACTGTAGTAAGACTCACCATGTTCTGGAGACTGCATGTAGTAAGCCTGGGGACTATCGACATGTGTAGAATCAAAGCTATGGTCACTTGGGTCACTTTCTGAGATCAATGGGGTTACTGGTACTATGGCCCTATTCAGGTTTTCTTCTGCAACAGCATATTTTACTGGAATCACGTTAGCGGGGTTTGGGGGCTGTTGAGCTAGCACCGGTTGGGGTCTCTGTTGGGCCTGATATTGTGGTTGGTAGGTTTGTTGGGGTCTAGCATATTGTGGTGGTGGATTTTGGTTTTGGTATCTGCCTTGTTGGTAGGGCTGCGGGTAGGGTTGTCTAACTGCCTGCTTGTTGTATGGGCAATCTTGTGCGGTGTGATTGGTGTATCTCCGTTCTATGGTGCAGTACTGGCTACTAGGGTTTACTTGGGGTTGAGCCATAATAGGGCAGACATTCGCCATATGGTCACCACCGCATGTATAGCATCTTTTCACAGGGGCAAACCTTGGGATTTGTTTGCTCGATACACCTAATTTCTGAGCTACCTTTTCGGCCAGTTCCTCAATTGATGTGGACTGCGAGGAAGAGTGACTAGATGCACTATCTGAATCTTTGTAGATTTTGGAAAGCTCTAGTTCTTCCCCTAGGTTATCTTCAATGTCAATGCACATGCGTACACACTCTTCTATAGTCCTAGGGTCCTTCAGATACACATAGGATCTCAATTTCGTACTCAACAATCCGTCAAGGAATAAGGCTACTTGTTTAGCAGATGTGGGTAGCTCCGAAATAGGACATCTTTCAAGGTATTGCCTAAATCTTCTTCCTGCAAGTCTCACAGTCTCTTGAGGAGTTTGCTTGAAGCTATGAATCAATGATGAGGTATTGTGTCTTATGCCACTCTTAGAGAACTCTACAATGAAAGCCTCTAGGAGTTGGTCTATGCTCCTGAACTGACGCTCATCTAATGGTTGAAACCATGTAAGTGCTGTGTTCCTAAGGGTTAGACCGAAGGCATTGTACTGCGTGAACAGATCCTCAACCTGTTCAGCTCTCAAGACTTGCTTGAATTCCGCCACATGATCATAGGGATCTCCTGTGCCGTCAAAGTAATTCTTCATGGACTTAACTAGCTGGGTGGGTCTCAAAGTTATTGCGTGCTCTCTAGGTCTCGGCAGAGGGAATCCATCTACATTTCTTCGGTTCCTGTGGGCTCTAAGCATCTCAGGTTCTACCCTATTCGTCTCCGTTCTCGTTCTTTCTCCGCCCACTGGGTTGGCAAAACTTACTTCTGGTCTCTCTCTACTTCTGTCTCTTTGCGTACCATGAGCTTGGGAAGTCCCAACCCCAGGGTGACCATAGGATACATTTGATCTTGGTTGGGGGAAAATGAATTCACCCTTCCAAGTGTAGGCATGCCTATCATTTTCTGTCACCACGAAGATCCGCTCTGAAGCATGATCTAAGTAGGTCACTCTGCCTGGGCTATCCGGATCCTTAAACTCATAGATCATGATATTTCCTATATCTGTTGGCTGATTAGACTTATACCTCCAAAAGGCTTCATCAGTTTCTCGATTGAGGAGCAACTCTATGCTCTTGTTGTCTTGGGGAACCCATTCAGGCGTAATAATCCTTGTGAGAACTGATTTACCTCGAGGGGTTCTAGGTTCCGCACCCATGTTCCCTTGTTCTAGGTCACCTAAGTCCGCTTCTGAGATTACATTCCCAAAGTCATCTGTCCTATCCGGGTGACTAGTGACTACATATATAGTTCCTTCTTTGTCCAGGTATGCACCATTTTCAAACTTGACAGCTGGGTGTTCTAGTCCTATGGATTGGTCAGGGTTTTTAATCTGGACCACGGATCTTCCTAGGCCGTCCTCATAGATGCTAGCACCTAATCGGTTGGTCCTAAGGTATTCCAACTGTGTTTTGTAAGGGCCTTCTACCCTGTACAAGTAAGGCACTCCTGAACTTCCCGTAGGTCTGTCCATGCCTTGAGACATTTCTGACTCACTGGTCTCAGAGCTAGGGTAGTTTGAGCGGTGGCTCAACTGCTGGGCCCAAGACCTTGCAGTGTGATTGACACTAGCCTCTGAAGACCTAAGGCTTTGTCTCTCTCTTGCTAGATGTCGTCCTGATCTAAGGTTCATATGCCCAACTGATTATCCCAATTTTTTCCAGAGTACAACCTCGTTGCCAATCAATTGGTACCAGTCACTTGATTCTTTTTAGTTAATTATTGTGTTTATGGTCTTGTCTGATATCACGTCGCCAGGAGCACTTGAATGTTCTTCGTACTTTAGGTTGATTGTTCCACGTTAGGTTCTTTTCCTTTAGGTTATCGACAGTACAGAGATTATGTTTTTACTTGAACTTGAGTTTTTTAGGTAGTCTTCAACTTGATAACTGCCTATCGTCGCCCTGGCTTACTCCTATCTCTACTCGTTCTTAGCTTGAGCTAGGAAATGACAGAGGGAGTTGAGAATAATCCAACCTTACTTGTTGATCCCTTGCTTTCTGGTGCTCAAGAACCCGGTTCTCAAGCTTGCAAAGAAACCTTGCTTTGTACGCTCTCTGTTGCTCTCAATGGACCTATAAAAGTCCCACGGTTAGCTCAATGCTTAGATTCAAGGACACAACCAACAACTTCATTCATGTAACATATACACATTTGCATTGTGACTTTTTAGGAAAATAATTCTAAAGACCCCTGATTTTGAGCCCCCTGGGTATGGTCAACTTCAAAATACCCTCTCTGAAAATCAATGCAGTATCTTTATAAAAAACAGTTGAGGGCGTGTAGTATATGTCACGAGCTTTCCAACAAGCCCAAGAGCTCAAAAATTGGATTTCGTATGAAAAAGTTAGGACTGTTCAGGGTTTAGGGAGTTAAATCAGGATTCAATACAAGCTAACAGTCAAACAGGAATACTCGAGTAGCTTGTGGCACGGCCTAACAGTGCAATACTACACCCTAGAGTTTGTCCCACACTTAATCACAATTTAGACCAATCACTTTGCCTTAAAAATTTGACCTAATTTGCCCTTCTAACGCGTTCGCAAAGTTTGTCGGTCGCGATTGACAGGTCAGTCGCGATCGACGTGTCGATCGCGATTGACAGGTCCGTCGTGGCTGTCAGTCGCGATTGACTGGTCAGTCGCGATTGACATGGGTTACGAAAAGTCAATCAGTCATGGTCAAAGCGTCGTTGACTCTGTCGGTCGCGATTGATGAGTCGATCGCGATTGACAGGTCGGTCGCGAGGGTCTGTCGATCGTGGTCGAACAGTCGTTGACCGTGTCGGTCGCGATTGACAGAGCCGTCGTGGTCTGTCGATCGTGGTCAAACCGTCGTTGACCGTGTCGGTCGCGATTGACAGAGCCGTCGTGGGCTGTCGGTCGCGATTGACGTGTCGATCGCGATTGACAGGTCTGTCCGTCGTGGTTTGTCGATCGCGATTGACAGAGCGATCGCGATTGACAGAAATCTGTGGAATTTCAAAAAACTAAACACATTTTTGGGAAGCCCTTGGCCTGTAGGTCATGGATATGCACTTTGTTTAGCAATTAGAGCAATTTTTCTGTCGGTCGCGATTGACAGAGCTCGGCGACACACAGACAGTTACTCGGATTTCCGTACCTGCGCAGGGTGCTGAGGATGATGATGCGGCCTGTACCTGCAGAATACTCACAAAACATGCAAAAAACAGCACATGCAAATTCGCTCTCTCGCTCTCTCTCACAAGTGAAATGAGGGAAATGAGGTGGAGATGGGGATATGGTAAAAAAAAACTGAAATTTTCGCGATGATGGAGATGGACGTGGGAGATGGTGATGAAGATGGTGAAGAAAGTAAAAGAAAATCGATGAGAGTGAAGAAAATACCTACAACTCCAACGCGTCAACTCTACGTCTTACCATCACACGCTCGTCCTCAAAGCTCGATCCCCGGCAACAGCGCCAAAATTTGGTGTAGCTCACTGATGAGTAGCACCTCCTTTAATGTCAATCCGGGAAGACGTGAGGATGGTATGAAGACCTCGAGCAAGTGGCGGCACAAGTGCGTGAGTGAGAAGCACACTAGCATGCACACACATACACACACACGCACACACACGGTAAGACAAAGAGTGAGAATCAATGGAGCTTTTAGATTACTTTCAAAATGCTCTTACAAGTTCGTTTCAATTACAATCTACCCCCAAAAATGAGCTCTCTAGCTCCTTTTATAGTTTTTGACTAGCTTTTGGCCCTGTCCAGACCTAGTGTCCGGCCTAGTTAAAAATTAGGTTCCAGGGCTTATTTGGGGGCTCAAACGAGATCTAAAAATTATGAAAATTGGTACGCAACTACTTCTAAGGCTCCTCAAGCTCAAGGACTCCTTGGCTTGCACAAAATGGAGCTACAAAAATGTGAAATGAGATTTACAATGATTATTAGTGATAAAAATCACTGTTGTTGTAGGGATTTCTTCTAGTGATCTGCCATACATATCTTCAAGCTCCCTACTTGCTCTTCTTCCCTGCATGTCCATCTCTCTGATTTGCATTAATGTCTTGAAAAAATATTGGCCTACTTGCCAGATCTTCTTTGACTGCCCTGTTTGCTTGTGCTGTCCCTTCGCTCGCTTGTGCTGTCCCTTCGCTCTGACTCCCTTCTTTGACTTTCACGTCTTGTAGGTCCTGATGTACCAAGGCTACTGCCAACATATGTGTATGTGTATGTGTATGTGTATGTGTATGTGTATGTGTATGTGTATGTGTATGTGTATGTGTATGTGTATGTGTATGTGTATGTGTATGTGTATGTGTATGTGTATGTGTATGTGTATGTGTATGTGTATGTGTATGTGTATGTGTATGTGTATGTGTATGTGTATGTGTATGTGTATGTGTATGTGTATGTGTATGTGTATGTGTATGTGTATGTGTATGTGTATGTGTATGTGTATGTGTATGTGTATGTGTATGTGGATGTGTATGTGTATGTGTATGTGTATGTGTATGTGTATGTGCATGTGTATGTGTGTGTGTATGTGTATGTGTATGTGTATGTGTATGTGTATGTGTATGTGTATGTGTATGTGTATGTGTATGTGTATGTGTATGTGTATGTGTATGTGTATGTGTATGTGTATGTGTATGTGTATGTGTATGTGTATGTGTATGTGTATGTGTATGTGTATGTGTATGTGTATGTGTATGTGTATGTGTATGTGTATGTGTATGTGTATGTGTATGTGTATGTGTATGTGTATGTGTATGTGTATGTGTATGTGTATGTGTATGTGTATGTGTATGTGTATGTGTATGTGTATGTGTATGTGTTTGTGTATGTGTATGTGTATGTGTATGTGTATGTGTATGTGTATGTGTATGTGTATTTGCATCCTAGAAAATAGAAATTCTTCTACAATAAAAAATTCTACTTCCATGTGTGTACGTATATATTTATGTGTGTGTTTGTGTATGTGTTCATGTGTAGGTATGCTTACATCCTAGAAAATAGCAATTCTTCTACAATAAAAAATTCTACTTCCATGCGTGTACGTATATATTTATGTGTGTGTTTGTGTATGTGTTCATGTGTAGGTATGCTTACATGCATGTATCTATGTATGTATGTGTGTATTTATTTGTGTTTGTGTGTGTTTATGTGTGCATGTGTATATATGTATGTGTGTATGTGTATATCTATGTTTGTATGTATATGTGTGTGTGAGTGTATGTATGTGTGTGCATCTTTATGTGTGTGTATGTATCTATATGTGTGTATCATTGTATGTGTGTGTAGCTTAGTGGTGAGTAGCACCTCCTTTAATGTCAATCCGGGAAGACATGAGGATGTTATGAAGACCTCGAACAATTGATGGCACAAGTGTGTGAGTGAGAAGCACACAAACATGCACACACATACACACACATGCACACAAGGAAAGAACAAAGAGAGACACACTGGAATAACTTCTATTGCAAAAGAGTTCTCATACAAGTTCAATTCTAGAACAAGCTAGCCTCAAAAATGAGCTCTCTAGCTCTATTTATAGTTTTTTACTAGCTTTGGTCCTATTCAGACCTAGTGTTCGGCCTAGTTAAAAATTACTTCCCTAACCTAGTTTGGAGGCTCAAACGAGCTCTGAAAATTATGAAATTTGGTAGGCAGTTACTTCTAAAGCTCCTCAAGCTCGAGGACTCCTCGGCTTGCACAAAATGGAGCTGCAAAATGGTGAAATGGTATTTACGATGGTTTGCAGTCATGAGAATGACGTTTAAAATAATGTAAGGATTGAAAAAATTTAATGGGTTGCCTTAGTGCTAGATCTACGTGTATGCCCGTACTTACCTCTTCCCGTATGATGCCAACACTCTCCCCCCTCCCTAGCGTCTGTCGTCTCTGACAGACCTTTGCTCCACGGGGTGATCAATATAGTGTTGGACTATGTCTGTGGCTAACTCCTATTCTCTGATCCTTAGTGCCCTGACAAGATCTCTTTGAAGAGCATCCCAATTGACTGCACCAGGAATGTCAGATTATGGTGTTGTATATAGCTCTGAATGCATAGTCTGTTCGCATGCAAATAGCTGTAGAAGATGGGTTGGTAATGGCGCGAACACTTCAGAGTGAGATTCCCAGAACCTAGTGGTAAGCATATCATCAAACGCTTGTTTATAGCAAGCTGGGAGATATCTGATCCTCGCATGCCAAGCATAAGCAACCCAAATACTAGGGGTTGTGGTCATATCATAGAGTAAGTCATAATTACCAATTATAAAGCCCGGGATCGGAGGTTGGATGTTACATACATTGCAGAAGGTCTTGAGTAACTATTTGCATCATGTCCAGGATCTTTAGCATCATTTGAGCAGCGACATCTTTTAGGGGTTGTAGTCATGGCATTCAGTGTCTAATAGTAGCCATCATGAAGGCTATGGTTGGTGTGCCTGTTGGTGGTGCAATGGATGGGTAGTTGAGCCATTGTTTGCAATTAGCATTATTTTGAACTTTGATGGCAAAGGCTTTCCATGATCGTCTTCGTTGCACCGGTCCAAAGCAAGGATTATACTTTAAGTGCATGGGGGCATGGTCCCATGTTTGGAGCATCTCTGGATAAGTCTCCAGTAACTTTTGCCACCAGATAGGTTGGAAGATTTCCCCTTGTTTGACTTCTTCTGGGATGTCCTCTGGTTGGCATTGTGTGGCGAAGGAAGGGTACTTATTGGTTTTGCATTTAATTTCAGCGTTGGTCTGTCAATAGTACAAAGTAGGGCTTATATTGTAACTCCGAACTGGTTATCAATCGCCTAGGAGCCAAGTGCCTGAAATATTCTGATTGAAGTATTGCCTCCTCAATAGTTTTCATGGCCAACATTTGAGTGGATATGCGCTCTTTGTGAGTTGGGCCCATCTCTTCTACTTGTTTCATCCATGCAGGAGGGGGTTCCTCATAGGTGTCTCGTCCTTCGTCATTGACTCTGCCTCCTGGAAGAGGTTGAGGCTCATATTTATCTTCGAAGGTCTCTTCAACTGGAATGGTAACTGCCTCTTCTTCTAACGGTTGATCGGGTGGTGATGGTGGTCATTCGTATTGTAATAGCTTCATGTTTAACTCAATGACCTGTTGTCGGAGCGCGAGCAGCTCGTTGTCAGTTGAAGATTCTGGCGGGGATGAAGTAGCGATGCTCACCATCTCTCGAGGTTCTGTAGTTTGTGGCATGGGCACTGTTTGTCTTTGTAATTCCTTCACCTAGTCTGCAAGTCAGTCGTGTGCTTCCAAGAGATTTGCATAATTTTCTAATACCTACTCAATATTTTCTGAGGGAAGAGCCTAAAACTTAGCTGGATCTATGGGTGCCCCTGGAGTGTTTTCGATGGCCGCTTCCAGATTTTCTTGATTTTGTTGTTGTAGCCTTCTATTCTCTTCCTCGGAAACTGCTAGGTGTCGGGGAAGTAATGCCATGTTTCTTTGTAATCTAGCATTGTGGGCTAGTTGATCTCTGAGTTGCCCTTCAGTCACTTTACCTGCCTCGGTATATTTGGCTTCAATCTCCGCATAAGATTTCTGGAGGGCGGTGAATTTTTGTTGCACTACATTATTTCACAACTCCAAAGCATCGACATGTGCTTGGAGGTGGGTAGACAAATTACATAATTCTTTGTTGTTCTCTTCCAATAATTGATATTCCTGTTTCAGCTGCATGGCCGCTTCGAACATGGTGTCTAATGCATGACTAAATGAGGTGGATGTAGAGGTAGTGATGGAAGATGCAAGCGGTTGAGAAATGGGAAGTGGATTTTGTGCTTACAGTGGGTGTACTTGGTGATGTGAGTGAAGTAACAAGTGGTGATGTTAAAACAAAAGTGGTGGCTGGTGGTCCTGTGGAGGGTGAAATGTCCATAGGGTCGGACGTGATTGTGTGTGAAGTGTGAATCATGAATACTGGAATGGTGGGTAGTGTGTCCGTGGTGGGCGTGAACGTGGGTGAGGTGGGGTGGGAAAGGGGATTTTTACTATAATCATCAAGTTGTTGTATAATATTTACAAAGTTTGCCCAAAATTGGGGAAGGGTGGTTGGTATCGCTTCTGAGGAGGTGGAGGGGGGCATTATGGGTTGTGGTTAAAGAAGGCAGAATGTTGTAGGGAAGGGGAATGATGGAGTTAATGTTTAGGTAGAGGCAAGTGGATGTCCTAGAGCTGGTAGATAAGAAGGGCAGCCTATTATGGTTTGATGAGTGGCAGGATGACCTATATGAGGTTCGGATAATGGGCTAGCAATGGTGGAGGTAGGGAAAGGTAAGGATGGAAAAAGGGTGGTGTGTGGTATAGGTTCACTAAAGGTGACTGTTGGTTGTTCGGGGAGGCTAGTGGTGAGGGTTTCGGTGGGATGGATGGGTAGGGATGTCGGTGATGGTATCTGTGTGCTTTCGTCAGGGGCACTAGTGTCAATGGGGCTAGTCATTTGAACGTCTTCTTGAACTGTGGTCAGGAGTGAGGTAGAAACTTCCATGTGAATCATCTTACCCCTTCGCGGTCTTCTGTCCAGTCGTCGTTGGTCGTATTGAATAGGAGGATGATGTATCATAGTCCGCATTGCTTCTACAATCCCACATGTGTCTGCCAAAAGATTCAAAGAAGTGAGGGTCCACATTTTCTACTGGTAGCATCTGATTCACCATTGCTCTAATTGCCTCATCTGACAACTTATGCCTTTTTTGTACTTGTGATTTGAGCAGTGTATGCAGGGGCTTCCTCTTCGCTCTCCTTTGCTTCATGCCCCACTACATCCTCTTGTTCATGTGTGTCTTCAACTTGAGTGTGTTGTGCTTCATCCTCGCAATGTACTCTTTGTTCTTCGCGATGTGGGTGTCCTCTATGGGATGATGATCTAGGACCTTGGGTGTCTGAAAAGAACTCACCATCGGATAGTTGTGTTGTTTGCAAGAAGGTCTCAAAATCAAAGGAGGCATCTTCTGCCAATTCATTCATGGAGGCAAACTCAACATCCGTGGGTAGCGGAGGGGCTGATGGAGTGGGTTGTGTAGTGCCCTCAGACTGTGATCGTTGGAGATGGATAGTGAATGGGGCCACCTGTTCTTGTTCTCTAAGGGAGGTTTTCATGGTGGACTCGCGAGGAATTGGGACATGGGAAAGAGATCCACACATACGTTTAGCTGGTTGAAGCCCTGGTTTTCGTCCTTGGAAGAACTGCAACTGTGAGTAGGTAAGTGCCCGTGCGATCGGCACATCATAAGATAGGCATTTGTATATGATTCTGGTAATGGCACAACAACCATTCAAAGAAGGCTTTCTTACTCTCGTTTGCCTACTTCATATAATTGATCGAGAATCCATACTGGCATTTTAATGGGCAGACTCCCTGTCTCCGCTAGGTATAGCCTGTACCAAATCTTCTTGTGAGGCTGTGTGAATCGGTCTTGAGTAGGAAATGCAAAGTGCTGAAGGCACATGCGCAACAGTATGGCAATGTTTGGAGTGAGGGCACACATATCTCTCAACTTCTTGAGCTTACTATTCTTCATAGATTCCGATATCAAAGGGTGTCAATCAAAGGGCACATGGGTGCCGTACATTTGGAGGGCCTCCTTAATTAAAGTTATGTTCAGCTTGAACTTTTTCATTTCTTCGTGGTTTGATAAAAAAGGGCACCAGGAATGTGCCTGACTGATCATGATCTCCTGTAGCTTTAAGAGTTGCAATCAAATAGTAACATCTAAGGAAATATGGCTTAGGCAGGGATGCGCTAAAGTAGTCCTTCAAACCTACTTTCTGCCAAATATCTTGAAGAGATGCTACATTCTAAAGTGATTCAAACTCTCTTGAGAAGAATTGAAATGTCCACCAAACTCCTCCAAATTCCAACTTAGACTCCCAGATGTGGTCTGCATCCCCCAAATCTCCTGGCATCTCATTGAACCAATGAGAGTGTCCTTTTACTCTTTCTGTTAAGCCACTTGATGGATCCGAGATAGGAATTCGTCTCACATTTAGATACTCTTCAGGCCTAGATGTCAGTGGGGCCTCCACGGGCATGGTCTCCCAATCAACTTGAGAACTAGTGCTTGCCTCGGAGCTCGTACCTGCCACTTCTACCATGAGACTTCGTGTAGTTGTTGATGCTTATATGCTAGAAGAAGAGAGGCACATTAGTGTTGCATAGGAAACAGGATGTTATGGTGTTCCCTCCACAATACTAACATGACATTCCAAGTGGTTAGTTGCTAGGGGTGAAGTGTTTGTGATGGGTGTGAATGTTGGTTAGTAGGTTAGTGTCATCCTAGATGCATACTTTGGATGTGCATTGTACTCAGACTGCACCTACATCAGAGTGAACGGATTTACAGAATTGGGTCAAGGGGTTTGATGCAGGGTTTATGTCTCCAAACTTTGATTTTGGAATCGTCGCTTTGAGAGGTGGTGACATGTAAAGGTTTGTGGACTGGATAGTGTTGGATTTGGGACCTTTTGGGTACCCATTTCCCAATATTCCTAGGTGTGAGCGAAGATATAATGGTGTGGGGTGTAGGTGTTTGCCTTGAGATTTTTGCCAAGGGTGCTTGTGAGTGTTGATTCATTCTTGTGAATGGAAGTGAAGCTATTTGAGCTTGTACGCAGGTCTTGGGCACCCATATCTCTCTAGCATTGGGGATAGCCTTGATTGGCCACTTCAGAACCCAAATAGAAATGGTATGTCTAGAGTGTTGCCTAGGGGACTCTTTCGTTGTAATCCTTGATGGTGTAACTTGTTGGCTTCTTTGAGAATCTATCTCTAGAGCCGTGGGTTTTCTACCCTTGCATTTCCAAATCTACTTCATGCCATGAGGTACTTCATATTGCACAGGTTGGTGCTCACGCTTCTTAATCATCGGCCTCCTCGGTGTTGTGTGTTGCCCGGCTTTCCTTCCTCGAATCCTCTTTGGAAAAGAATGGAACTCCTCATTGACTTTTGTACCTTCGTCAAGAGTGACAATCTTCTACACCTTAGCATGTGGGACAAGAATAGCATTGTTATCTTCATGTGGGTTCTTGGAGGGACCAAGATTTGGTGCCTTTTCTAATGGTCTGAGTGCTTGACTTTCTAATTCAATCGTGATGCGGTTTTGGCCTACCCAAGCCTGAAGAAGTCCACTTATTAGGTTGAGGTTGACTGCATGATCATAGATCTAGTCTTGGCCCAAGACCAGAGGTTTGGTAAGATCCACGTCTTCACATACTAGCACTTTGATTGTCATTAGAACATCTTGAATGTAGATAGGAAGTTCCACCTCACCCATGCAAGGAGTTTCCACGCCTCCCAATCCTATGAGATATGCCTCCATTGGATTGACCTTCAATTGCAGTTCTTGGCAGTAAGAAATCCGTACTACACTAGTGGCTGCACCTGAGTCAATTAAAGCTCTCATAGTCCTTGCACTCTCTCCTTGTCCTACTTCTAGGGTCACAAAAGGTCGTCGATCGACTATCCTATGGGAACGTTCACTTGAAGCCTCGCACATGGCCATGTGATACTTTAGAGCTTCTTGAGTGTCAGGCATGGTTTGATCTCTACCTTGTCTTTTCAATTTCATTCGTCAGATGCATTCTAAAGCTTTTGCCTCTACTTCTTCTTGAATTTTTTTTTCCTCTTCTTTACACTTCTTTGCAGTATTGAGTCAATTTAACATCTCTTCCGTTAGGGGTTCTCGGTATAACTTGACTCTACATCCGCTTATGTAACTTGGTAGGACGTCACCTTCTAGAGTGGCTAGTTGTACTGCTCCACTTGTGGAGATCCTATTGATAATCATTGGTCCATAGCCTCTCTTTTCTAATTTCCGTGCATGTTGCTTCAAGGTGTAGACTAGGACTAGGTCTCCTGCTTTCAAGCCTGTAGCTCAGTGGTGAGTAGCACCTCCTTTAATGTCAATCCGGGAAGACATGAGGATGGTATGAAGACCTCGAGCAAGTGAAGGCACAAGTGCGTGAGTGAGAAGCACACTAACATGCACACACATACACACACACGTGCACACACGGTAAGACAAAGAGTGAGAAGCAATGGAGTTCTTCGATTACTTTCAAAAAGCTCTTACAAGTTCAAATCAATTACAAGCTAGCCTCAAAAATGAGCTCTCTAGCTCAATTTATAGTTTTTGACTAGGTTTTGGCCGTGTCCAGACCTAGTGTCCGGTTTAGTTAAAAATTAGGTTCTAGGGCCTATTTGAAGACTCAAACGAAGTCTAAAATTATGAAAATTGGTAGGTAGCTACTTCGAATGCTCCTCAAGCTCAAGGACTCCTTGGCTTGCACAAAATGGAGCTACAAAAATATGAAATGGTATCTACAATGGCTCTTAGTGATGAAAATCACTATTGTTGTAGGGATTTCTTCTAACGATTTGACATACATATCTTCGAGCTCCCTACTTGATCCTTCTCCTTGTGTGTCCACCTCTTCGATATGCTTTAGTGTCTTGAAAAAATACTGGCCTACTTGCCAGATCATCGTTGACTACTCTGTCTGCTTGTGCCTTCTCTTCTCTCTGACTCCCTTCGTAAGCTTCCTTGCCTTGTGAGTCCTTCAGTTCCAACACCCCCCCCCCTCTCTCGCGTCTGTCCTCCTTGACAGACCCTTGTTGGGTGGGTCGTTGGATGTAGTATTCTACAACATCTTGTGCTAAGTGATGTTCTGCAATTCTCAACCCTTTGGCCAAGTCCATGAGTAAAGCATCCCAATCTACCGGCCCGGGAACCTCTAGATGTGGTATACGTAACTTTTCTGAATGGAGAGCTTGTTCCACTGCAAACAATTGCAATAAATGTGATGGTCTGGGAATGAATATCTTTGAATGATATTCCCAGAATCCCGTGACAAACATTTCTTCAAACATCTGCTTGAAGCAGGCTGGTAGATACTTTATACGCGCATGCCATGCATATACAACATTAATAGATGGTGTTGCGCTCATGTCGTAGACAAGGTCCTCATTACCTTCATTAAATCCAAGGGCTGACCGATGAGGTTCCTTGACATTCTTGAAGGTCCTGAAGGTGACCAACATGAGCTCAAAAATTTTAAGACACATTTGGGCCATGACATCTGGTACATTTTTGAACCGGACCCCCCAATGCCGAATCGTCGAAATCATATATCCTATGGTAGGTTGGCCTTTAGGTGGTGCTAAGTAGACATAATTGAGCCATTTCTCACATCCTTTGGTTGTCAGCACAGCTTTTGTGTATTCCGGCCACGACCTTCTTCGAAATACAGGGCAGTAGCATGGGTTGTATTTGATATACAAAGGCATGTTATTCCATGTCCTTACCATCTCAGGGTAGGTTTCCAGCAGACGAATCCTCCACGTAGGTTGGTGTATATTTCCCTGCTTGGCACTTGCTGGCTGTCGTCCAGTGCAAACTGTGTAGCCGAGGTTGGTTCTTTTGAGGTGTGGTGCTTGATTTCAGCATTGTAATCTGCCATTAAGACACAGAAAGGAACATACAAATCGTCAGATGTGTCGATCCACCTATGATGGGAGAGGTTTCTAAAGTAATCCGATTTTATGACTACCTCTTCCAAACGTGACATAGACGCTATCTGAACTGCCACTCTGTCATCATGGGTTGTGGCTACTTTCTCTAACCTCTGCATCCATTCAGGAGCCTCGATCTCGATGGTGTCCATGCCCTCTTCTGTTTGCTTGCCCCCTGGTGCAGGCATGGGAACGTATGGGTCTTCGAAGGTTTCCTCTATTTCGATTGGCACTAAGTCTTCAGGCTCAGGCTCTACAAGGGGAGAGGGTTGACTCTCATATTGCATGACTTTACTTCGTAATTCTTCTAGTTCTGCTCTGAGTTTTTCGACTTCTTCACATGTATCAACTGCGGTTGTGACTTTGCTTGGTGACTCATGTTGGGTTGCCAACTGCTTTAATAGGTCATCTCTTTCTCTTTCTAATGCTGCATGGGCTTCCAGGAGGTCCACATGGGTTTCCAACACAATTTGCATATTCGCTGAGGGTATGGCCTTGAATCTATCTAGGTCGATTTCCTGTGGGGAACCCTCCATGGCTGCTTCCAAGTTTTCTTCGTTCTGTTTCTGTAGTCGTTTATTCTCCTCGAGTGCAGTAGACATGTGTTTGCGCAAGAGGGCCAGGTTGCGTCGAAGCTTGAGATTCTCTGTTATCTAGGAGTGTAGCAGATCATCCATTTGTTGTTTTTCTTCTGCATCTGATTGGGGTGGATTGGCTACTAACTGCTCATGTTGTTCCTGTAAAGTGACATACTGTTGTTGTAGTAGCCGCTTTTCCCTTTCTAGATCAATGAATCGTTCTTGAAGTTCTTCATGGCTTCGGAAGAGTCTCGTATGTTGGTTATCCAGATGCTGGTAGTGCTGTTGTAGTTGCGACATACACTGATACATATTATTAAACACATTGTTAATAGGGGTGGGTGCGGGAAGGGTGTTGAATGCAGAAGGGAATGGGAAGGGGAAGGGGAAGGGGAATGGGAGTGTGGATGCGGTGCTAGAAAATGGTGAAGTGGGAGGTGGGGGAATGGGAGATGGTGGTTGTATGGGGGGAGGGAGAGGTGCGGAGGTGGGTGATATGTCCATAAAATCAACAGTGGATGCAGTAGTGGGAGTGATTGTGAATATTGGAATTGTGGGTGCGGTGATAGTGGTGAAAGTGTACAGTGGTGTGTGCAATTGTGAATACAAACTTCTAGGAAGTGTGATCGGGGGAACGGGGATTTTCGTGGCTGCGGTTAGAATTACTGTGTCTGTGGCCGTATAGACAAGAGAGGTGGAGATAGGGTGTGTGGGTTGTGTGGGTTGTGTGGGTTGACAGACGGTCTGTGCTTCGGTATGGGTAGTGGACTCGGAGGTGGTGACAGTAGTGGTTACACTGGTAGTGGGAGGCGAATGTGGTGGAGTTGGAGGCAGGGGTGGCAAAGGGGGTGACGGGGGTGCACTTGATGTATGGGTTTCCTCAGTATCATGAACGGTGTGTGCAGTGCCCGTGGTGGTGGATGTTCCTTGTGGTTCTGATACTAATACATTCATCTGTTTTTTTTATCGTGGGGGGCGCCTTCCATATCTTCATTCTATTCTGCGTGATTGTGCAAGGGCGGTATGCACCGTCTCAAGTACTCCTAAAGCATCAGATATCATATCAAGTGTGGCGCGGTATTGCTCGTCTACTCCTTCCTCCTCAAGGATTTGGTTCATGAGAGCTTTTCCTGCTGCGAGGGACAGTCTATGTTGCTCTTGAACCCTATTGATGGTATCATAGAGCTTTTTCAATTCCTTCGTATAAGCTGGGGCACCCTCAAGTACTTGCAGAGCTTCTTGATCATATTCCTGCTCTTCTTCCTCGGATTGTCCATTATGTTCCTCCTCTTGTTCTTCTTCTTCTTCATCCTCCACATCGACGACCTCTGCTTGTCTGAGATGGGGTTGGTCTGTAGCAGTTTGTTGTCCACTAGCTTGCTCTGCCTCGACTTCCGCGTTAACAGCTTCGATTATTCTGGCTACCTCCTCATCAGTTAGGTCTTCTAATGTGAATCTGTGAGGAAACTCTAGGTCGGTTGGTACAGGTGGGAACACCAGATTCGGTCCATCAGTGCTGTGTCTTGGTAATCTGATAGTGAAGGGTTGTACCCGCCTTGGAAGTCGTGGAGTTGTCTCTGGTGTCAACGTCGCACCGCGGGGTTGTGCACAGGGCATCTGAACTGCGCCTCTCATTTTCTTAGATGGCGGTCCTACGGTTGATAGTCTACGTTGGAATTCCTGTACCCTTGTCCAAATTAATGCCCTCTGAACTGGCACATCATAAGCCAAACATCTATACACAATCCGGGTGAGAGCACAGCATCCATACAGTACAGACTTTTGTTTTTTATACCACCTTTGATGAGCCAAGTGGATTTGGTCGATAATCCAGTGGGGCATATTGATTGTCAAATCGAAGGTGTCGGCCAAGTATAGACTAAACCATATCTTCTTAGGTGGCATTGTGAACCTCTCTTGAGCGGGAAATGCAAAATGTTGCATGACCATTCGCAAGTGAATGGCAATTGTAGGTGTCATTGCCACCATGTCCTTTAATTTCGTCAGATTCCTGTTCTTCATATTGTCGGGGACCATAGTCTCTTTCTCCGTAGGAATGTGCATACCTTTCATGTCTAGAGCTTCCCTCACCAAATTGATAGTCAACCTGAAGCACTTCAGCTCATTGCCCCTTGTGAGAGATGGGAGGACAAAGGTGATGTATCCCTTTTTGTCTTTGCTCGGAGTGAGGGTGATAATCAAATAGGAGCATCTTAGAAAGTCGGGCTTTGGCAATTGGAATTTGAAGTAATCGTAGAGTCCCACCTTCTTCCATATAGGTTTCAGTCCTTCATTATTCTGCAGTCTCTCGAATTCCCTGGTGAAAAAGTGATACCTGCCCCACACCCGTTGAATTCTATCTCAGCCTCCCACATGTAAGTGCCTTCACCCAGAGATCCTGCCACCTCACTGAACCAATGTGAGTTCTTGCTGACCGGCATTGTGTGCCCCTGTGGAGGATTCTGAATCGGTATGGCGTGTAATGCCCTCAATGCCAATGGGCATTCCTTCAATTCCTCCTCAACGGGAAGACTTTCAATGTCCACGACTTGGGGGCTGGTGCCTGCCTGGGAGCTAGTTCCTGCCGTATCTGCCATGTTACTTCTTGCCTCCTGACTCTGTGAGAATATAGAAACAGGAGTTAACATTGTAAAGGACAAGATAGAACCGTTTTTTGTCCCCATTACAACATTAACATGAGGTTCGGGAGAGATTAGTAGGCTATTAAGTGCTCGGTGCTTGTGCGTGTAGTTAGGAATTGGGTAGACCTAGAAGCTAAGTGGAATGATGTAGTGAGAGAGTGATGTAGTTAGTAGGTGGGCATGGATTTACAACTGGGGTCTGGGGGTTTATTATAAGTTTTAGGTTGCCAAATGCAGTGGATGGGCTTTGATCTTGATTTTGTGGAGACTCTAAAGAGTTTGATAGGGGTATCTACTTGAAAATGAGGCTTTTTAGGGACCCATTTACAAGTGATTCTACTTGTGCTCATGGAAGAATATGTGCCCACGCGTGATGTATAAGCATGGGCATCTGATGTTCGAGTGAGTGAAACATGTTGTACCGGGTGTGGCCTCGGTGTAGCTATTTGAGCCCACAAGCAAACCTTAGGCACCCAGATTTGTCATGATTGTGGGCTTCATTGACCTCTTGGGTACCCAAATAGACTTCACTTTCGTAGAAGAATTTATGGAAGACTTCTTATTAGTGTCGTGTTGTTGATTACTAATAAGAGGTTTTGGCCGTGGGGTTGGCATGGTCGCAACAGGGTGTTCGCCTTTCCGCACCCACACTTGTTTCAACGGCTGAGATATTCTGCTTCGCACATGTTTTTGGCCTCCAGTATAGGTGGTACTCTGCTCCTTTTGTATTTGATCTGCCTTTGGTTGCTGCATCCCTCTGGCCTTTGGAACAGAAGGGAGTGCCGTCTTATCCTTGACTCCGTTGTTGAGACAATCCTCTTTCTGCATCATATAGTTTTGGACAAGAATAGCATTGTCAACTTCATGTGTGCCCCTGGAAGGACCAAGAGTTCATGCCTTACTTAGTGCCTTGAGTGCCTCATTTTCCAATTCAACCGTAATTCGACTATGATTTACCCATACCTCAAGAAGTCCACTCCTTAGGTTTAGGTTGACTGCATGATCATAGATCCAGTCCTGACCCAAGACAAGAGGCTCAGTGAGGTCCTCATCTTGACACACTAGTACTTTGATTGTCATTGCTTCGTCTTGAATATAGAGGGGAAGTTCCACCTCGCCCATGCAAGGGGTTTCCACACCTCCCAATCCTATGAGATATGGTTCTATAGGACTGATAGTTAATTTCAACTTTTGACAGTAAGAAAATTTAACAGCACTAGTAGCTGCACCTGAGTCAATCAAGGCTCTTACAGTCCTTGCACCCTTTCCTTGTCCTATCTCTAAGGTTATAAAAGGACGTCTTTCAATTATCCTATGAGAGTTGATACCTGAAACTTCACACATAGCCACATGATATCCTTGATCTGCATATGCATCTGTCCGAGGTTGCTCTCTACCCTGTCTTCTCAACTTCATTCTCCGGATGCGTTCCAATGCTTCTGCTTGAGCTTCTTTGCGAATTCGTTTTTCTTCTTCTTTGTGTTTCTTAGCAGTGTTGAGTCTACTTAGCATCTCTTCCGTCAGAGGTTCCTGATATAACTTGACTCTGCATCCGCTTATGTAGCTCGGGAGAATATCGCCTGCTAATGTGGCTAGTTGCACTACTCCACTCGTTGAGATTCTATTAATGATCATGGGTCCATAGCCTCTCTTCTCTAGTTTCCTCGCATGTTGTTTCAAAGTATATACTAGTACTAGGTCGCCTGCCTTCAAACCTTTATCCTTAACGTGGGCATCAAAGTATGCCTTCTGACGTTTCTTAGCTGCATATATCCCTCCAGCCGCCCTCAATCTTGTTTCTCCTAATTGTTCAAGGTCAAAAAGTCTAGAGGAGAGTTCATGACCCGTCCATTCATGCTCTTGTGCCACCTTCAATGTAGGTATTAAGAATTCCAACGGTAGCACTGCATTTTGGCCAAATACCATCTGAAAGGGGGTGGCTTGGAGTACCGTTTTGTAGGCGAATCGGTATGCCCAAACAGCGTGGTGTAGCTATTTGTCCCAATCAGAGCGTTTATTGTTCACTAATTTCGTCAGTACATTGCATAGGATCTTATTGGTGCTCTCAGCCTAGCCATTAGCTTGAGGGTGATAGGGGGCAGACTTCTTAAGTACTACCAAGAATTCTTGGAGCAGATTTTCAATAACTTCATTCAAGAAGTGAGTGCCTCTGTCACTGACTAGCTCTATAGGTAACCCGTATCTGGTGAACACATTCTCAAATAAAAACTTAGCTGTTGTTTGAGCATCGTTCTTCGTTGTGGCTTTTACCTCTACCCACTTGGTTAGATAATCTGTGGCCACGATGATATACTCAGCATGTGAACCCTTAGCTGGGGGATTAATAGGACCCACAAAGTCTATTCCCCATTTAGATAATGCACGTCCACCCATCATGGGTTTCAATGGCATCTCATCTTTGCGTATAGGATACTGAGTTCTCTGACAAACATCACACCGTTTCACATAGGTATGTGCATCCATGTGAAGGGTCAACCACCAAAAGCCCGCAAATAGTATTGCCTTGATCACCCGATCTGGTCCAAAGTGTCCTCCTGCTACACCTTGGTGAGCAATTTCCAAGATCTTGAGATATTCACTCTCATGGACACATAGTCTCAGGTAACCATCTTTAACATGCTTGTATAAATTATCACCAATGAGTGAGTAATCTAGGGCTTCTTGTTCTAGACTTCTTTGTCTAGTCAGGGTCATGTCTTGAGGGAATGTTTTCGTCCTCAGGAAGGATACTAGTGGTTCACTCCAATCTGGCACTATGGACACTTGATAAAGAGTGGCATGTTCCACAGGTGGTTTAGTGCAGCAGATTGGGCATTCCTTGCACAACTTTTGGACATCAGCTTCCATAGTCGGCCAATGCACTCCGAGTCTCCTTAGTGTCTATAGGGTTCGTTGCTTTGAGTAGTGTTGCTCTAATGCACCTACATGTGCTAATTGCAACCATTTAGCGTACTCATCCTCTTCCACACAACAAGCCAAGATCCCTTGATCAATACTACCTGCCATGATGTGATACTTTTGGGCTTTTACTACCTCTCTATCCTGTGTGTTTATTACTGGGTGGTTAGGCCCGTATGTCAATACTGGCACTGATGGCTTAGTGCACTCTGGCACCACTTCCAGATTAAACAGGTAAGCATCAGGAAGGTCATCTGACACTCCTTGTGGGGCTTCGCCCGATGTGAGCCTAGAGAGATGATCTGCTCTCAAATGAGTCTTCCCTTTCCTTACCACAACCTCGAAATCATATTCCATTAGCAAGAGAAACCATCTTACTAATCTTCCTATATTGCATGACTTGTTTACGAGATATAGCAGTGCCTGATGGTCAGTAAAAAATTTAAACTTATTTGCAAGCAAGTAATGTCTAAACTTTTTAACTGCATATACCATGCCTAGTCCTTCTCTCTCAGTCGTGGTATAATTCCGTTCAGCTGCATTAAGTTGTCTACTAGCATAGGCAATTGGAAGATCCATATTACCTTCACCGGTAGGCTGCGCGAGTACACACCCAATAGCATAATTGGATGCATCAACATGAACATGGAAAGGCTTATTCCAATCTGGTGTGGTCAAGATTGGTGCTGAACAGAATCGCCGTTTAAGCTCATTGAAAGACTTCTCACATTCATTAGTCCACTCAAAGTTAGTCAAAAGTCCATACAGAGGCTTTGCTATGATGGCATACATGTGTATAAACCGTCGGTAATAACCACAATGCCCCATGAAAGCTTGTACTTCCTTGACATTCTTTGGCCTAGGTAACTCGGCTATGGCTCTCACTTTCTCTTCATCAGTGGATATGCCATTCTTTGACACTATGTGTCCTAGAATCTTACCTTGCCTGACCATAAAAACGCACTTTTCTGGGTTCAGGCAGACTTGATATTCTCTACATTTGTCAAAGATTTGTCTAAGTTCAGGAATATGGGTTTGCCTAATGTTGGAATGAGCACAAAGATCATCAACATAGACTTCTAAGTTCTTCCTCAGGAACTCTTTAAATACATGGCACATCAGCCTCTGGAAGGTAGCAGGTGCATTGGTAAGCCCAAATGGCATTACTCTAAAGGCAAATATGCCCCATTCAGTGGCAAAAGCCATCTCATGCTGATCTTCTAGAGCTATGGCTACTTGATTGTAGCCCAAAAATCCATCAAGGAAGCTGTACACTTCCTTGCCTCCTACTCTTTCTAAGAGATGCTCTGTGATAGGAAGCGGATAGTTATCTCGAATTGTGGCTGCATTGACCTTCTTCAAGTTAATGCATACACGCAGCTTTCCATTTTTCTTGGGCACCACTACGATGGGGGATACCCACTCAGTATGCTCAATTTCATAGATAAATCCAGCTTCAACCAAGTGATCTATCTCTTCCTTGATCTTGGCCGCATAGTTGTCATTGTATGTGTATGGCTTTTGCTTAGAGGGCCTAGCCTCTGAAGTCATGGGAATCGTATGTGAGCATATGTCAGGGTCTACACCTTTTAGGTCATTGTAGCTCCAAGCGAATACATCTTTGTACTCTCTTAGCAAGGCGATCAATTTGTGCTCTTCGTCTTCTGTCAGGTCATGGCCTATGTACGTGCATCTCTCTTCTCCTTCTTCCACGGCTACCACTATTTTCTTGGTGGTTTCTTTGTTATCATAGGCCTCCCCTGATTGCGCCTCTCGTTTAGGCATTCTGATCATGACTCTCCTGTCATCTATCTCATACTTCTTAAAATTTTCCGGGACCTCAAACAAAGATTCTTCCTCTTCTGGTACGACTTCTCTCTTCTTTCTTTTCTTTCCGTCTTCCTTCGGGGTCACATGTGTGGCTAGCCTTACATCATTTGTAAGCTCTCCATACCTCTGGGGTTGAAATTCTACTTCATAGAAGTATTCTTCATCTGATGCAAAAGGTGGGTCCATGATGATTGACTCTAGATCGGAGTCACTTGCATCCTCAAATGCATCAGGGCTAGGTTCACACTCTTCTAACACTGCCTCTCCCATGATCGGCTCTATGGAGAAGACTGAAATGTCATAGCCATCTTCATCAAGTGAGGTGTCCATTGTTCTTCATTGATGGCTACATCCATTGTTGCTAGGATTTCTGCCCAGCCGTGGGGTTCAAATTCTTCGTCAGAAAAGACTACACGTGCATAGGCTGGGTCTTGAATTGATCTATGTGTTTCTTTTGCACCTACCTCTCTGGCTTTTTCTCTCTTCTCTTCTTCTACTGCTACTTTGCACATCCATAAGTGGGTGTCTTCATGCATCCATGAGGATCCTGATCCTATGGAATGCACCGATTCCGTATCATCTTTGGCTCTATGGAGGGGATTCCATTGGATAGGACGGACATCTCTATGAGAGTAATCTTTGAGATTCACTTTGGTCGTAACACCTAAGTGTTGCAGGTACAAGGAGTTGGTTCCCCAGTCCTGTACCACTTGCAACTGTCGCATAAAGGGTCATCCCAAGATCATTTCATAGGCATGATTTTTGCTAAAATCACATATAGCAAATGTATGCTCGAACTCAACACCACATGTGGTGAGAGTTATTCCTTCTAACAGCCCTAAGGGTCTCTCTATGTGACCATCGGCCATTTGCAATTTCATCCTCGTGGGCCTGAGTGCTGGCTTGCCCCAACGCTTCCATAGGGAAGTGGTAGCAATTGCAACTCCTGCACCTGAGTCTAGAATGGCCTTGGTGGTGTATCATTGATGGGTGATAGGAAGATATGTGTTTCCCTCTTCGCCCTCACTCATGTCCCCTATCTTTTCCAATGGTATTTCTGGCACTGTTCTCTGGGATCCTACCTGGGAACGAGGTTTTGCTATTTCTGGTACTTGTTTGGCTACATGTTTCCATAGCTCTGGCCTTACTTTGAGTAGCTCTTCTAAGGTGAGGTTGCACTGTACGTTAGTGTTTTTCACTACCTCTGTGTTCTTAGGTATGACTGAGTCCTCATTTCGTCCATGACCATGGGTGCTCTCATACAAGTAGACTTAGCTTCCCATGGGCCTGTGAAGTGGGGTAATTCTTGCAGAGAGTTAGACTCAAAGTCCAATCTTTCTTGAGATTGGGTGCTCTCCTGCTCCTCATAAATGGATGGGATGTCTTGTGGGAATCGGTCGTGTGCATCATCCACAAGTTCAATAGGAGGAGGGACTTCACTTTCTTTAGCCCATTTGTCTTCTTGAATCTCTCGTAGGAATTCTGGTGTGAACCGATTCATAGAAGATGATGTGTCTGGCTCCGTAGAGTTAGGCACATAGGCTTCCTGGGCAGGAAGGCTTACTCTTTCACTTGTCTTGTCCTTGTGTTGAGAGGCGGGTTCCTTTTTTTATTGTGCAATCAGCCTCTCTATTCTTTCTAACAGTCCTTCAAAGTGCAACTGCGTCTTAGCTGAACTAGAGATGTTAAAGAGGCGATTGGCTTCAAACATGGTTTGAGCCAGCTCCACCATCTTAGCACAAATTTTAGTTCGTTCAAGCTCTAATTCTGCTCTAGGGTAGCACTTTTCATGATCAGTTATGTTTGGCCCTGCTTGGATTCTGGCCTGATATGCTTTGAGCATCATGTTTAGGTCCTCGGGAGTGGGATCTGCTAGGACTGATCCTACTCTAGGGGGTGGTGGGATTAGGTGAGGGTTGGAACGTGGCGGATCGGATGGAGTTGGGATTGGTGGAGGTGGGGTAGTGTGAGAGGGAGTTTGAGATGTGAGTTCGGTTATCCTGGCTCTCGTTTCTCTTAGGCTTTCCTCAAGTTCGCTCATTTTCTTTGCCCATTGTCTTTTCATTCTTTCACGACTATCTCTCCAAGCTCTAGTCCTCTTCTTTGTCATGCTCTCCGTTTCACTAACATCTGGGCTCTTTTCCTGGACTACGCTTTGGTTCTGTTGCAAGGCTTGGGCTCTAGTGATCACTTGCATTGGCGTAGTGGAAGTCACACTTCCTGTGGAGTCTACAACTAACCCTACGACATTAATAGGAGTGATTTTTGGCATATTAGTAGGATTCTTTGGGTAGTCTCGTAAAAGATGCTCCTTTCCACACTCCTAGCAATAGCCCTGGATCGTCACTGACTCGGGCTGTGTAGGTGGAGGTAAGGGGCAATCACGAATGAGGTGATCACCTTGACATCTGTAGCATGGCCCTCTAGGGAATGGGGGTCTTACCTGCCTAGGTTGGGGTCTAGAGTTAGGGTTTGTGTACATTACATTGGTGTACTCTGGCTCTCAACTAGGTTCACTTGGTTCTTCACTGTAGTAGGACTCACCATGTTCAGGAGACTACATGTAGTAAGCCTGGGGACCATCAACATGCGTAGAATCAAAGCTATGGTCACTGGGATCACTTTCTGAGATTAATGGTGTTACTGGGACTATAGCTCTATTCAGGTTTTCTTCTACAGCTGCATACTTTACCGGAATCACATTAGTAGGAGCAGGTGGTTGTTGCGCTAGCACTGGCTGGGGTCTCAGTTGGGCCTGATATTACGGTTGGTAATTTTGTTGGGGCCTCGTATATTGTTGTGGTGGGTATTGACTCTGGTATCTACCTTGTTGGTATGGCTGAGGGTAGGTTTGCCTACCCGCTTGCTTATTGTATGGGCAGTCTTGTGTGGAGTGATTTGTGTATCTTCGTTCTATGATGCAGTACTGGCTACTAGGATTTACTTGGGGTTGAGCCATAATGGGGCATACACTCGCCATATGGTCACCTCCACAAGTGTAGCATCTTTTCACTGGGGCAAATCTGGGGATCTGTTTGCTAGTGACACCTAATTTCTGAGCTACTTTCTCTGCTAATTCCTCAATTGATGTGGATTGCGAGGAAGAGAGGCTAGAGGCACTATCTGAGTCTTTGTAGATTTTGGAAAGCTCTAGTTCCTCCCCTAGGTTATCCTCGATGTCAATGCACATGCGTACACACTCTTTTATGGTCCTAGGGTCCTTCAAGTACACATATGATCTCAATTTGGTACTTTGCAATCCATCCAAGAACAAAGCCACTTGCTTAGCTAGCGTGGGTAACTCAGGGACAGGGCATCTCTCTAAGTATTTCCTAAATCTTCTTCCAGCAAGTCTCACGGTTTCTTGAGGGGTTTGCTTGAAGCTGCGAATCAGCAAGGAAGTGTTATGTCTTATGCCACTTTTAGAGAATTCGATAATGAATGCCTCTAGAAGTTGGTCTATGCTTCTGAACTGCCTCTCGTTTAGTGGTTGAAACCATGTCAGGGCAATGTTCCTAAGGGTTAGACCAAAGGCATTGTACTGCGTGAACAGATCTTCAACTTGTTCAGCTCTCAAGACTTGCCTAAACTCCGCCACATGATCATATGGATCTCCAGTGCCATCGAAGTAGTTCTTCATGGACTTAACTAACTGAGTCGGTCTCAAAGTTCTTGCGTGCTCTCTAGGTCTTGGTAGAGGGAACTCATCCGTATTTCTTTGATTCCTTGGAGCTCTAAGTACCTCAGGTTCCACTCTATTTGTTTCTGTCCTCGTTCTTTCTCTGCCCCCTGGGTTGGCAAAGCTTACTTCTGGCCTATCTCTACTTCTGTCTCTTTGAGTTCCATGAGCTTGGGATGTTCCAGCTCCAGGGTGACCATAGGACACGTTTGATCTTGGTTGGGGGAAAACGAATTCACCCTTCCAAGTATAAGCATGCCTGTCATGCTCTGTAACCACAAAGATCCTCTCTGAAGCGTGATCTAAGTAGGTCACTCTGCCTGGGCTATCAGGATCTTTGAACTCATAGATCAGGATTGACCCTACATCATTTGGCCTATTTGATTTATACCTCCAAAAGGCTTCATCGGTTTCTTGATTTAGGAGCAGATCTATGCTCTTACTATCCTGGGGAATCCACTCTGGATTGAGGATTCTAGTAAGAACAGATTTCCCTCGAGGGGTCCTAGGCTCTATACCCATGTTTCCTTGCTCCAGGTCACCTATGTCCGCTTCTGGGATCACATTTCCAAATTCTTCTCTCCTATCTGGGTGACTGGTGACTACGTATATGGTTCCTTCTTTGTCCAAGTATGCTCCATTTTCAAACTTTACAGCTGGGTGTTCTATTCCAATGGATTGGTCAGGGTTTTTAATCTGGACCACGGATCTTCCTAGGCCGTCCTCATAGATGCTAGCACCTAATCGGTTGGTCCTAAGGTATTCCAGCTGCGTCTTGTAGGGGCCTTCCACCCTATACAGATATGGCACACCTGTACTTCCTGAAGGTCTGTCCATACCTTGAGACATCTCTGATTCACTAGTCTCAGAGCTAGGGTAATGCGAGTGGTGACTCAACTGCTCGGCCCAAGACCTAGCAGTATGATTAACGCTAGCCTCTGAAGAGCTAAGACTTTGTCTATCTCTTACTAGATGTCGTCCTGATCTAAGGTTCATATGCTTATTTAAGTAGCCCAATTTTTGCCCAAAGTACAACCTCGTTGCCGATCAATTGGTGTCAGTCACTTGATTCTTTTTTAGTGTGTTATCGTGTTTATGATCTTGTCTCATATCGCGTCGTCCGGAATTTTTGAGTTAATTTTCCGCACTTAAGTTGATTGTCCCACGTTAAGTTCTTTACCTTTAAAGTTCTTGGTCACACACAGGTTATCTCTTGAGCTTGATTTCTTAGATAGTCTTTGACTTGACTTGTCACGTGCCTATCGTTGTCCTTACTTACTCCTAACACTACTCGAACTTAGCCTAAGCTAAGAATTGACAAAGGGAGTTGAGAATATTCCGACCTTACTTGTTGATCCCTTGCTTTATGACGCTCAAGAACCCGAGGCTCAAGCTTGCACAAAGCCCTTGCTTTGGATGCTCTCAATTGCTCTCAATAGACCTGTATTAGTCCCAAGATTAGCTCAAGAATTAAATTCAAAGGACAGAACCAAGCACTTTCATTCATGTAACTTAGATACCAATTAGCCTTTTGTCTTTATGGAAAACAATTCTAGAGATCCCCTAGTTTTGTTCCCCTTGGATATGGTCAACTTCAAAATACTATATCTAATAATCCTGATATTAATTTTACCGTAACCAGTGGAAGTTTTGGTTGTACTCCCTACGAGCTTTCCAACAAGACAAGAATCCCAGCAAACGGATTTCGTATGAGAAGGTTATGTCAGTTCAGGGTTCTGGTGCTAAAATGGGGTTCAAACAGGCTAACAGATCACAAGATTTTTCTCAAAAATACACGTGTAGGGACCTCACAAATCACTAATTACTAGACCAACATGCCCAAAAACTATCCCCAAAACTTGGACTAAAAAACCCTAATTTTTTGGCTGAAAAGCCTGTCATCGCGATCGACAGGTATGTCAATCGCGATTGACAGAGGTGTCCGTCGGGACCTATCGGTCGCGATCGACACGTCAATCGTGATCGACAGTGCCAATCGCGATCGACAGAGTCGGTCGTGAGTCCTGTCAATCGCGATCGATGGTGTCAATCGCGATCGACACTTTCTCCAGGATTTTCGCCATGATTTCAGTCAATCGGGGATGTGTCCATCGCGATGGACACGTGGCAACGCAAATTTTGGTGTCAATCGTGAATTTTTAGTTGGTCGCGATCAACGGTGTCAATCGCAATTGACTGAATCCTACATGGCAGTCAGTCGGTCGTGAAGTCTGTCGGTCGCGATTGACAGGGTCTGTCGGTCGCGATTGACAGATGTTGTCGATCGTGGTTGTCAATCGCGATCGATGGTATCGGTCATGATTGACAGAGAAACACGGAATTTTTTAACTGTTTTTAGTGATTTAGAATGTGCTCATCATGTAGATTATGGTGGTGCACTTTGTTTTACCAAATGGGCAATTTTTCTGTCGATCGCGATCGACAGAGGTCTGCGACACAGAGACAATTTCGAGCGTGTTCGTACCTGCTCAACGTGCTGGAGGGGATGATGCAGCTGTACCTGCAAGAGTGCTCAAAAAACATGCAAAAACACAGCACACAAGTTGCTCTCTCGCTCTCTCTCACAAGTGGAATGAGGGAAATGAGGTGGAGAAGGTGATATGATCAAAAACTGAAATTTTTTTCGCGATGATGGAGATGGAGATCGGATATGGTGAGGATGATGATGGTGGTGAGGTAAGAAAGAGAAAAATAAGAAAAGTAAAGAAATTACCTACAACGCCAACGTCTCAAATCTACGTCTTACCATCACATGCTCGTCCTCAAAGCTTGATCCCCGGCAACGGTGCCAAAATTTGGTGTAGCTCAGTGGTGAGCAGCACCTCCTTTAATGTCAATCCGGGAAGACATGAGGATGGTATGAAGACCTCGAGCAAGTGAAGGCACAAGTGCGTGAGTGAGAAGCACACTAACATGCACACACATACACACACACGCGCACACACGGTAAGACAAAGAGTGAGAAGCAATGGAGTTCTTTGATTACTTTCAAAAAGCTCTTACAAGTTCAAATCAATTACAAGCTAGCCTCAAAAATGAGCTCTCTAGCTCTAGTTATAGTTTTTGACTAGGTTTTGGCCGTGTCCAGACCTAGTGTCCGGCCTAGTTAAAAATTAGGTTCTAGGGCCTATTTGAAGACTCAAACGAAGTCTAAAAATTATGAAAATTGGTAGGTAGCTACTTCGAATGCTCCTCAAGCTCAAGGACTCCTTGGCTTGCACAAAATGGAGCTACAAAAATATGAAATGGTATCTACAATGGCTCTTAGTGATGAAAATCACTATTGTTGTAGGGATTTCTTTTAACGATTTGACATACATATCTTCGAGCTCCCTACTTGCTCCTTCTCCTTGTGTGTCCACCTCTTCGATATGCTTTAGTGTCCTGAAAAAATATTGGCCTACTTGCCAGATCGTCGTTGACTACTCTGTCTGCTTGTGCCTTCTCTTCTCTCTGACTCCCTTCGTAAGCTTCCTTGCCTTGTGAGTCCTTCAGTTCCAACAAAGCCGTTATCCTTCACATGTGCATCAAATTATGCTTTTTGCCTCTTCTTGGCTGCATAAATTCCCGTTGCTGCTCTCAATCGTGTTTCACCTAAACATTCAAGATCCAAGATTCTAGAGGAGAGCTCATGGCCTATCTAGTCATGCTCGCATGCTACCTTCAATGTAGGAATCAAAAAGTCTAATGGTAGCACTGCATTTTGGCTGAAGACCATCTGAAAGGTGTGGCTTGGAGTATCGTTTTATAGGCAACTCTGTATGCCCAAATAGCATGGTGTAGCTATTTGTCCCAATCAAAGCATTTATTATTGACTAATTTTGTCAATACATTGCATAGAATCTTATTTGTGCTCTCAGCCTATCCATTAGCTTGTGGATGATAGGGGGCCGACTTCTTATGTATCACCAAGAATTCTTGGAGAAGGTTTTCTATGACTTCATTCAAGAAGTGTGTGCCTCTATCACTTACTAGCTCTATTGGTAGCCCGTATATGGTGAACACATTCTCCAATAAGAACTTAGCAGTGGTCTACGCGTTGTTCTTTGTTGTAGCTTTTACTTCTACCCATTTGGTTAGATAGTCAGTGGCCACAATAATGTATTCAGCATGGGAACCCTTAGCTGGGGGATTAATAGGACCGACAAAATCTATTCCCCACTTAGAGAATGCACATCCACCTATCATAGGTTTCAATGGCATCTCATCTTTATGTATAGAGTACTGAGTTCACTGCCAAACATCACACCTCTTCACATAGGTATTTGCATCCATATGAAGTGTGGGCCACCAAAGTCTTGCAAATAGTGTTGCCTTGATCACCCTATCTGGTCCAAAGTGTCCTCCTGCTACACCTTGGTGAGAAGTTTCCAAGATCTTGAGATATTCACTCTCGTGGACACATAATCTAAGATACCCATCTTTTCCTCTTCTGTATAGATTATCTCCAATGAGAGTATAATCTAAAGCTTCTTGTTCTAACCTCCTTTGTCGAGCCAATGTCATATCTTGGGGAAAGGTTCTTGTCCTCAAAAAGGCTACTAAGGGTTAGCTCCAATCTGGCACTAAAGACACCCGACAAAGAGTGGCATGTTCCTAAGGAGGTCTAGTGTTGCAGATTGGGAAATCCTTGCACATCCTATGGACATCTGCTTCCATAGTTGGCCAGTGCACTCTGAGTCTCCTTAGTGTTTGTAAAGTTCTTTGCCTCGCGTAGTGTTGCGCTAATGCACCCACATGTGCTAATTGCAACCATTTTGTGCACTCAACCTCTTCCACACAACAACCTAATATTCCCTGATCCATATGCTTATACATACTCCCTGCCATGATATGGTACTTCTAGGCTTTTACTACCTCCCTATCTTGAGTGTTTACTACTGGATGTTTAGGCCCGTATGTCAGTACAGGCACTAAGTTCTTGGCCCATTGCGGTACAACCTCTAAATTAAACAAGTAAGCATCAGGAAGGTGATCTGATACTCCTTGTGGGGCCTCTCCGGATGTGAGCCTCGAGAGATGATCTGCCCTCAAGTGAGTCTTGCCCTTCCTTACCACTACCTCAAAGTCATATTCCATTAGTAAGAGGAACCATCTTACTAATCTGCCTGTATTGCATGGATTGTTTACCAAGTACAACAGTGCTTGATGATCTGTAAAAGATTTAAACTTATTTGCAAGTGAATAGTGTCTAAACTTTTTAACCACATATACCATGCCTAATCCTTCTCTCTCAGTAGTGGTATAATTTGGTTCAGCTGCATTTAACTGTCTACTAGCATAGGCAATTGGCACATCCATATTACCTTCGCCTGTAGGTTGTGCTAGCACACATCCAATAGCATAATTGGATGCATCCACATGGACATGGAATGGCTTGTTCCAATTTAGTGTAGTCAAGATTGGTGCTGAACACAATCGTCGTTTAAGCTCATTGAAAGATTTCTCACATTCATCAGTCCACTCAAAATTAGTCAAAAGTCCATACACTAGCTTTGCAATGATGGCATACATGTGTATAAAACGTCGGTAATAGCCACAATGCCCCATGAAAGCTTGCACTTCCTTGACATTCTTTGGCCTAGGCAGTTTTGTGATAGCTCTCACTTTCTCTTTGTCAATTGATATGCCGTTCTTTGACATTGTGTCCTAGAATCTTGCCTTGCTTGACCATGAAAACACACTTTTCTGGGTTGAAGCAGACTTGATATTCTCTACATTTGTCAAAGATTTGCTTGAGTTCAGGTATATGGGTCTGTCTAATGTTGGAATGAGCGCAGAGATCATCAACATAGACTTCCAAATTCTTCCTTAGGAACTCTTTAAACACATGGCACATTAGTCTCTGGAAGGTTGCAGGTGCATTGGTAAGCCCAAATGGCATTACCCGAAAAGCAAATATGCCCCACTCTGTGGCAAAAGCCAGCTTATGTTGATCTTTTGGTGCAATGGCCAATTGATTGTAACCAGAGAACCCGTCCAAGAAGTTGTACACTTTCTTGCCTACTATCCTTTCTAATAGATGCTCAGTGATAGGAAGCGGATATCTATCTCTGAGAGTGGCTGCATTAACCTTCTTCAAGTTAATGCATACACATAGTTTGGTGTTCTTTTTGGGCACCACTACAATGGGGGATACCCATTCGGTGTGCTCGATTTCATAGATAAATCCAGCTTCAACCAAGCGCTCTATCTCTTCTTTGATCTTGGCAGCATAGTTGTCATTGTATGTGTATGGCTTCTGTTTAGAGGGTCTAGCCTCTGAGGTCATGGGGATCGTGTGTGAGCATATGTCAGGGTTTACACCTTTCAAGTGCTTGTAACTCCAAGCGAATACATCTCTGTATTCTCTCAGCAAGGCTATCAACTCTTGCTCTTCTTCTTCAGTAAGGTCATGTCCAATGTATGTGCATCTCTCCTCTCCTTCTTCTATGGCTACCACTATTTTCTTGGTGGTTTTTTTGTTATCATAGGCCTCTCCTACTTGTGCATCACGTTTTGGCATTCTTATCATGACTCTCCTGTCTTCTATTTCATACTTCTTAAAGTTTTCAGGGACCTCAAACAAAGATTCTTCCTCCTCTGGTGTGACTTCTCTTTTCTTCCTCTTCTTTCCCTCACTCTTGGTGGTCACTTGTGTGGTTAATCTCACCTCATTCATACCTTCCTCGTGTCTTTGAGGGTGAGCTTCTACCTCGTAGAAATATTCCTCATCTGATGCAAAAGGTGGGTCCATAATGATTGACTCTAGATCAGAGTCACTTGCATCCTCAAATGCATTAGTGCTAGGTTCGCATTCTTCTATAACTGTGTCATACATGATTGGCTCTATCGTGAAGACTGAGATGTCATAGCCATCCTCATCACAGTGGGGTGTCCACTATTCTTCATTGATGGTACATCCATAGTTGCTAAAATTTCTGCCCAACCATGGGGTTCAAATTCTTCATCAAGAAATACTACAGGTGCATAGGCTGGGTCTTGAATTGATCTATGAGTTTCCTTTGCACCTAACTCTCTAGCTTGTTCTCTCTTCTCTTCCTCTACTGCTACTTTGCACATCCATAAGTGTGTGTCTTCATGCATCCATGAGGATCTTGATCCTATGGAATGCATTGACTATGTATCATCCTTAGCTCTATGGATGGGATTCCATTGAATAGGCGGTACATCTCTATGAGAGTAATCCTTGAGATTGCAAATACAAGGAATTGGCTCCCCAATCTTGTACCACTTGCAACTACCGCATAAATGGTCTTCCCAAAATCATCTCATAGGCTTGGTTTTTGCTAAAGTCACATATAGCAAAAGTATGCTTTAACTCTGCACCACATGTAGTGAGAGTTATTCCTTCTAGCAGTCCTAAGGGTCTCTCAATGTGACCATCAGCCATCTGCAATTTCATTTTCGTTGGCCTGAGTGCTGGCTTGGCCCAACGCTTCCATAGGGAAGTGGTAGCAATCGCAACTCCTTCACCTGAGTCCAAAATTGCCTTGCTTGTGTATCCCTGATGGGTAACGAGAAGATAGGTATTTCCTTCTTCTCCCTCGCTCATGTCTCCTATCTTATCCAATGGTATTTCTGGCACTATTCTATGAGATCCTACCTAGGAACGAGGTTTCGCTATGCTTGGCACTTGTTTGGCTACATGTTTCCACAATTCAGGCTTAGCCTTGAGTAGCTCTTCTAAAGTGATGTTGCATTGCACTTTAGTATTCCTTACTACCTCCGTATTCCTAGGTATAATTGAGTCTTTGTTTCTTATCATAACCGTGGGTGCTCTCATGCAAGTAGACTTAGTTTCCCATGGGCCTGTGAAATGGGGTAATTCTTGCAAGGAATTAGACTCAAAGTTTAATCTCTCATGAGATTGGGCACTCTCCTGCTCTCCATAAATGGAAGGAATGTCCTGTGGGAATTGACCGTGTGCATCATCCACAAGTTCAATTGGAGGAGGGTCTTCACTTTCTTTAGCCCATTTCTCTTCTTGAATCTCTCACAGGAATTCTGGAGAATATCGATTAATAGAAGAAGAGGTGTCTGGTTCAATGGAGTTAGGCAAAGCTTCCTGGGGAGGAATGCTTATTCTATCACTTGCCCTCTCCTTAGCATGGGAGGTGGCTCCTTTTCCAGACTTTGCAAGTAACCTCTCCAATCTATCTAATAGACCATAAAAATGCAATGGTATCCTAGTGGAGCTAGAGCCATTGAACAAGTGCCTGGCTTCAAACATGGCTTGCACAAATTCTACCATCTTAGCACAAAGTTTTTTTCGTTCGAGCTCTAGGTCTGCTCTAGGGTAACACTTTTCATGATCTGTTACATTTGGCCCTTCCTGGATTCTGACCTGATATGCTTTAAGCATCATGTCTAGATCCTCAAGAGTGGGATCGGCTAAGACTGATCCTACTCTCGGTGGTGGGTGGGTTATGTGTGGTGGATTAGAAGGTTGGGGAATGGAAGGTGATGGATTGGAGGGAGATGGAAATGGTGGTGGTGGGGTAGTGTGATAGTGAGTTTGAGATATGAGTTCATTTATCTTTGCTTTTGTTTCTCTCAAGCTTTCCTCAAGTTCGCTCATTTTTTGTGACCATTGTCTTTTCATTCTCTTCCGGCTATCTCTCCAAGCTCTTGTCCGTTTCTTGGTTATACTCTCTGTCTCGCTAACCTCAAAACTCTTTTCTTGCCCTCCACCTTGAGTTTGCTGCAAGGCTTGAGCTCTAATGACCACTCTCGTAATGGGACACTCTCGTAATGAATGTTCCTTTCCACAGTATGAGCAAAAGCCTTGAATTGTCACAGATTGGGTTTGTCTAGGTGTCGGTAGAGGGCAATCACGAATAAGGTGATCTCCCTGACATCGGAAGCATGGCCCCCTAGGAAATGGAGGTCTCATCTGCGTAGGCTGAGGTCTAGAGTTGGGGTTTGCGTACATGGCATTCGTATAATCTGGCTCCCAACTAGATTCATTGGGTTCTTCATAATAGTATGACTCATTATGCTCAGGTGACTACATGTAGTAAGCCTATGGGCTATCAATATGTGTGGAGTCAAAACTATGATCACTTGGATCACTTTTTGATAGCAATGGTGTTACTGGGACTATGGCTCTATTCAGATTTTATTCTGCAGATGCATATTTCACTGGAATCACATTCGTTGGAGCAGGGGGTTGTTGCGCTAGGACTGTTTGAGGACTCTGCCACCCTTGATAGGGTGGTTGGTAGGATTGCTGGGGCCTACCATACTGCTGTGGTGGGTACTGGGTCTGGAATCTACCCTGTTGTGGATATGGCTGAGGGTAATTTTGCCTGATAATTTGTTTGTTATAAGGGCAGTCTTGTGTGGTGTGGTTTGTTAAAAATAAAGAAGTAAGCTCATATATATTTTTGCAAAAAGGATTTTCTTCAAGTAGAAGGAAAATACAAAAATGAAAAATAGAAGCATTTACTTCAGCAAGTAGTGGAGGCCAAAAGAGAATCATTCAAAAGAGAATCAAATCCAAAATCTGAATTGTAAGAGGAGTGGCTGTCCAAAGTAGTGGAGAAATGATGGAGAAGAGCTCTTAAACTCATCATGAGAGTTTTTGGTCACTTGGCTATAAAAGAAGCAAGGGAGGACACTCAAGGAGAGAGGAAGAAGGCGTGGAAGCCCCTTTGTATCTACTTCATTTGGTTTGAGTCATTTCGTTCAGTTCACTCTCATAGAGTGTGTCCAGCCGCACACCCATTTTTGGGTAGTCTACTTGTGAGAGTCATATCTCTCAACATATGTATCCAAATTTAGTGTTTAAACATTCGTTGGAAAGCTTATCTTGAGTACTTCCTCTGTCTAGAACCGTTTTATGAAATTCTTTATGCTCTCTGAGTTATTCAGGTTTTAGTGAAGTCCAGTTTTTAGCCTAACTGAGTGGACATGTAGTCTGTTTTGAATCAAATAGTTGACAACTCAAATCTACTCCAAATTAAGTGTTTGATATCTCATTTGAAAGCTGTAGGTGTCTAGTTTGAGTGATCAAAGTTTCAAGTTCATTGGATATTTCAGTTGGTACCAGTTTTCATTTGAAGGTTCTGCTGTTGGCAAGAGTCTTCATCGTGAGAAGATCTTCTACACTTTCCGCTGCGATTAGGAGAGGAATTCTCCAACATTTTGTATCAGAGCCTTGGAGTTTGAAGAGGCAAAGCATTGGAACTAAAATGAAGCAAAGGGAAAGCTACAAATCAAGGGGGAGCTTCGTGAATTCAAGAGAGAGCGCCACAACATACTTGAGGTAAACTTCAATCTTGGAAGTTTTCAATGGCTGATTTAGGACAACAAGTTGAGAAGTTAGACAAAGACAATTTTCAGTCTTGGAGGTATAGAATGATAAATTACCTTAAAGGTAAAGGTTTATGGGGTTTAGTTAGTGGAGATGATCCACAACCGGTAGACCTTGAAGATCCCAACATTACTCCGGCACAAAGGAGACAATTTGCTGATTGGGAAGAGAGGAATCGAAGGGTGATGTTCCTCATCTCACAAGTTATTTCTAACACTATGATTGGTCATGTGCAAAGCTTAGAAACAGCCAAAGAAGTTTGGGAAGCATTGGAGAAGGTGTATGCTACCTCAACAAGGTCTCGGAGGATGCAACTCAAGAACGAGCTCAACAACATGAAGAAAAGCTCAAACCAAAGCATTAGTGAGTATACATTGAGGATTAAGGAGCTTCGAGATCAACTAGCATCAGTTGGATGCAAGATAGAAGAGGAAGACATCGTCCAAACAGCCCTCAATGGCTTGAGGAGTGAAGAAAAGTGGAAGCCCCTCATCACAAACATCCTTTATAGAGATCCTCTACCAACATTTGACGAGATTATACCAAATCTTGTGGCTGAAGAGGTTGCTCAACAAGGAGAAGGCAACAAAGGTAAGGACAGCCATAGTCAAATGTTATATGCAGGAAGAGGTAGAGGAAGGAACTCAAGAGGAGGCTCGAGAGGAAGAGGAAGAAGCTACAACAATACAAATTTCAGCCAACACAACTCGGACGACAACAAGGACAACTCAAATGACAACACACATGGAAGAGGTCGAGGAAGAAATAGAGGAAGAGGTCGAGGTTCATACAATCCTCATAAAGGTATAACATGTTATCATTGTGGTAAACTAGGACATTATGCAAATGATTGTTGGCAAAAGAATGGAAGGCTAAATGGAGGCAACCAAAGGAGCCAAAATAACTATGCGAGTACATCAAGTGAAGGAGACAAGCAAACCATGCTTGCCATGAAGCATGACTACAACAACTCGAGAAGTGATGACCAAAAATGGTTCATAGATTCAGGTTGCAGCAACCATATGACATGCCAAGGAGATTTGTTCACAAAGCTACAAGCTCCAAGTGGAAAAGGATGTGTAGAGACCGGCGATGAAACTCAACACGCAATTGAGCATGTTGGAGATATCAAGCTTGGAGACAAGAAGGTATTGGCTGATGTTCTTCATGTTCCTACTATTGCAAAGAATTTGATTTCAGTAGGACAAATGGTAGAGAAAGGATATCATGTTATCTTCAATGAAAAAGACTGCTTTATAAAGAATCCAAAAGAAGGATTCAAGGTCATTGCTCAAGGAAGGAAAGAAGGAAGGATGTTCACTTTGTACATTCAACAACCGCATGGAAAGGTGATGTATATTCAGTTTGGAAACAAGAGGATAGCTGAAATCGATTTGTGGCACAAAAGGTTTGGACATATCAACATTCCCAAGCTCAAGGACATGAGCAACCATGAAGTGGTAAGAGGTCTTCCAAGATTCAATGATGCCGGACTACATGAGTTTTGTGAAGCATGCCAACTAGGAAAGCAAACTCGACAACCATTCAAGAAAAGCAACTATGTGGCAAGGAATGTCCTCGACTTGATACACACGGATGTATGGGGACCATCACAACAACCATCAGTGGCTGGTAATAGATATTTTGTCACTTTTATTGATGATCATTCAAGGAAAGTATGGATGTTTTGCATAAAACAAAAATCAGATGTGTTCTCCATGTTCAAGAGATTTAAAGCACAGGTAGAAAAGGAAACAGGACGCTACATAAAGACCTTGAGGTCTGATGGAGGAGGAGAATATTTCTCCAAAGAATTTTCAGACTTTCTTTATGAAAATGGAATCAAGAGACAATTTACATGTAGGTACACACCTCAACAAAATGGAATAGCTGAAAGGAAAAATCGACATATCACAGAAGTTGCAAGATGCATGCTCAACGAGATGAAGATGCCACTAAACTATTGGGCTGAAGCAACTAGTACGGCCGTTTATTTGATGAACAAGTGCACAACGGCTGGAGTGCATAATCTAACTCCTGAGGAGGTTTATTCCGGTAAGAAGCCTGACCTTACACATCTCAAAGTTTTTGGATGTGTGTGTTATGTTCACATCCCTCAAGAACTAAGGACAAAGATGGAGGCAAAGTCCGAAAAATGTATTTTTATTGGATATTCATCGGAGCAAAAGGGATATAGGTGCTACAATCCGGTGACAAAGGAGCTACGAGTCTCACGAGATGTGGTATTTGATGAGCTAAGACCATGGTTTGGAGACAAAGGGAAAGAGAAGACTCTTGAAGAAGATTGCGAAGATGATGAAGGTGCTGTCCAAGAAGAATTTCAGCAAACAAGCACTCAAATGTCAGGTCCAGAAGCTTCTACATCACTTGGAGAAAGCTCAACATGGAAGGGGAGGCTAAGGAGTCATTCCTCATCACCAACATCAGCTTATGAAAGATCTAAAGCCGAAAGTGCTACCCAAAATAGTGATTCAAATACAAGTGAAGAAGAGTATGAAGAGGTGATCACACCGAAGGTAAAGTTGAACCGATTGGAGAAGCAATGTTCAAAAGGAAATGAAAGGAGGTCTTCAAGAGCAAGGTATCCAATTGAAAGGCTGAGCTATGATAGTTTTATTGCAAAACATTTTGCATATATGACACAGGTGGTCAAAGATAAAGAACCGGATGCATATGAAGAAGCATGTACACAAAAAGAATGGCAAGAAGCTATGCAAGAAGAGATGAAAGCTCTCAAGGACAATCACACATGGGAGCTAGTTCCAAAGGCTAAAGGTATGAAGATTGTTCCAAATAAATGGGTGTTTAAAATAAAGAGAAATGCTGACGGCTCTCTAGCAAGGCATAAAGCTAGACTAGTAGCAAAAGCATTCAAGCAAACTCACGGCATCGATTATGAAGAGACTTTCAGCCCGGTTGCAAAGATGGGAACAATTAGAACCTTGATTGGAGTGAGTGCAGCAAGGAGATGGCCATTGTACCAACTGGACATAAAAAATTCTTTTCTCAATGGTGAACTTCAAGAAGAGGTATACATGAGTCAACTGATTGGATTTGAAGACAAAAAGCATCCAAATTTTGTTTGTAGATTGAAGAAAGCTTTGTATGGGCTGAAGCAAGAACCACGTGCTTGGAATCAAAGATTGGTCGAGTACCTCACAAGGTGTGGGTATAGTCCAAGTAATGCAGATCCCTCTCTCTACATGAAGAAAGAAGAAGGCAAGCAGGTATATATTTGCATATACGTTGATGATCTCATCATAACAGGAAGTAATGTTACAGGAATACAAGAGATCAAAAGGAAACTCGGTAAGGAGTTTAAAATTTCAGATCTTGGTGAGCTGAAATACTTTTTAGGCATTGAGATAGTCTATGGGAAAGATGGCATTTACTTAATGCAAAGAAAGTACCTATTGGATGTTCTTTTCAGATTTGGAATGAGTGAATGCAAACCACTCACTCAACCTATGGACACAAATGTGAAGCTATGCTCAAATGATGGAGAGAAGTTACATGATGTAACTACATACAGGAGTATTATAGGTTCATTGATCTATGCTACGATCACAAGAGTAGATTTGTGTTATATTGTTGGAGTTCTTTCTCAATTTATGCAAGCTCCAACAAGTGAACATTTAAATTCAGCCAAACGAGTGCTAAGATATGTGAAGCACACTGTCAATCATGCATTGTTTTATAGATATGATGAAGAATTGCAGGTAAAGGGCTTCAGTGATGCTGATTGGGCTGGTTCCAAGGAGGATAGAAGATCCACTTCAGGTTATATGTTCATGATAGGTAGCAAACCTATCACATGGAGCTCAAAGAAGCAACCTACTGTTGCACTATCATCTACAGAAGCTGAATATAGAGGTTTAGCCTTTGCAACTTGTGAAGCTATGTGGATTAAGAAGCTCTTGGCTGATCTTGATGTGCAGGTGGAGACCATTCCAATTTATGGTGACAACATGTCAAGCATTCACTTGACAAACAATCCAATGTTTCATGCACGAAGCAAGCACATAGAAGTGCATTATCATTATGTTCGAGAAAAAGTTTTGAGCAAGGATGTGGATATAAAGTTCATTGGAACTAATGACCAGGTTGCAGACATGCTTACAAAGTCCCTCGATGCTTCTAAGCTCAAGAGGTTCAAGGACGACATCAACTTACAAGATATGGTTGAAGGTGCAAGCTCACATGTGAGCTTGAGGGGGAGTGTTAAAAATAAAGAAGTAAGCTCATATATATTTTTGCAAAAAGGATTTTCTTCAAGTAGAAGGAAAATACAAAAATGAAAAATAGAAGCATTTACTTCAGCAAGTAGTGGAGGCCAAAAGAGAATCATTCAAAAGAGAATCAAATCCAAAATCTGAATTGTAAGAGGAGTGGCTGTCCAAAGTAGTGGAGAAATGATGGAGAAGAGCTCTCAAACTCATCATGAGAGTTTTTGGTCACTTGGCTATAAAAGAAGCAAGGGAGGACACTCAAGGAGAGAGGAAGAAGGCGTGGAAGCCCCCCTTGTATCTACTTCATTTGGTTTGAGTCATTTCGTTCAGTTCACTCTCATAGAGTGTGTCCAGCCGCACACCCATTTTTGGGTAGTCTACTTGTGAGAGTCATATCTCTCAACATATGGATCCAAATTTAGTGTTTAAACATTCGTTGGAAAGCTTATCTTGAGTACTTCCTCTGTCTAGAACAGTTTTATGAAATTCTTTATGCTCTCTGAGTTATTCAGGTTTTAGTGAAGTCCAGTTTTCAGCCTAACTGAGTGGACATGTAGTCTGTTTTGAATCAAATAGTTGACAACTCAAATCTACTCCAAATTAAGTGTTTGATATCTCATTTGAAAGCTGTAGGTGTCTAGTTTGAGTGACCAAAGTTTCAAGTTCATTGGATATTTCAGTTGGTACCAGTTTTCATTTGAAGGTTCTGCTGTTGGCAAGAGTCTTCATCCTGAGAAGGTCTTCTACACTTTCCGCTGCGATTAGGAGAGGAATTCTCCAACAGTTGGTATACCTTCGTTCGATGGTGCAGTACTGGCTACTAGGATTCACTTGGGGTTGAGTCATAATGGGACATACACTCACCATATGGTCACCTCCACACGTATAGCACCGGTTAAGTGGGGCAAACCTTGAAATTTGTTTGCTAGAGACACCTGGTTTTTGAGCTACCTTCTCTGCAAGTTCCTCGATAGATGTGGATTGAACGGAAGTGAGGCTACTAGAGCTATCTGAATCCTTGTAGATTTTTGAAAGATCGAGCTGCTCTCCTAGATTATCCTCAATGTCTATGCACATGCATACAGATTCGTCTATGGTTCTGGGGTCCTTCAGATACACATATGATCTGAGCTTGGTGCTCAGCAATCCATCTAAGAACAAAGCCACCTGTTTGGCTGGTGTGGGTAACTCAGGCACAGGACACCTCTCTAGGTATTGCCTAAACCATCTTCCTGCCAGTCTAACCGTCTCTTCAGGTGTTTGCTTGAAGCTATGAATCAGTGAGGAAGTATTATGTCGTATACCACTCTTAGAAAAATGAGTGATGAAAGCTTCTAAAAGTTGTTCTATGCTCCTAAACTACCTCTCATGTAGTGGTTGAAACCATGTAAGGGCTGTGTTTCTAAGGGTTAGGCCAAAAGCATTGTACTGTGTGAATAGGTTCTCAACTTGTTCAGCTCTCAAGACTTGCCTAAATTCTGCCACATGGTCGTAAGGGCCTCCAATGCCATCAAAGTAATTCTTCATGGACTTCACCAGCTGGGCTGCCCTCAGGGTCCTATTGTGTTCTCTAGGCCTTGACAAAGGAAAATCATCAGCATTTCTTTGGTTTCTTGGAGCTCTAGATCTCTCAATTTCTTTCCTATCCGTTTTTGTTCTCATCCTTGCTCTTCCTAGTGGGTTAGCAAAGCTCACCTTGGGTCTATCTCTACTCCTTTCTCTTTGAGTCCCATGAGCTTGAGATGTTCGAGCTCCTTGGTGACCATAAGACATAGTGGATCGAGGTTGGGGAAAAATGAATTCACCCTTCCAAGTGTAGGCATGTCTCCCATGCTCTAAGAGCACAAAGATCCTTTCCAAAGCATCATCTAAGTAGGTCACTTTGCCTGGGCTGTCGGGATCTTTGAATTCATAGATGGTAAGCGCTCCCACTTTGTTAGGCTTCTCAGGCTTGTACCTCCAAAAAGCCTCATCCGTCTCTCGACTCACAAGTAATTCTATGCTCCTATTGTCTTGGGGAACCCACTCTCGAGTGATTATTCTCGTCGGGATTGACTTGCCTCGAGGGGTTTTTGGCTCTTTTCTTAGATTTCCTTGCTCTATGTCGCCCATGTCAGCCTCTGCGATCACATTGCCGAACTCGTCTGTCCTATCTGGAAGGGTGGTGACTACATAAATTGTTCCTTTTTTATCTAGATATGCTCCATTTTCGAGCTTGACTACCGGATGTTCTAGTCCATGGGGTTCATTTGGGTTTTTAATCTGGACCACAGATCTTCTCAGGCCCTCTTCGTAGATGCGAGCACCTAGACGATTGGTTCTGATATATTCCAATTGAGTCTTGTAAGGTCCTTCTGGCTTTTCCAAGTACGCCACTCCTGAACTACATACTGGTCTCTCCATGTTATAGGATATTTCAGAATCGCTTCTCTGAACTTAGAGTGTATGGATAATCACTCAACTACTGGGCCCAAGACCTAGCAGTGTGATTGACACTAGCTTCAGAAGACCTAAGGCTTTGTCTATCTCGGCCTAAGCGTCTTCCTGACCTTAGGTTCATATGCCTGGGTTTTCTTCCCTCTAGTCCCAAGTACAATCTCGTTGAAGCTTAGTTCGTATCAATCACTTTGTTCTTTTTAGTTGATTATTGTGTTAAGCTCTTGTTTGAAATCACGTCATCAGGAATACTTAAGTGAATTTTGCACTTGATAATTGATAGATTCAAGTTTACTTGTTTTCCTTAGGGTTTTCATACTTAAGACCTACTTAATGCTTGCACTTAGTTGATTAGTTCTCTTGGACTTGATTCGTGCCTAGCATCGCTCTAGTTACTCACCACACCTAAGTCGCACTTAGCCTAAGCTAGGAATTGACAAAGGGGGTTGAGAGAACTTCCAACCTCCAGTCACTTGTTGCTCCGGTCGCTACACAAGCCCAAGAAGCCTTCTTCCAAGCTTGGTATTCTTCCTTCCTAGCTTGCTTTGAATGCCTTGATTGCTCACAATATTCTTACAAAGGTTCACAAGTTAATATTGCCCTTCATCACAATGGATTGACATACACACATCAAAAAGTATAGGGCCCCCTTAGAATAACTCTCTGCACCACCAGAATCCAATGACCACCTAATCCCTCCTAATGGCCAACTTAAAAATACATGTTCTAATGGCCAAGTTAGGACCATTCAGGCACTTGGGGGTCAAGACAGGTTCTCAGGGTTCAAGAACTTATCTAAGGTTTTCTAGTTGTTTTGCCCACATATAAGGCTCTAAGGTAGCCCCTATTTTTCAGTATCAAGCCCAGAATAACCACATTTACATAATTACACCCCTTAAAAAATTATGTGTAAAGTCGGTGTATCACGATAGCTCGGGTCAATGTGTCGTGATAGATGGGTGTGTCGCAATAGACGGGTGTGTCGCGATAGACGGGTGTGTGCGATAGATGGGTGTGTCACCATACCTGGGTGTGTCGCGATACTTGGGTGTGTCGCGGTACTTGGGTGTGTCGCGATACTTCGGTGTGTCGCGATACCTGGGTGTGTCGCAATACCTGGGTGTGTCACGATACCTCGGTGTGTCCCGATACCTCAGTGTGTCACGATACCTCGGTGTGTCGAGATACCTCGGTGCGTCGCGATACCTTGGTGTGTCGCGATACCTCGGTGTTTCACGATACCTCCGTGTGTCACGATACCTCAGTGTGTTGCGATAGACCGGAATATGGTGAATTATACAGATCAACCTAGTGATCCTGGGAGCTCTCAGGCTGCGCTATGTCATGGTGCACTCAGATTCTCAATAGGGTCAATTTTTTGGTGTGTCGCGATAGCTCAAGGTCGATGCCTCAGGGCTTGCGCAGATGAATTCCGTACCTGCAGAGCTTGCTGGGGATGGTGATGCTACTGGCACCTGCAAGAATCATGCAAAAAACACACAAAAACAACAATGCACTCTCGCCCTCTCTCAAACTCTCACTATGCAAATGAGGTGAATGGAATGGGAGTGGGAATATGAAAGGAAGATCGTGATGGAGCGGAGATGGAGATGGAAATGGAGATGAAGATGGGGAAAAAAATTAGTAAAAAATCAAAAATAACCTACTACTTACCTTTCCAACGCATCCTCTCTATGTCTTACCATCACATGCTCGTCCTCAAAGCTCGGATCCCCGACAATGGCGCCAAAATTTGGTGTAGCTCAGTGGTGAGTAGCACCTCCTTTAATGTCAATCCGGGAAGACATGAGGATGGTATGAAGACCTCGAACAAGTGATGGCACAAGTGTGTGAGTGAGAAGCACACAAACATGCACACACATACACACATGCGCACACAAGGAAAGAACAAAGAGAGACACAATGGAATAACTTCTATTGCAAAAGAGTTCTCATACAAGTTCAATTCTACAACAAGCTAGCCTCAAAAATGAGCTCTCTAGCTCTATTTATAGTTTTTTAGTAGCTTTGGTCCTGTTCAGACCTACTATCCGGCCTAGTTAAAAATTAGGTCCCTAACCTATTTTGGAGGCTCAAACGAGCTCTGGAAATTATGAAATTTGGTAGGCAATTACTTCTAAAGCTCATCAAGCTCGAGGACTCCTCTAGTTGCAAAAATGGAGCTGCAAAAAGGTGAAACGGTATTTACAATGGTTTTCAGTGATGAGAATCACTTTTAAAATAATGTAAGGATTGAAAAAATTTGATGGGTTACCTCAGTGCTAGATCTGCGTGTATGCCCGTACTTGCTTCTTCCCATATGATGCCAAGAGTGTGTGTGTGTGTGTATGTATCTGTGTACATTGACACATGTATGTATATCTATATTTATGTCTATCTATATGAGTATGTATGTGTGTGAGTGTCTCTATGAATGTATGTTTATGTCTATGTGTATGTATGTGTGCATATGTGTCTATGTGTTTGTGTGTGTGTGTGTGTGTGTTTCTGTGCATAAGTGTGAGTGAAAGTATGTGTGTGTGTGTCTTTTTATGTGTGAGTGTGTATATATTTGTATGTGTCTATGTGTATTTTTGTGAGTTTGTGTATGTATGTGTATGTATGTATGTATGTATATTTGTGCATGGTTCTGTGTATATTTGTGTGTATATATTTGTATGCATGCATGTATGTATGTATATATGTATGTATGTATGTATGTATGTATGTATGTATGTATGTATGTATGTATGTATGTATGTATGTGTGTATGTATGTATGTGTGTATGTATGTATGTATGTGTGTATGTATGTATGTGTGTATGTATGTGTGTATGTATGTATGTGTGTATGTATGTATGTGTGTATGTATGTATGTATGTATGTATGTATGTATGTGTGTATGTATGTTTGTATGTTTGTATGTATGTATGTATGTATGTATGTATGTGTGTATGTATGTATGTGTGTATGTATGTATGTATGTATGTATGTATGTATGTATGTATGCATGTGTGTGTATGTATGTATTTTTTTGTGTATATGTATGTATGTATTTTTATGTGTGTATGTATGTGTATCAATGTGTATGTGTGTGTGTATGTATGCATGTATGTATTATGTATGTATGTGTATATATGTGTATGTGGGTGGGTGTGTGTGTGTGTGTGTTTAAGTCCATATGTTTGAGTTTATGTATGTGTATTTGTCTATGTGTGTATGTATTTGTATGTGTTTGTATGTGTTTATGTTTGTATATATGGATGTGTGAGTGTATGCATGTATGTATGTATTTATGTTTGTATGTATTTGTGTGTGTTTAAGTACATATGTTTGCGTTTATGGTTTATGTATGTGTATGTGTCTATGTGTCTATGTGTTTATGTTTGTATATATGGATGTGTGAGTGTATGTATGTATGTATGTATTTATGTTTGTATGTATGTGTGTGTGGGTATGTTTCTGTGTTTGTATATATGGATGGGTGAGCGTATGTATGTATGTATGTATGTATGTATGTATTTATGTTTGTATGTATTTGTGAGTGTTTAAGTCCATATGTTTGAGTTTATGTATGTGTATGTGTCTATGCGTGTATGTATTTGTATGTGTTTGTATGTGTTTATGTTTGTATATATGGATGTGTGAGTGTATCCATGTATGTATTTAAGTTTGTATGTATGTGTGTGTTTATGTTTCTGTGTTTGTGTACGTATATGTATGTGTGTGTATATCTATGTCTTTCATTTTAAATTCATTTTGTGCTCATCAAAAAACTATGATTTTGTTGTATTATGAAGGCTGTGCAATGACCTCAAAGTCATAGAATCAGTGTGTAAAAATTGAATTTCTAATAATGTCAAAAGTATGAGCATTGCATGTTGACTTGTAAAACTCAATTATGTTGGGAACTTTAAATATATTGTTATATTTGTGAAGATTTACTATTTTACCATTCATAATATCGATACTCACACATGTTTTGGTAGTCTTGTAGGTGCTCAAGTGTGTGAGCAAAATTTTAATGTAGACTTTTGCAAGTCACTGATATGAGCTTTGGACATTTGGCAATTTTTTAACTGTTGAAAATGTACCAAAAATATTTAGGGTGAAAATGTTGTGCAAAGTATATGATGCATGGTGATGGAAAAGACTACATGCACGTTGATATGGAAAACTGTCAAGAAAACCATCGAAAACTTTATTTCCTCTCCATTTCATACATGCACATAAGAATGGATGCATGTATATTGTGTACATATAGCATTTTATAGATTCTTTAAGGTTATATAATATTTATAATGTGAGTTTTTTTTTGTGCCAAGGTTATAGAATATCTATCATCTTGACTGAGGATGCCAAATGCATACATGCCATTTATGTTTGTTTCCGCATGTGTGCACATATGTCTATGCATGTTCGTTTGTGTGCAGATATGTGTATATGCATACATATGATTTCATGAATGTATACATGCATGGATGCAAGATCTATGCTCCAAAAGATGTCATGATTCCTATTATGAAAATCAACCAGTATACTCACGAAATATACTGAGAAAATAAATCCGTTTAGAATAAATTAACTTCTAAATAGCAATATTATGGGAAATAATATTTATGGAATCACAAGGGAGCATAGAACTCTTTCGATATGTATAGGTATATTTATTTTATTTACCAATATTTCTCTTTTTTTAAGAGAAAGTTCGATCGAGGCCTAGTCTCTCTTGTTAGAATTAATAAAAGACCAATTGTGCAGTGGGCATAGTGCCCTTGGGATCCCCCTATCCCACAGAGCGAGGGTAGGATGACCTAAAGACACGAAAATGGTGATGGCCCAAATTTGGTAGGTAAGTTATGTTTATTTCATGGATAACAAAAGGGAAGAAGGCTTGCTATATAAAAAGTTACCACATGTTTATGAAGGTTTCTAGTATATCAAAGGTTAGGATATGTTCATCAAATACTTCATTGGCTATAGCTTTAAATTTTCTAGCTAGCACATGTGTGTTGTTAGCTCAAGTGCTTGCACCTTTGCCTCTCAAGGTTGTTGAACCTTTGTGGGTTGTGGCATCCCACGTCACTTCACTTGATGGGGAGATGTTAAAACCAGCCCATTCACAGGACTTTTGGGCCTTTTGGGTACCCATTTTAAACCAGTTACCTCACCTTGCCTTTGGGGCATCCCTTCCCAATGTCTATTTTACCATCCATTTGAGCCATACATCCTAGTACCTGTTAGGTGTCTAATCCCTATTTTGTGGAACTCGGGGTTCTCATGGGTGCTATGACCACCTTCCGTTGTACTTTTAAATTAATTCAAGCTAATGTAAAAGAGTAGATTTCAATGATCGAACTTCATTTATGAAAATGTTTGCTAGCTGTCTTCAACCTTGTGCTTTACCAATAACAACTGATTTTCTAAGTCCTTCCTCGACCATTATCCAATATAGCTTTTGGTTTGCTACCTGTCTTTAACGTTTTCCAAGTAAAAAGTTCTCTCCTACGCACAAGTTATTTGTCGTGGCTCGCTTTATCCTCCATAGAAAAGCTATGGCGACTGGCTAGCTTGATGGCTGCAACTTCCGTAGCAGAACAAGTACAGAAGACATGTCTGTCAAACAGATTACTGAAAAGGCTGACAAACAATTTTATGCAATAATACATCAAGACGGTTTGACAAACAATTTTATGCAATAATACATCAAGACGGTTTGATATTTTATGGAGTCGCAAGGGAGCATAGACATCATTTGATAAGTATCAGAATATTTATTTTACTGTAGCAATAAATCTGACGCATGAATACTGGAAAATCCAATTAACATGCGATGTCAATGATCGCCAATACAATAGTGAGTCCTCTTGGGCTTGGAGCAATAGTGAGTCCTCTTGGGCTAAATTGATCTTCAGAATCATGAAAGACCTTACCCTAGTTGGCCATCCTGGTTGGATGGACTTAGGGATCCTCACGTTGTTGTTCTCCCCCCACCGGGTGTCCCCTAAAGGCTCTAGCCTTGTTTGTTCCCTATGGAAGAGTTGGAACAAGGCCAAACAATTCATCAGAATCAGTGATGAGTGGAAGTGGGCGGCTGGGATAAGACAAAATGACTCTATCTGGTTCCCGATCATTGGCATTAGGGGGGTGGAATCTTGGAACCTCCAAGAGGCTTTGGAACAAGGGGTTCAAACAGTGGAAAAAACTCTGGAATCAAGATACCAACCAGTGGATCAGATTCGAAGACTTAGACCCGAGACATAGAGTTACCCACGATGAATGGACTCTTCTTCAAGATAGGTGTTTAGCGTGGGACCGCACAACTACCCGTCTTCTCTGCGGACATGATCTTCCTTGCCTGGAGGGCCTCATATGGAGCAACGGTAAGAAACTATCCAGAATCCCCAACTTCAAAGTGAACTCAGACGTTCATCACACCCTTAACAGGAAGTGGTGCCTTTCTTGGTCCAAACTCCCATGGGAACTAAAGTTCATGTCAATTTGGCACCCCCTAATTGAGATCAAAAACCCCATTCTCATGTGGCAGATCCTGCATAAGGGTATCTGGTCCAATGCTAAGGCCAACAAAATTTGTGGCGTGCCCCCATGGTGCAAGCGTTGCCATCGATGCATCGAAGATTTAGTCCACCTCTTCTTCGATTGCCCCAAGTCCTGTGTTATCTGGCATCACGTGACACGGGTATTGAGAATCACGAACCAAATCAACTCGCAACAAGCGTTGTTGGGTGAGGCAGTTGGCTGCTCAGCAAGACTGTGGAATGCGTCAATTTTGGCCAAACTCCAAAGGAATGGTCGATTGAGAAATCCTTATTTTCTCTAGGAAAAAGAATCTCCCGAGATAAGAGATCTCCACCGTTTTGACATCACTGTATTTATCTCCTTGAAAATAACAAGTTGAAACCCAAATGGGTCACACATGAGAGAGATGATAGATTTGTCCGCCTCATTTGTAATGCCCTCTAGCTTGCCGTACTCTTCCCCTGCATTGTGGGATTTGGGGGTCCCATGGGCACTAGTCCCAATCACTTGTAACTTTTCTTATTTTTTTAATTAAAGTCCGGGAGAATAGGCCATGGCCGAACTTCCTTTTGAAAAAGAAAATGATCGCCAATACACATTAATATCCATTTCTGCTTAATAATGGGAACCAGAAAATTAATTTTCTTACAGAACTAGATGGTGATTGCGCCTATATATGCCTGTCTTGTTATAGTATTTGATGTACAACCTTTGATTGCAGGTTACAATTTTGGTGTTCAATTTATGAAGTATGTGTATTATTTCCTCGGTAGTATTATTGTTTAAATTGCCAATTGTCATTTCATTGGACGCACATTGTGCCTCAGATCATCTTGATTGCCTTTAGTGATCAAGTCATGGACAGATTTGCCTCGGACTGTCTTATTTTCATTTTAGTTTTTGCTGTTTTCGGATCATGTTTGATTAATTGGAAAATTTTATGACTAATGAGCTGGGAAAAGTTTATGACTAATGGCATCAAAGTTTGAGGTATTTCCAAATACTGTGCTTGCAAAACTAATTTGTTAACCTGTAGACAACTTTAAGCCCACAAGCATTGTTCATCAAAATTTGAAACTTTTAACTCTTTTGCATTTTGATTGGGTTGATGTTTTATGGGATGTGGTTTGGTTAGCAACTGTATTTTGGATACCGATCTGTCTCATCTTTACATTAAAAATCGATGTGACTTTGATTGACAGATTGCTATGCTTTAAAACATTAGTTTTCATATCTTTAAAACATTAGTTTTCATATCTCACTGGTGTATAAATTTTGTTTGTGTGTGTGTGTCTGTGTGCGTGCACGAGTGACACCTCCTGTCCTTTTTTTTTTTTAGAGAGTACAATGAATTGGAAATACACACTCACACACCCAATCTCGTAAGGTAAAGACATCCATCATGAGAGACTCATGCACATGTCATGCCAAGACTTGAACTCAGGACTTCCTCCTACAGCTTCAAAGCGTCAGCCACTAGGCTACACTGGCTCAGACGACACCAACTGTCTTGCCCATAGTTTTTGGTCATGGCTGGCTATACTCCATATTAAAATAACAACTGGCTCAATTGATGTTTGGCCTCCCTGGTGGATGTAGTACAACATGAATGGCTGTGAAACCAATTACAGAAAAGGCTGCCAAGCAATTACATACAGCGAAATCTTCCATACATTTTTTGCGCATCGATCTAGCAGTGCGTCTACGCATCGATTAGCAGGTAATAACGACGGATTTTTGACGTCCTTCCTCGACCAGTATCCATAGCTTTTGCTTTGCTAGCTGTCTTTTAACGTTTCCCGAGTGAAAAGTTCTCCCTTGCCCACAAGTTATTTGTCATGGTTCGCTGTATCCTCCACAGCAAAGTAATGGCGACTGGCTCGCTTGATGGCTGCAGCCTCCGTAGTAGAACAAGGATTGCAGAAATGGCTGTCAAACAAATTTCTGAAAAGGCTGCCAATCAAGACACAATTGGCGAGACGACCACGATCGGTTTTAGTTGGATCATATGGTCTAATCTGTTTCAGCTGGAATCAATGTCAAAGGATAGCTCAACAAGCAAATGGGATTAATATCACAAAACAGCGTATACAACAAGCAGGAAAAGGAAAGCAGGAAAGAAGAACGTAGACAGAAAATGTGTGTGAGGGTTATCCTTTCGTGTGGCATGCACATGGGAGTTTAACCTTCTGATTGGTTGTCGACCTTTGAACATCAATATCACCTCCGCACAGGTAAGCAGTGGAAGAGGCTTACAAAGAAATCTTTCCCTCACCAAAAGCTGCTGTTTCAGTAATTTGCGCTAGCTCGCAATCAAGTCTACGATGCATTCAAAGGAAAGAGCAGAGATGATAAAGGAGAGATGAACACTTTGCTCTCTATTTTTACCAGAAAGCGCCATCTGAGTACTTAGGCGATCACATGCGGAAGCTGGCGGACTTCCATAGAAAGGACGCCGCAGATGCGTGCTCGTGAATGGAGGAAGACAAGGAGGAAAGGCAGTAAATGAGCATGCTGATGCCCGACGCACAATGATAATAGTGCATTCGTGGACCCTACGAATGAAACTTTTGCTTTCTGCTTAATATACTTGAGGGTACGTCGCCATGTGCCATCGCGGGAAGCTTCTGTTTCTCCGCCGCCGGCAGGAAGGCCAGCAGTATTCGCTACTCAAACGGAGATATTAGCACAAGCTCACACAAAATGGATGTGAGAGATGAGTGCCCTTGACCAGATAGCAAAGATCCAGAGGAGGAGGAGAGCAGCGGGGCTATCTGGATACGATGAGGTTCCCCCGCCAAGAGACGCACTGAGCCGCCGCGAGCAGTTCTCGATATTGCCACTATGATAGACACAATCACAAGCTGGCGCATGAACCAGTGACCACGCCGAAGAAGGCAACAGCAGTTGTCGGATGAAGAGTTAGTAAAAGAGGAGATATGATGGAGAGCTGCGCCATACCGAGGTGAAACACAATGATGTGCTCGAAGACGGAACCCATTAACTGTGGATGGCTTTCTGCAGAACGTACTCTAATAGCCGGCTAGAGCAGGAAAGACCAGCTCTTGTCATTGTCGCTGCCGCCAGCATCCATTGCCCGCCGCCATGGCCTCGCCACCACCACCCACTTCCGAAACACTCGGCTACCTGATTGCGCGGGGGAACCCGCTTCGCCTCCATGAAGTGGTCCCAAGGCGTTCCATAGCTTTTCGTACGCGGCTGCGGCAAGATGCCTTAAAGCAGACGTGACACTGGACATTTTCAGGACCTTCATTACCAGCTCGCTTTTTTCAAGTGATTTTTCGTACTTCTTTTTTTTTAATATAAAGGAAGTTCGGCATTTTTTTTTTTTTTTAAATAAAGGAAGTTCGGCATTAGCTTACTCTCCCGGACTTGAATTAAATAAAGAAAAGTACAAGAGAAGGGGACTAATGCCCACGGGACCCCCCAAATCCCACAAAGTAGGAGAAGCTTTTACAGAGCTTAGATGGCATTACAAAGAAGGTTAATCACCCTCTCATCACCCTCATGTGGGGCCCACTTGGGTTTAAGCTTGTTATTAATCAAAAGGAGTACTTGATGATGCCTGCAGGGGGGGGGGGATTTCTTACAGTTAACAATCCTTTTGCCAAGGAGGAATAACGATTTCTCAATTGACCACTCTTTGGGGGAGTCACCGAAGTTGAAAGCACATCTTTCCCGCCAGATTTTCCATAGGACCTCCCCTCTGATGGCGTTTCAGAGAGTCGCGGAGCAGCCGATCGCTTCTCCCAGCAGGGCTTGCTACCAATTGAGACGTTTCTGAAGTCTAATTTTCTTTCCAGCTGTGTGCTAGAGTCTGTTGGAGTTGGGGCAGGTAAAGAAGATGTGTGAAACATCTTCGATAGACCGGTAGCAACGTTTGCACCAAAGAGGAAACCCACAAAATTTGCTAGCCTTAAGGTTGGTCCTGATTCCATGATGAAGAATTTGCCATAAGAGGACATACTTTTTGATTTCTATGAGGGGGTGCTAGATAGCCATGAACTTCATGTCCCAGCGAAGCCGCATCCATGACAGGCACCACTTCTTGTTGAGGTTAACCTGATACTCAATCGTTTCTTTGATGTTCGGGATTTTTGATAGACTATTCCCATTGTGCCATTTGAGACCAAGCGAGCTCGGCGTGTCGTGTACCATGAGAAGGCGAACTTTGTGTCGGTCCCAGGCGAGACATCTGCTTTGCAAAGTGTTCCATTCTTCGTACGAAATGTTGACGCAAGGGTCAATATTCTCGAAGTTAATCCAGCGGTTGGTGTCTCGTTTCCAAAGATGTTTCCATTTTTTGAAGACTTTGTTCCATAACTTCTTGGCATTTTGAATGTTCCAATATTCCACACTCCGGATGCCATGGATCGAAAACCAGATAGAGTCATTTTGTCTGATATCGGCTGCCCACTTCCAGTCTTCACTTATTCTTGTGTAGCTTTTGACTTTATTCCAACTCTTCCATAGGGAGCACACGAGATTAGAGCCTTTCGGGGAGACGGGGATCGGGGAAAACAGCAAGGTCAAGATGTCAAGATTCTTCCAATTTGGGAAACCCATGAAAGCCAACTCATTCTTGTTTCTGAAGATCAACTTGGCCCACGAGGCCTCGCTGTTGCACCAAGCCTTAATCATCCATTTGGCTGCCAATTTGTTAGCCATGCACCCAATGTCCAGGATACCAAGACCCCCACTATCTCTATGGCTGGTGCAGATGGACCATTTGATTTTAGGCACCCCCCTCCTATTGTGGTCGCCCGTCCAAAGGAAGTTTCTACAAATACTATCCAGTTTGGACAGATCCTGCTCTTTCGGTCTCCAACAAGAAAGGAAATAAATGGTAGATGATAAGAGGAACGTGTTGATAACCATAGCACGACCAGCAAGATTGATTTGCATACCTCTCCAATAGTTAAGGTTGTTTTTGAGTTTGGCCAACACCCAGTTCCACCGCTGTTCCATAGAGACGTCAAACCCCAAGGGAATCCCAAGAAGCTGAAAAATTTGGCCCTGCGGAATGATTTGATAGCCATGATCAATGAGAAGGTCGGGCTGTGACCCAACAATAGCTCTAAAGACGGTCTTAGAGTGGTTGGTTGTGGATCCAGAGGCTTCACAAAAGGTAGCCAGACACCACCAGAACATCTCCAGGCTGGTACTATCATTGTGAACAAACGCGTTCATATCATCGGCAAAAGGTCTCATGGTGATCTGACTGTGGTCATGAGGCAAACGGAGGCCTTTGATATTACCAGCTTCCACCTGATGCTCCACCAGCCTGCTAAGCCCTTCCGTGGCAATGGCAAAGAGAAGGGGAGCCAAATGGCACCCTTGTCTGATAGATCTTCTAAGTTTGATCACCTTCAAAAGTTTGTCGTTAATGTTAATTTGGGTCGATGAATTTTCGAGAACGGGGCTTCTGGAACGGGGCCATATGAGTTCCCTCTCTTAAAGGCATCCGATGATCCGAGTGTCTAAGAACTAAGAATAGTAAACAAGAGATCGGCCAGTGGATTAGGCTCGAACACCTAGACCTCGAGACTTAGAGTCACCCTCGAGGAATGAACTCTTCTTCAAGGCAGGTGTTTAGTGTGGGAACGCTCAATTACCCGCCTTCTCTACGGACATGATCCTCCTTGCCTGGAGGGCCTCAAATGGAGTAATGTGTTGGAGTTAGACGTCTGAGGAAGCACGCGAACAGCACAAGGAAGAAGAAGGTTGGAGCACAACACACAAGACTGAATGTATTACTAGAGAATGTACAAAGATAAGTAGCCCATTAGGGCAATAGGCGTATATACAAGCCGGGGGAAAAAACCTCCTAAAGAGGGAAAAAAGTGCCCCGGCGGTTCTAGAGTGTTCACACACATCACTACCTAAATATATCAACAAATCCCCCCTGGGAGTGATGCAGTGAACAAGGAGCTGGCACTCATGTATAAGGAAGTGCCAAGCTATGTGGAAATCACTCCACAAAAGGAAGTAAGCCCAAAGCTTTGCAGAAAGCTTCAAACTTCTCCCTAGGCAGAGCCTTCGTGAAAAGGTCTGCAATGTTCTCCTGCGTGGGCACATATGCCAAGCTGATCTCCCCAGCAGAGAACCTCTCCCTGACATTATGATAATGCACCTCAATGTGCTTAGTGCGAGCATGGAACACAGGGTTCCTCGCAACTGCCAATGCGCTCTGACTATCAGTGAAGATGGTGGTGGCAGAGGACTGACCAACACCCAAATCAGCCATAAGGCGTCTGAGCCACACACACTCAACAGTAGCTGTGAAAGCTGCCCTATACTCACCCTCACAACTGGAAGTGGCCACAGTAGGCTGCTTCTTGCTCAACCAAGATATACATGAGCTACCAAGCATGAAGCAAAAGCCACTAGTGGACACACGAGTGTCATAGCAACCAGCTCAGTCTCAGTCAGAAAAAGCATGCAAATCTGGCGGTAGTGATCCCCCCCCCCCCGGGGATAAAGCAACCCAAGTAGCCGAGTACCACTCAAGTAGCGAAAGATGCGCTAGTGGACACACGAGTGTCATAGCAACCAGCCCAATCTGAGTCAGAAAAAGCATGCAAATCTAGCGGTAGTGATCCCCCCCGGGATAAAGCAACCCAAGTAGCCGAGTACCACTCAAGTAGCGAAAGATGCGCTTAACCGCCTGCCAATGATTCACACCTGGGCAATGCATAAACCTGCTCATCTGTGAGACAACAAACTGAATATCTGGCCGAGTAATGCATAAGTAAATCAGGCATCCAACAGCCTGCTGATAGAGGACAACATCAAATGCATCTCCAGCATCATGAAGACTCAATCGTAAACCTGTCTCCATTGGAGTGGCAATAGGCTTACAGTCTTCAAGGCCAAAACACTACAATAATGTGTCAATATATTTTGTTTGACACAAAGCCAATCCACCATCAACTTGCATAAGCTGAATGCCCAAATAGTGATGCAAATGCCCCAAATCAAACATCTCAAATGAGGCATGCAAATCAGCCTTAAAATCAGCAATATGCTTCTCAATAGGACCAGTGAGCAGCATGTCATCAACATAGACAACAATGATCAGAAGCACATCATTAGCACGCTTAACATATAAGGTGCTCTCAGTTCGATTGTTCATAAAACCATGTGCAATCAGATAGGCACATATCTTCTCATACCAAGCATGTGGTGCTTGCTTTAAACCATATAATGCCTTCTTTAACCTGCACACCTAGTTTTCATGCCCTTTCTGCACAAAACCATGGGGCTGAAAAACATACACTTCTTCATGCAAGTCACCATTCAGAAATGCAGTTTTAATGTCCAACTGATGTACATTCCAACCATGATGGGTTGTAAGTGCACAGATGCTCCGAACAGTACTCATACGACATGTGGGTGCAAAGGTCTCATCAAAATCAATGCCTCTTTCCTGTGCATAATCCTTTGCAACAAGCCTAGCCTTATACATGTCAATTGTACCATCAGGTTTACACTTCAGCTTGTATACCCACTTAGTACCAATGGTTTTCTTGCCAGGAGGCAAGTCACATAAAGACCAAGTACCATTCTTCATTATAGCATCATATTCAAATTGCATAGCAGCCATCCAATTTTCTAAATTTTGTGCTTCATCAAAAGAAACAGGCTCATTCTCATCACAGAGACTAGATGCAGCCATAGCATAGCAATCTGATGCAAAGGAGGCACTATGAGAGCCTGAACGAGTACGATATGACAAAGGTGCATCTAGTTTGCTGTCACGCAAAGTCTGCACCAACCATTTTGGCATAGTTTTTGCCTCCTCAATATCAGCTCTCTCATCAACAAGTGCACCATGTAAATCTGCATCGGAAATGGGATGATCTGCATCATTACATGAAACCTGCAAAGGCTGAGAAGTTGCCTCATTAAGACCAGCAATAGACTGTCCACCTGTAAAAAGAGGCATCAAAGTATCATACATGTCTTTGGAGCTAATAGATGTCTCCAGTACATGAAAGCAATGGTTGAATAGCATCTTCCACAAAAACAACATCACGGCTAACCAGAATGTGTTTAATCTGTGGATGATACAGACGATAGCCTTTACTTTCAGAACTGTACCCAACAAAAATACATTTTACTGCCTTATCATCCAATTTTTTGCGATGTTGTTCAGGCACTAGTGCATATGCCAAACAAGCAAAAACTCGCAGATGAGCAACAGATGGCTTGCGATCATGCCAAGCCTCATATGGAGTGATAGACTACAGCGCTTTAGTGGGACACCTATTAAGTACATATGTTGCACACATGACAGTCTCAAGCGAGAAACTATGTGGTAAAGCCTGACTCTTGACCATACACCTCGCCATCTCCATGAGTGACCTGTTCTTCTGTTCAGCAAATCCATTCTGTTGAGGTATATACGGCACTGTACACTAGTCTTTTATCCCACGTTCAGCCAGAAATGCATTAAAATCAGAAGACATATATTCCCCCCCTCGATCAGAATGGAGGGTGCCCATTTTACATGCTGACAGATTTTCAGCCAAAACCAAAAACTGTTTGAAGCACAAAAACACTTCGGACTTTGTCTTCAATGGATATACCCATGCATGCCTGGAAAAATCATCAATGAAAGTCATGAAGTAAAGATAGTTTCCAAAAGAAGGTGTCTGCATAGGACCACAGACATCACTATGTACAAGCTGCAATTTCTGCGTAGCCTGAACTGAACCATCTTTTGGAAAGGAGGAACGCTGCATTTTGCCCAAAATATAGCCTTCACATACATGTTTTCCAGGTGCCTCAAGCTTGGGCAAAGAAGACACCATATTAGATTTCTACAGGCGTAGCAAACTAGCAAAATTTAGATGACCAAAGCGTGCATGTCAAAGCTTTGCATCTGACATAGCCTGAGATCATGAGCTGCACATGCCGAATCACTCACAGATCTTTCATAGTCTATGAGCTTATACAGCCCATGACATAAAATGCCAGAAGCAATAATAACATCGCCATTTGACATATCATGAACTATACATCTTTCATCAACAAATTTCACAACCAAGCCAATCTTGGCTAATGCAGAAACTGATAACAGATTCTTCTTGATCCCTGACACAAATAAAGCATCTGAAAAGGTGAAAGAACTACCATCATCAGTAGTCAGAATGATCTTACCAACTCCCATAACAGGATAAGAGGAGTTGTTGGCGCATGTGACAGTATTCCCGTAGGGGCAGGCTCGAGTGAAGAGAAGAAACTGCACTGCGAGGTAATATGTTTGGTCACCCCACTATCAAAGTACCAAACATCTGAGTCCACTGCAGACATGCACTGCTCATGAGAAGATGGGTCAAAACTGCAAACAGTAGTAAACACCCATTCTTCTTCCTGCACAAGATTAGCAGACTCTATTTTTAGTGTAGAGACTTCTGCAACAACCATTCCAGCCTCCTTTTTCTTTGCCTCTTTTGCAGCCAATTTTGGACAGTTCTTTATGATATGATCATTCCCTTTACAATACATTTTACAATACTTGCAAAACAATTTCTGCTTTTCTGATTTCTTTTTATCTTTATCCTGGTTCTTCGAATGTGCAGCATTTGTAGATTTTTGCTTACTAGTAGAAGAGCTCCATTTTCCTTTGCCCTTCTGACTAGCCAGGAAAGCTTGATCTGCAACACGCATAATGGACCTATTCTGCCTGGACTGATCTTCCTGTAACATAATAGAAAATAACTCCTCAAATGACAAGGCATTTGGATTGCCTTTCATCATCAATCGAAGAGTAGAAGCAAAACTCTGATATGAATCAGGAAGACCATTCAGAACGGTCTGCACAAGTGAGCTATCTGGTATAACCTCATCAGCAGATTGTTCCTTCAAGTCTTTGATCTTTGTTAGAAAATTGTCCATAGAATCACCTTCATTCATGTGCTCACTCTCCAACTGTTTTCGGAGGTAAGCAACATGAGCCTCATTCCTAGCCTGGTGCAATGTGGTAAGTGTATCCCAAGCATCCTTTGTTGTTCTGCAAGAGCAAATATGAGGAATAATAGCATGTTTGACAGACAAAGCTATCAATGCATGTGCTTGAGCATCTCTGCCATCCCAACGAATTTGCTCTGTAGTAGGTGCAACACAAACAACAGCACGAACAGGAATCTGCAGAATATCATCTTCGATACCATCTCCATCAGCTTCAACACCTGTATTTGTAGTACCTGTAGTCGCAGGTGTAAGAGGACGTCTTTCAACACCTTGCACAATGTTCCACAGTCCTTTTGCAACCAATACATGTCGCATCATATAAGCCCATAATGGGTAGTTGGTACCATCCAACTTATCCTCAACAGCCAACATACGGAATACATCACTACTTTCAGCCATGGCTAGTGTCTAAAATACCTTGATGCAGAAAATTGACTGTATCTCAAAAACTTGAACAGAACTCCCCAGACGAGCTCTGGTAAACCTGTAGCAGACTTCGAGACGCTTATATTCGCGAATCAAAACAGGTATATACCTTTGGCACAAAAAGACGAAATAGCTTGCACAAGCACTGCGATAGTGCATTCGGAGACCGAAACGAGCTCGGATCGCGATTTCGGCACCACAAAGTGAAGCAGTTTTGATCTCTGAAACACCTTGAGTATGCTCACCAAATTTCGTGCGAATCTGAGACTACAACCGGAGGAGTGTCAACGAAGCCCTAGATGAAGCGGCGACCTGCTCTAATACCAATTGTTGGAGTTAGACGTCTGAAGAAGCACGTGAACAACACAAGGAAGAAGCAGAAGCTTGGAGCACAACACACAAGACTGAATGTATTACTAGAGAATGTACAAAGATAAGTAGCCCATTAGGGCAATAGGCGTATATACAAGCCGGGGGAAAAAAACCTTCTAAAGAGGGAAAAAAGTGCCCCGGCGGTCCTAGAGTGTTCACACACATCACTACCTAAATATATCAACATAATGGTAAGAAACTATCCAGAATCCCCAACTTCAAAGAGAACTTAGATGTTCATCTCACCCTTAACAAGCGATGGTGCCGTTCTTGGACCAAACTTAGATGGGAACTAAAGTTCATGTCTATTTGGCACCCCCTAATTAAGATCAAAAAGTCTGCTCTCATGTGGCAGATCTTGCATAAGAGTATATGGTCCAATGCAAGGGCTAACAAAATCTACGGTGTGCCTCCATGGTGCAAGCGTTGCCATCGATGCATCAAAGATTTAGCTCACCTTTTCTTCAATTGCCCCAAGTCCCACGTTATCTGGCACCACGTGACGCGGATATTGAGACTCATGAACCAAATCAATTGGCAACAGGCGCTGTTGGGCGAGGCGGTTGGCTACTCATCCAGGCTGTGGAATGCCATAAGGGGCGAGACTCTTTGGATGATTTGGAGGGAGCGATGTGCTGTCAATTTTGGCCAAATTCCAAAGGAATGGTCGATTAAAAAATCCTTCTTTCTTCTAGGTAAAAGAATATACAGAGATAAGAGATCTCCACCGTTTAAACATCACTGTATTTATCTCCTCAAAAATAACAAGCTGAAACTCAAATGGATCCCACATGAGGGAGATGATAGATTTGTCCGCCTCATTTGTAATGCCCTTTAGCTAGCCGTTCTCCTCCCTTGCATTGTGGGATTTGGAGGGTCCCATGGGCACTAGTCCCATTCACTTGTAACTTTTCTTTATTTTAATTAAAGTCCGAGAGAATAGGCCAAGGTCAAACTTCCTTTTATTAAAAAAAAAGAACTAAGAATAGTGGCGGCCGATTACCATGCTCCAAACTAGATACAAGATAATTGCCAAAGTTATTGCCAACAGAATCTCTTGTGATTTAAAGTCATGGCTTTGTGAGGACCAGAAAGGTTTTATCAAAGGTAGATCTATACTTGAAGCAATTGTAGATATTTGGGAAGGCCTTGCATTTGCTGAGGAGTCTGCACAAGATCTAGTATTCATTAAGATCGACTTCAACAAAACTTATGACAGATTGGAATGGGGCCTTATTCTTCGATCACTGAAGGACCTTGGATGCAGCCAAAAGTTCACGAAAATGGTTTCCACTCTTCTTGAAAACACTTCAACTAGAATAAATATCAATGGTAAGCTCTCTGAGCCCATACGTTTAAAAAGATCTATCAGGCAAGGCTGCCCTCTGGCTCCTTGCCTCGAACGGCCTCAGTCACCTATTAAAGCATCACCTGGACTCTGGCAATCTCAAGGATCTTTCCCTAACTCTAAATCATGGCCAAATGATTGCTAGACTCTTTGCCGATGACATGAATGCCTTTGTGCATAACGATATGAAAAGCATTGAGGTGTTCTGGAGCTGCCTTGACACCTTTTGTGCGGCGTCAAGTTCAAAAATCAACCCATGCTAAAACTGCTTTCAGAGCAATCTACAGACCCCCACCCCAATTGTTGTTAGATCAGGGGTGTCAAGTTATCCCTAGAGGTCAAGTCTTCCGTCTCCTTGGCATTCCGATGGGCTTGACATCACAATGGACCAACAATGGAACTAGGTGCTGGCCAAGCTGGATAGCAAACTAAATAATTGGAAAGGTATGCAAGTCAACTTGGTAGGGCGTGCTATGGTTGTTAACACATTTATGCTTTCAATGACTATTTACTTTATCTCGTGTTGGAGACCGAAGGAGAAAGAGTTGGCCAAAATGGAAAGAATCTGCAGAAACTTCCTTTGGATTGGGGAGCCCAACAGGAGGGGGATTCCCAAAATCAATTAGGAAACTTGCATTAGCTCGAAAGACTCAGGGGGCTTGGGTATTTTGGATATCGCTGGGTTGGCTGACAAGCTCGCAGTTAAGTGGTTTATCAAGGCTTGGAGCAATAGCGAGTCCTCTTGGGCTAAATTGATATTCAGAAACTTGAAAGACCTAAGCTTAGTTGGCCATCCTGGTTGGAAGGACATAGGGATTCTCACGCTTTTGTTCTCCCCCAACCCGGTGTCCCCTAAAGGCTCTAGCCTCATGTGTTCTTTATGGAAGAGTTGGAACAAGGCCAAACAATTCATTAGAATCAGTGAGGAGTGGAAGTGGGCGGCTGGGATAAGACAAAATGACTCTATCTAGTTCCCGATCACCGGCATTAGAGGAGTGGAGCCTTGGAACCTCCAAACTGCAAAGCGGTTATGGAACAAGGGTTTCAAACAGTGGAAACAGCTCTGGAAACAAGAGACCAACCAGTGGATTAGGTTCAAAGACTTAGACCTGAGACATAGAGTTACCCTCGAGGAATGGACTCTTCTTCAAGGCAAGTGTTTAGCGTGGGACTGCTCAACTACCCGCCTTCTCTGCAGACAAGATCTTCCTTGCTTGGAGGGCCTCAAATGGAGCAATGGTAAGAAAATATCCAGAATCCCCAACTTCAAAGAGAACTTATATGTTCATCACACCCTTAACAAGAGGTGTTTGCCTTTCTTGGACCAAACTTCGATGGGAACTAAAGTTCATGTCTATTTGGCACCCCCTAATTGAGATAAAAAAGTCCATTCTCATGTGGCAGATCTTGCATAAGGGAATCTAGTCCAATGCAAGGGCTAACAAAATATGTGGTGTGCCGGCATGGTGCAAGCATTGCCATCGATGCATCGAAGATTTAGCTCACTTCTTCTTCGATTGCCCCAAGTCCTGTGTTATCTGGCGTCATGTGATGCGGGTATTGAGACTCATGAACCAAATCAATTGGCAACAGGTGCTCTTGGGTGAGGCGGTCGGCTACTCATCGAGGCTGTGGAATGCCATCAGGGGTGAGACTCTTTGGAAGATTTGGAGGGAGTGATGTGCTGTCAATTTTGGCCAAACTCCGAATGGTCGATCGAGAAATCCTTGTTTCTTCTAGGTAAAAGAATCTCCCGAGATAAGAGATCTCCACCGTTTAGACATCACTGTATTTATCTCCTCGAAAACAACAAGTTGAAACCCAAGTGGGTCCCATATGAGGGTGATGATAGATTTATACACCTCATTTGTAATGCCCTCTAGCTTGCCATACTCCTCCCCTACATTGTGGGATTTGGGGGGTCCCATGGGCACTAGTCCCATTCACTTGTAACTTTTCTTCTTTATGTTAATTAAAGTCCGAGAGAATAGGCTAAGGCCGAACTTCCTTTTATTAAAAAAAAAAAAGAACTAAGAATAGTGTCTAAGAACAAATCTATCATCGCCAAGTACTTTATCCATCTTCTCGGGGTCTCGACTCCTCTTTCCCTACACAAGTGTGACTACATGGCAACGATCTCAAGGGTTGCTCAATCTAGAATCCCAGAGAACATGAATTCTCTACTGGATGCTAACATTTTCGAGATCAAAATTATTGAGGTTATTGATGCTCTTCCCAATGGAAAAAGCCCAGGCCCTAATGGCCTCACCAATGAGTTTTTCAAGTCCTTCAAGCATGCGGTGGCCACCCCATTGCATCTGGTGTGGGCAAGAGGCCTTAACAATGGTGTCATCAAATTAATTCACAAAATTGGAGAGAAGAACAAAATTGAAAAATGGCGTCCCATTACCATGCTCCAAACTTGATACAAGATAATTGCCAAAGTTATCGCCAACAAAATCTCTTGTCATTTAAATTCATGTCTTTGTGAGGACCAGAAAGATTTTATCAAAGGTAGATCTATACTTGAAGCAATTGTCGATATTTGGGAAGGCCTTGCGTTTGCTAAGGATTCTGCACAAGATTGACTTAGACAAAGCATATTACAGATAGGAATGGGACTTTATTCTTCAATCACTGAAAGACCTTGGATGCAGCCAAAAGTGCATGAAGATGGTTGCCACTCTTCTCTAAAATGCTTCAACAAGAATAAATATCAATGGTAAGCTCTCTAAGCCCATACGATTAAAAATATATATCAGGCAAGGCTGCCCACTGGCTCCATTACTCTTCGCTATCACTTCGCATGACCTTAGTCGCCTATTTAAGCATCACATGGACAATGGAAATCTCAAGGGTCTTTCCCTACCCCTAGATCATGGCCAAATTATTGCGAGACTCTTTGCCGATGACAGGAATGCCTTTGTACATAACGATATGAACAACATTGAGTTGTTCTGGAGTTGCATTGACACCTTTTTTGTGGCAACAGGTTCAAAAATCAACCATGCTAAAAATGCTTTGAGAGCAATCCATGGACCTCCACCCCAATTGTTGTTAGATTAAGGGTGTCAAGTTATCCCTAGAGGTCAAGTCTTCCATCTCCTTGGTATTCCGATGGGCTTTGACATCTCAATGGACCAACAGTGTAGGTGCTCTCCAAACTTGATAGCAAATTAACTCATTGGAAAGGTATGCAAGTTAACTTGGCAGGGCGTGCAATGGTTGTTAACACATTTATGCTTTCTATGACTATTTACTGCATCTCGTGTTGGAGACCTAAGGAGAAAGAGTTGGCCAAAGTGCAAAGAATCTGCAGAAACTTCTTATGGACTAGGGACCCCAACAGGAGGGGGATTCCCAAAATCAAATGGGAAACTTGTATTAGCTTGAAAGACTCGGGAGGCTTGGGTATTTTGGATATCATTGGGTTGGCTAACAAGTTGGCTGACAAGTTGGCAACAAAGTGGTTTATCAAGGCTTGGAGCAATAGTGAGTCCTCTTGGGCTAAATTGATCTTCAGAAACATGAAAGACCTTACCTTAGTTGGCCATCCTAGTTGGAAGGACATAGGGATCCTCACGCTTTTGTTCTCACCCCACCCAATGTCCCCTAAAGGCTCTAGCCTCATATCTTCTTTATGGAAGAGTTGGAACAAGGCCAAACAATTCATCAGAATTAGTGACGAGTGGAAGTGGGCAGCTCGGATAAGACAAAATGACTCTATCTGGTTCCCGATCATCGGCATTAGGGGGTGGATTCTTGGAACCTCCATACTGCTAAGCAACTATGGAACAAGGGGTTCAAACAGTGGAAACAGCTTTGGAAACAAGAGACGGCCCAGTGGATCATATTCGAAGACTTAGACCCGAGACATAGAGTTACCCTCAAGGAATGGACTCTTCTTCAAGGGAGGTATTTAGTGTGGGACCGCTAAACTACGCGCCTTCTCCACGGACAGGATCTTCCTTGCTTGGGGGGCCTCAAATGGAGCAATGGTAAGAAACCATCCAGAATCCCCAACTTCAAAGAAAACTTAGATGTTCATCACACCCTTAACAAGATGTGGTGCCTTTCTTGGACCAAACTTCATTGGGAACTAAAGTTCATGTCTATTTGGCACCCCCTAATTGAGATCAAAAAGTCTGTTCTCATGTGGCAGATCTTGCATAAGGGTATCTGGTCCAATGCAAGGGCTAACAAAATTTGTGGTATGCCTCCATGGTGCAAGCGTTGCCATCGATGCATCGAAGATTTAGTTCACCTTTTCTTTGATTGCCCCAAGTCCCTTGTTATATGGCATCATGTGACGTGGGTATTGAGACTCACGAACCAAATCAATTGGCAACAAGCGTTGTTGGGTGAGGCGGTTGGCTGCTCATCAAGGCTGTGGAATGCCATCAGGGGTGAAACTCTTTGGAAGATTTGGAGGAAGTGATGTGCTGTCAATTTTGGCCAAACTCCAAAGGAATGGTCGATTGACAAATTCTTGCTTCTTCTAGGTAAAAGAATCTCCTGAGATAAGAGATCTCCACCGTTTAGACATCACTGTATTTATCTCCTTGAAAATAACAACTTGAAACCCAAATGGGTCCCACATGAGGGAGATCATAGATTTGTCTGCCTCATTTGTAAGGCTCTCTAGCTTGTTGTACTCCTCCCTTGCAATGTGGGATTTGGGGCGTCCCATGGGCACTAGTCCTATTCACTTGTAACTTTTCTTCATTATTTTAATTAAAGTCTGGGAGAATAGGCCAAGGCCGAACTTCCTTTAAGAAAAAAAAAGAACTAAGAATAGTAGTGTGGGTGGTTGAACCTTCCGCCTCTTGAGGCAGGGCGAGGGCTTAACCCCCATCTATGGCAGCATATGTGTGGGCCTAATGCTAGAGTAATATTTTTGGGCTGCATTAAATCAGATGCCTTCGGGCAGTTCTTCTTAGTGTTTGCCTTCGTGTAGTATAACCCCTTCTTTGTGGGATATAGAGGATCTCATGAGTACTATGCTCATTCACTTGTACATTTGTTCTTTCTATCAATTCAAGCAAGGGGAGATTAAGCTTTGGTCGAACTTCCTTTAAAAAAAAATTAGTTTCTCATAACTAAGAATAGGAGTCTTATCTGCATGTTAGTGTGGGTGCTTGGGCCTTCCACCTCTTGAGGTGGGGGTGAGGGCTCAATCCCTCTCTGCTCCAGGACATATGTGGACCTAACACCATTGTAATGCCTTCGTGG
>CM035409.1:97722529-97792529 GCA_020310875.1 Ceratopteris richardii
TTGCATCCGTGGTTTTTCAAGCATTTTCAACGGTCATTTTGATGCCGAGGCGTGACCGTCGGTATGCCGCTCATATGTTGTAGTGATATCTAAGTATTCTCTTGACAGCTTCCATGTGAGGTTTCCTCGGTGTGTGCATACATTGACTTAGCACACTCACACTATAACATATATCTACTCTTGTCAATGTGGCATAGTTCAAACTACCCACAAGGCTTTGATAACCTGTGACATCTTCTATGAGTTCACCTTCATGTGAGCTCAATGTATGATTAACCTCCATTGTAGTACCTGCAATCCTGCAATCTTGCATCTGGAACTTTGTCAACAAGTCCTTAATGTACTTCCTTTGAGTAAGGAATAGACCATGATCTTTGTATACCACTTCCAATCCTAGGAAGTATGTAAGTGACCCTAAGTCACTTATCTTGAACTCTTCTTTCATCTACTCCTTGACCTTCTTTATTTCATATGCATCATTTCCTACTATTATAATATCATCCACATACAGACACAAATAGATGATACTCTTTTTTATGAAGAATGATGGATCTGCCTTGCTAGGTTGAAATCCTTTGTCCTGCAAGAATGAAACAAGCTTGTGATTCTAAGCCCTTAGGGATTTTTTGAGTCCATATAGAGCTTTATTAAGCTTACACACATAATCAAGATGTACTTGATTCTCAAAATGAGGTGGTTGTGCAATATACATGTCTTATGTTATCCATCCATTAAGAAATGCATTTTTTACATCCAATCAAAGTAAGTAGGACTCTAATTGTAGGCATCTTTGCCATAGGAGAGAAATTCTCCTCATAATCAATTCCCTAAGTTTGTGCAAAGCCTTTCGCCACAAGCCTTGCCTTATACCTATTAATGGATCCATCTGAGTTCTTCTTCAATTTGTAAATCCATCTTGAACCTATCACTTTCACTGATGAAGACTTGGGAACTCATTTCCAAGTGTTATTTTCCTCAAGAGCTTCAATTTCTTCTTCCATTGCATGCCTCCATTTTGATTTCTTGTTTGCTTCCTCAAATGTTGAGGGTTCTTCTTGATTTATGTCATGTGCTAGATAGATTGAATGTTTAGTAACTAGAGAAGTATCAAACACATACCTCTCTAGTTTTCTTTTCTCCCTCATGGACCTCCTTAGGCCATGATGTGATGATTTTGCTCTTGTCCAAGTTCTTGCATTTTATCTTTACCTTTAGACTTCCATATTTGAGTTTTTCAATCTGAGTTGCCTCATCATCTTTTGAGGTATCCTGCTCTTCAATTTTAAGAGGGTTGTCCTTGACAAGTTTTGGAAAATCTTCTTCAAGGTCATAAGGTAATTTGATCCTCATGCATGAGTCTTCATACCAAGAACTATTCTCATCAAACACTACATCTCTACTCACCAAGAATCCTTTGTTGGTTGGGTTGTGTAATATGTAGCCCTTTGGTTGTTGTCATATCCAATGAATACACACCTTTCTGCTTTTGGATCCATCTTCCCTCTAACCTACGAAGGAACATGAGCATAAGCAATACATCCAAAAATCTTACAATGATCCGAGATTGTTCTTCTTCCATTCCAAGCCTCATATGGTGTCATGCCATCAAGTGACTTTGAAGGTAACGTGTTACTCAAATAAGTGGTTGTGGATACAGCCTCAACCCATAAATAATTAAGAGGTGTTTTTCATTTAACATAGACCTTGCAGCTTCAACAATTGTCTTATTCCTTCTCTGTGCCACTCCATTTTGCTCAAGAGTGTACCTTGTAGTAATCTCTCTTTTGATTCCCCTCTCTTGAAGAAAGGAGTCAAATTAATGGGAGAAGTACTCTCTTCCTCCATCTGACCTTAGCCTTTTTAGTGTTTTACCTGTATGATTCTCCACAAGAGATAAATATCTTTTGAAGCATGAAAATACTTCATCCTTGTGTTTCATAAAGTATAGTATAGTCCATCTACTAGAATCATCAATGAAGGAGACATATTACCTTGATCCAGATATTGAAGCATCCTTGCTAGGTCCCCATACATCTGTATGAACCAAATCCAAGAGATCTCCATGCATATATCCTTTCTTCATGAATGGTAACCTGTGAGACTTTCCAAATTGACATGCACTACACTTATAAATCATGTGTTGTTTTGAAAAATTAGGGAGTCCAAGTACACTTTGGTCCCTGCAGATTTGCTTTAATGATCTTTCACCAATATGTGCTAACCTTTTGTGCCATACTTCCAATTGTGTGAGTGTGTGACTACCATAATTAAAGAGAGCAATGTTCCTAGTGTCTTGTAATTCAAATGTTAACAATCTATCTATCTTTTCTCCCTTTGCAATTCTCTCGAATCCTTGACTTGGATCTTCAACAAATGCTTCTCCTTTTGTGAACCTAACTTGTAGGCCTTTCTCCACAATATGTCCTACAGTTATCAAGTTCTTTGTGATGGTAGGGAAATAGAGTACCTTGATAAGTAGGTTAATGTTTCCATTAGGTACTTTTACATCTCCTATCTTCTCCACCAGATGCCTTGTATCATTACCTGTTTGCACTTCATGCTTGTTCCTTGGATCTTCTAAATCCAATAGGAGGGCCACATTTCTTGCCACATGATTGGAACAACTTGAATCTATGTAGAAAACATGCACATCAGATTTACCTTGAGGCATTTCCATATTCATGATTAGCAATGAGTCCTCTTGATTTGAGTCTTCTGTGTAGCTATTGAAGTCTCTTCTTCCTCTATTGCTTCCTTGATAGTTTGAATGGTTGTAATTGTTGTGGTAGCCATTGAAGTTGTTGGTCCTTCCTCTAGAGTAGCCATAACTTCCTCTATTGTAGCCTCTGCCTCTTTGATTCCTAGAACTCCTAAAGCAATTTTTAGTTATATGATTAGTTAATCCACAAACAGAACAGGGATTAGAGTCTTGGAAACTAACCCTGCCTTGTCTTCCTCCTCTACCTCTACCTCTACCATGTCTTCCTCTATCTGCATAGTTAGCTTGATGTGTACCTGCTTCATCATCCACTTTCTTTCCTCTTCCTTTGTTCTCTTTGGACTTTCTTTTATCAATATACAAAGCAGAAGATTGATTACCTATGGAGCCTTCTCCATTCTTGATAAGCATGGACTCTTGAGTAACCAGTTGTCCTATGAGAGTATTGAACTCTGGTACATGCATATCCATGTATAGATCCATAGTTGTGGTGAATGTGTCCCACTTGTCATCTCCCTTTAAGCCATTGATGACCTGCCTTACAATTTGCTCTTCTTCTATTACCTCTCTAATGCTTCCCAACTCATCTACTATGTCCTTGATTTTTGTGACAAAACCAATCACGTTTTTTTTGGGAGCTTTCTTGCGAGTTGTAAAGTCCAGCCATAGTTGATGATTCCTAGCCTTTATACTTGAAGAGAAGAAGGCTTTAAGTGCATTCCACACTTTCTGAGATGTTTTACAACTTCTAATGTGAGGAAATAAAAAATCTGAGATAGAGTTGAGGAGATAAGACCTTGCAAGTGCATCCTTGGAGCACCATGTGCTCAATCTTTCTTGCTCTTCTTGTGAGGTTGACCTTTATTCCTGAAACTTGGCATAACTTCATCCCTAGCTATATAACCATATAGATTCCCACCTTGAAGATAAGCTTCCATCCTTAATGATGAATCTGAGTAGTTAACTCTATCCAATTTGTAAATTGATGAAGGAAATCCATCTTCTATGTTATCCAACCTTGCTCGGATACCACTGTGAAGAGATAGATTTGTATTTGATGAAGATGAAGTGGTGCTACAAAAACTTTGCATTACACCAGCCAAAAAAACTCTAGGGATATGAAGTGGACCCTTTTAGCTTGCCAAAGGATTTATTAGACACCATATGTACCTTGGAAGATCACTCTCAAAAAGTTGAATCAAAATAGAGAAGTTTGACCAATACTCAACATGAAGACACTTTCTATTTTGGTCTTGAATGCTTCAATATTTTACTCAGTGATCATTCTATGGTTACAATTGACTAGAGAGCTTTTAGAGGAATCTAGTTAGGAAGCAACACAACCTATAGGGATTTATTTCATAAAAAATGATTGACCATACTAAGAGAATTAAGTTTAGCAAGTCAGGTATGTAATCCCGACTTTTCAAGAAGTAGAAGGTGAAGAGATACAGGTGACTTCAAATGAGTATATCTCAAGATTGTGAGCTCCACATGCAATGAAACTTTGGGACTATATATTAGACTTAGAGAGCTAACTTTACTAGGTTAAATCACTAAAAAAGATGCAGCATACTGAGAGAAAGCATCTTTGCAAACTGACTAAAAAATTGAGAAGTATGGCAGTGAACAGTACACTCACATAGGCATGCAGATATGTTCACAAATGATCATGAAAACAAGTGCATATTGAATGTAAAGTACAATGGACTTACTGGTACATGGGTGTGCCTTGAGGTCACATTGGAATATGGCATGAGGCTCAGCTAATAGTGTTGTAAACCCCATGACTAAACCATGTGTATATATAGTGATGATTGGAGCCAGGATTTGAATTTGAATCTTGCTCACCTAAAACAATTCTCCTACCTTTTAGTAATTGATTCTTCAACTAATTCAATCATGAACTCATGGAGTTCTTTTCCTACTCATTAAGTGGATTCAACCACTTTAGATTCTTTCACTTTTACATCAAGTAAATACTCAAAAAGTTACAACGGTGAGTTCATAAGTGAACTCTTCAAAGCTTTAGCATTTAATTCAAGTTTCTATGACATTTGAAGACTCATGCCAACAGTTTGACTTGCCATGAACTTGTTCCAACAACTCACACCCTAAAAAAAAAACCATTTTGGTATGATAATAAAAAATCCACCTATCATTCACTCTTGCATAGGCTTATCAATCTATTAAAATAGGCATTATACATGCATGCATACACACACAAAAACACACACACAAACACACACATAGATATATATGTGTATCTATGCGTATATATATATATATATATATATATATATATATATATATATATATATATATATATATATATATATATATATATATATATATATATATATATATATATATATATATATATGTGTGTGTGTGTGTGTGTGTATGTATGTATGTATGTATGCGTGTGTGTGTCTCTCCAAAGGTACTTACATATATATATATATACACACACATGCATACAAGCATACATATTGGATGCATGAAATTATAGATACATACATACATATGCATATATAGATACATACATGCATGCATGCATGCATACATACATACATACATACATACATACGTATATACATACATACATACATACATACATACATACATGCACACATACATAGATACAAACATTGCCTAAATTCTAGAAAAGGAATTGAATTTTTTATTCCTAAGTACTCTCACTCTCAAACAAAATCTAGTTTTGTATATAGTAAAAACAATAGCCTCCTATCATTCACTCTTGCATAAAGTTATCAATCTATTTAAAATAGGCATTATCCATGCATGCACGCACACAGACACACACACACACACACACACACATATATATATATATATATATATATGTACGTATGCATGTGTATACACACACACACACACATATATGTGTGTGTGTATGTCTGTATCTATGTGTGTTTATATGTATACAAGCATACAAGCATACATATTGGATACATGCATGCATACATGCATACATACATACATACATACACACATATAGATACATACATACATACATGCATGCATACATATATACGTACATAAATGCATGTATACATACATACAAATGTACATACATGCATACATTCATACATACATAAATACACACACACACACATACATACATACATACATACATACATACATACATACATACATACATACATACATACATAAATACATACATACATACATATATACGTACATACACATATACATACATACATACATACATACATACATACATACATACATACATACATACATACGTAGATACTGTGAAGAGATGGATAGGTATGTGCTTGAAGATGAAGAGGTGTTGCAAAATCCTTGATCTACACCAGCCAAATGAACTCCAGGAGTATATGGTGGGCCCTTTTAGCTTGCCAATGGATGTATTAGACACCCTATGTACCTTGGAAGATCACTCTCAAAAAGATAGATCAAAACAGATCAGTTGGAGTTAGCTCAGAGGTGAAAACTTGCTATTCTTGGTTCATACACCTGTCCAGTGTTTTACATAATTCTCTGAGCACAGCAGCAATTAGCTTAATTCCTCTTGGAGAAGTCTAGGTAGCTTAAAGAGCTAACTTTCAAGAGTAATCTCATCAAAAATAATAAACCACACACTGAGAATGAGTTTTAACAAGTGATGACATCATCCCGATTTTCACGGGCTGTTATAGTTTGAGACCAGTGAACAGAAAAATAAAGATAACTCAAAATGTAGGAATTCAATGATTATGAAAAATTGTATGGTTATACTAGACAGTAAGCTAAATCCAACAAGCTTTAAATCATTGAATTTAGATGAGTAACCACTACGAAATGGCTCTTACAAGCAGAGTGAAAAAGTCGGGTACCTGACAGAGAAGTGAAGATGAACAGACCCTGTTGACTTCAAATGAACATAACTGAAGATTGCAACATCTAAATGACATGAAAATTTGTGAGCATACAGTAGACTTATAGAGATAACTTTACCAAGTTAAATCACTGAAAATGATGCACCGAGCTCAGAGAAAACATCACTGCAAGCTGACTGAGAAAACTGAGAGATATGGCAGTGAGTAGTACACTTCACAAGAACATGGAAATATGAACCCAAATGATAATGAAAATGAAAGTATATTGCTTGTAAAATACAATGGACTTACTGATACATATGTGTGCCTTGTAATCACACCTTGATATGGCATAAAGCTCAGCTCTTGGAGGTCTTCACATAGGTCTCTCTAACCACGACTAAAACTGCCATCTATTTATAGTTGAGTTTGGGAGGCTAACTTCCCTCAATCAGTCTCCAATCAATCAATGATTGATTTGATTCTCTACCTACCACAAATCATGAATTCGTGGCTCCTCTTTCCTTTTTTGATCATGTGGACTCAACCACTTAAGATTCTCTTACTTTTACATTAAGTAAACTCTTCAAAAAATTACAAGAGGTAGTTCACAAGTGAACTTTACATAGTCTTCATTTTGAAGCTTCTTCTAAGACTTTGTGAGACTCAAGCCAATACTTAGGCTTGTCATAGACTTGCTCCAACAGCTCCCCCTCAAGCCAAGTATGCTTGAGGTCTTCAATCTTCCAAGATTACCTGCAAACCAATCATAGCCTTGAATTTGCAAAGCTTTGTACCATCCAATGCTTTGGTTAGAATATCTGCACATTGTTGATGAGTGGACACATATGATATTTGAATCTCTTTGCTTAGAACCTTTTCTCTTACATAGTGATAATGAACTTCAATATGTTTAGTCCTTGCATGAAAAATAGGATTAGCAGCCAAGTGAATAGAACTCATATTGTCACAAAAAATAGTTGGAGTTCCAAACTCCAATCCAACATCTTTGAATAATGTCTTCATCCACATAGCTTCCCGAGTAGCTATGGCAAGACCTCTATATTCCGCTTCAGTAGAAGAGAGAGCAACTGTGGGTTGCTTCTTGGATGACCATGAAATTAGCTTTGAACCTACAAAGGTAAGATAACCTGAAGTGCTCCTTCTATCTTCCTTGGAGCTAGCCCAATCTGCATCAGAAAATAGCTTCAAACCTAAATCAGATACATAAGGATAATAAAGTCCTTCATTTATGGTTCCTTTGAGATACTTGACAATCCTTTTGGCAGCATCCATATGTGGTTTCCTTGGTGTGTGCATAAATTGGCTTAGCACACTCACACTGTAACATATATCTACTCTTGTCAATGTGGCATAATTGAGACTACCCACTAGACTTTGAGATGATGTGATGTCCTCTATGAGTTCAGCTTCATGTGAGCTCAATTTGTGATTGACCTCCATTGGAGTACCTGCAATCTTACAATCTTGCATCTTGAATTTTGCCAACATGTCCTTAATGTACTTTCTTTGAGTGAGAAACAAACCATGATCTTTGTAGACAACTTCCAAACCTAGGAAGTAGGTAAGTGAACCCAAATCACTTATCTTGAACTCTTCTCTCATCTTATCTTTGATCTTCTTCATACCATCTGCATCATTTCCTGTCAATATAATATCATCTACATATACACATAGGTAGATGACCTCAGAATTACTTTTTTTAATAAAGAGTGAAGGATCTGCCTTGCTTGGTTGAAAGCCTTTGTCCTGCAAGAATGAAACAAGCCTGAAATTCCAAGCTCTTGGAGCTTGCTTGAGACCATACAATGCTTTGTTAAGTTTACACACATAATCAGGATAAACTTGATTCTCAAAACCAGGTGGTTGTGCCATATATACCTCTTCTATTATCCAACCATTCAAGAATGCATTCTTTACATCTAGTTGAAGTATCTTCCAATTCTTGGAAGAGGCAATACTAAGCAAAACCCTAATAGTAGGCATCTTTGCCACACGAGAGAAGGTCTCCTCATAATCAATTCCCTGAGTTTGTGCAAAGCCTTTTGCTACAAGCCTTGCCTTATACTTGTTAATGGAACCATCAGAATTCTTCTTGAGTTTATAGACCCATCTTGAGCCTATTACCTTCATGGATGAAGTCTTGGGCACCAAATCCCAAGTGTTGTTTTCCTCAAGTGCTTCCATCTCTTCCTTCATTGCTTCCATTCTGTTTTTGCTTTGGCCTCTTCAAATGATGATGGCTCCTCTTGGTTTATGTCCTGTGCTATGTATATAGAATGTTTAGTTACTAATGAGGTGTCAAACCCGTACCTTTCTGGTTTTTTCTTTTCCCTCATAGATCTTCTTAGGCCATGATGTGATGATTCTGCCTCATGTCCAAGTTCCTGCAATTTTGCTTTACCTTTAGACTTCCATGCTTTGATCTTTTCCATATGAGATTCTTCATCATCCTCCGAGGTGTCTTGTTCTTCAATCTTTGGTTGTTCTCTACCAAGCTTTGGAAAATCTTCTTCAAGATCATATGGTAAATTGACCTTCCTGCATGAATCTTCATACCATGAATTGTTCTCATAAAAAACTACATCTCTGCTTACCAAGAATCCTTTGTTGGTAGGGTTGTATAACCTGTAGCCCTTTTGATTGTTGTCATATCCAATAAATACACACCTTTCTGCCTTTGGATCCATCTTGCCTCTAACCTGTGAAGGAACATGAGCAAAAGCAATACATCCAAAAATTTTACAATGATCTAAGCTTGGTCTTCTTCCATTCCAAGCCTCATATGGAGTCATCCCATCAAGGGATTTTGAAGGCAACCTGTTAATCAAGTAAGTGGTTGTAGATACAGCCTCAGCCCATAAGTAATTAGGTAAATGCTTTTCATTTAACATAGACCTTGCAGCTTCAACAATTGTCCTATTCCTCCTTTCTGCCACTCCATTTTGCTCAGGAGTGTACCTTGTAGTTATCTCTCTTTTGATTCCTCTTTCTTGAAGAAAAGAATCAAAATCATGGGAGAAGTATTCTCCCCCTCCATCTGACCTTAGCCTTTTTAGTGATTTACCTGTTTGATTCTCCACAAGAGCCAAATATCTTTTGAAACATGAAAAAAACTTCATCTTTGTGTTTCATAAAGAATAGGATAGTCCATCTGCTGCAATCATCAATAAAGGAGACATAATACCTTGATCCAGATATTGAAGCTTCCTTGCTAGGTCCCCATACATCTGTATGAACCAACTCCAAGAGATCTCCATGCATATAACCTTTCATCATGAATGGTAACCTGTGAGACTTTCCAAATTGACATGCACTACACTTATAAATCATATGTTGTTTTGACAAATTAGGGAGTCCAAGTACACTTTGGTCCTTGCAGATTTGCTTTAATGACCTTTCACCAATATGTGCTAACCTTTTGTGCCATACTTCCAATTCTGTGAGTGTCTGACTACCATAATTAAAGAGAGCAATGTTTCTAGTGTCCTGTAATTCAAATGTGAACAATCTACCTGTCTTTTCACCTTTTGCAATTCTTCTGAATCCTTGACTTGGATCTTCAACAAATGCTCCTGCTTTTGTGAACCTGACTTGCAACCCTTTCTCTACTATCTGCCCAACACTTATCAAATTCTTTGTAATGGTAGGGACATAGAGTACCTTACTGAGTAGGTTGATGTTTCCATCAGGTGCTTTGAGATTGCCTATTTTCTCCACAGGATGTTTTGTATCATCTCCTGTTTGTACCTCATGCTTATTCCTTGGATCTTCTAAATCTGATAGGAGTGCCACATTTCCTGCCACATGATTTGAACAACCTCAATCTATGTAGAAAACATGCTCATCAGATTTACCTTGTGGCATAGCCATGTTCATGATCAATAATGAATCCTCTTTGTTTGAGTCTTCTGTGTAGTTATTGTAGTCTCTCCTTCCTTTGTAGCCTCCTTGATAGTTTGAATGATTGTAGTTGTTGTAGTTGCCATGATAATTGTTGAACCTTCCTTTTGAGTAGCCATAACTTCCTCTATTGTATCCTCTGCCTCTTGGATTCCTGGAATTTCTAAAGCAATTTTCAGTTGTATGATTAGTTAGTCCACAAATAGAACATGAGTTGGAGTCTTGGGATCTCCCCCTGCCTTGTCTACCTCCTCTTCCTCTACCTCTGCCATGTCTTCCTCTACCTGCATAGTTAGCTTGATATGTACCTGCTTCATCATCCACTTTCTTTGCCTTTCCTTTGTTATCTTTGGACTTGCTTTTATCAGTGTATAAAGCTGAAGATTGATTACCTTTAGACCTTTCTCCATTTTTTATAAGCTTTGCCTCTTGAGTAAGTAGTTGTCCAATCAGTGTATTGAAATCAGGTACATGTATGTCCATGTACAAATCCATAGCTGTGGTGAATGCTTCCCACTTGTCATCTGCCTTCAAGCCATTGATGACCTACCTTACAATTTGCTCTTCATCTATTACCTCTCCAATGCTTCCCAACTAATCCGCTATGTCCTTGAGCTTTGTGACAAAATCAGTCACATTTTGTTTGGGAGCCTTCTTGAGAGTTGTGAAATCCAACCATAGTTGATGCTTCCTAGCTTTGGTACTTGAAGAAAAGAAAGCTTCAAGTGCATCCCACACTTCCTAAGATGTCTTACAACTCCTAATGTGAGGCAACAAAAAATCTGAGATAGAGTTGAGGAGATAAGACCTTGCAAGTGCATCCTTGGAGCACCATGTGCTCAATCTTTCTTGCTCTTCTTGTGTTGGTTGACTTTTGTTCCTGAAACTTGGCATAACTTCATCTCCAGCCACATAACCATATAAACTTCTACCTTGGAGATAAGCTTCCATTCTTAATGACCAAGCTGAGTAGTTACCTCTGTCCAATTTGTCAATTGATGAAGGAAATGCATCTGCCATGTTGTCCAACCTTGCTCTGATACCACTGTGAAGAGATGGATAGGTATGTGCTTGAAGATGAAGAGGTGTTGCAAAATCCTTGATCTACACCAGCCAAATGAACTCCAGGAGTATATGGTGGGCCCTTTTAGCTTGCCAATGGATGTATTAGAAACCCTATGTACCTTGGAAGATCACTCTCAAAAAGATAGATCAAAACAGATAAGTTGGAGTTAGCTCAGAGGTGAAAACTTGCTATTCTTAGTTCATACACCTGTCCAGTGTTTTACATAATTCTCTGAGCACAGCAGCAATTAGCTTAATTCCTCTTGGGGAAGTCTAGGTAGCTTAAAGAGCTAACTTTCAAGAGTAACCTCATCAAAGATAATAAACCACACACTGAGAATGTGTTTTAACAAGTAATGACATCATCCCGATTTTCACGGGTTGCTATAGTTTGAGACCAGTGAGCAGAAAAATAAAGATAACTCAAAATGTAGGAATCCAATGATTATTAAAATTTGTATGGTTATACTAGACTGTAAGTTGAATCCAACAAGCTTTAAATCATTGAATTTTTATGAGTAACCACTGAGAAATGGCTCTGACAAGGTGAGTGAAAAAGTTAGGTACCTGACAGAGAAGTGAAGATGAAAAGACCCTATTGACTTCAAATGAACATAACTGAAGATTGCAACATCTAAATGACATGAAAATTTTTGAGCATATATTAGACTTATAGAGCTAACTTTAACAAGTTAAATCATTGAAAATGATGCACCAAGCTCAGAGAAAACATCTCTGCAAGCTGACTGAGAAAACTGAGAGATATGGCAGTGAGTAGTACACTTCACAAGAACATGGAAATATGAACCCAAATGATAATGAAAATGAAAGTATATTGCTTGTAAAATAAAATGGACTTACTGATACATATGTGTGCCTTGTAATCACACCTTGATATGGCATAAAGCTCAGCTCTTGGAGGTCTTCACATAGGTCTCTCTAACCACGACTAAAACTGCCATCTATTTATAGTTGAGTTTGGGAGGCTAACTTCCCTCAATCAGTCTCCAATCAATCAATGATTGATTTGATTCTCTACCTACCACAAATCACGAATTCATGGCTCCTCTTTCCCTTTTGATCATGTGGACTCAACCACTTAAGATTCTCTTAATTTTACATTAAGTAAACTCTTCAAAAATTTACAAGAGGTAGTTCACAAGTGAACTTTACATAGTCTTCATTTTGAAGCTTCTTCTAAGACTTTGTGAGACTCAAGCCAATACTTAGGCTTGTCATAGACTTGCTCCAACAGATACATACATATATACATGGATACATACATACATACATACATACATACATACATACATACATATATACATACATACATATATACATACATGCATGCATACATACATAGTTACATGAATACATACATACATACATACATACATACATACATACATACATACATACATACATACATACATACATACGTGCATACATACATGCATACATACATACATGCATACATACATGCATACATACATACATACATACATACATACATACATACATACATACATACATACATACCTACATGCATACATACATGGAATCAAACATCCATACATGTGTATTCTACATATGTACCTAGGTGCACATACCTAAACAGAAATACAAATATACATAAAGTACATGCATAAATGCATACATACATATATACATACACACACACACACACACACACACACACACACACATATATATATATATATATATATATATATATATATATATATATATATATATGAGATACATAAATTTATCTATCTTTGCATCTATATATGCGTGCATACATTTATGCATGTATGTGTATGTTTCTAGTGCATGACCATGTATGTATCTATGTTTGTATGCATGCATACATACATACATACATATGTAGATGGTCATATACCACTAACAAAGACATAAATGAATAAATACGTGCATGCATATATACATGCCAAAGATACATACACATATACATACATAAAATACATGCATTCATAGGTGCATATTTACATACATAGATATAGCACATGTACACTCACACATACATTCACTCATTCAGCATATAAATACATACAGGCATGCATATGCACATGCGTACATACATGAATACATACATACATGAATACATACATACATGAATACATACATACATGAATACATACATACATACATACATACATACATACATACATACATACATACATACATACATTGGCCTAGGACAATTTCAAATACATTTGGTTTATTATTTTTCAATAAATATGATCCATTATCTCGCTCTTAGATGCTCCTCTCTCTTATTTAATCTATTATACTCAAGAAATTTCTCAATATCAACTCAATCATGGAACAAGATTTATGAATTTGAAGCTGAGCTAGAGAATATTTAAAGACAGATAACCCTTATGCAATAAAATTTTCAAAAGTTTGAAAAAGAGAATCAAAACCTTTGGATCAAAGTAAGAAAGGAGTGGAATAGCACAAGGGCTTGTATATAGTGAGTTGCAAAGGTATGTGATTCTTTTTTCTAATTATGCAACATGGCATGCAATATGGGAATTTTCATAAATTATTTTTCCTAATTAAGCATTGATTTTAACCTCAGAATGGTAAAGTACCAAAACATAGAATTACTTTCCAAAATTTGAGGAGACTCAAATTATAGATTATGAGCCACTAGGTAAGCATTTTGATTATGTTTTATGTTTCTTTAGAAACGAATAGAGTAATACTGAGTGCACACACAAAATAGGCTCTTGGTAGTATCGTCAATGGGGATAAATGGTTCTAGAGAAGAAGGGAATGAATGTTGAAATAGAGTGTCAATCCTCAAGTTAACTGGGAGACGACTATTATTGAGAATCCATCATTAATTAGTCACCTTTTTGAGGCACTTAAGTCAAAAGCCTAGAAAGAAGTTTGGGTTTGATACCACCAGGAAAAATATTAAGAAGCTGTGATAGAGTAGGTATAAGTAAAAAGGGGTATCCATCACTTTTTAATATTATTAATGTTGCACATAGTCCAAAGGAATTCATGCATCCCCTACTTTCAACACCATTCAATGTGCATAAGGATATGAAGGATTCCAACTCTGATGTTGCATGCTTCCTTGCAAGATATATATATGTTCATGATTCTATGTGGTTGTATGCTTCAAAGACATGTAATGATGATGAACATAAGAATGTTTACCTTCATGTTGAGATAGTACGAGGAATAATGGTTCAATACTATGGAGCTAGAAAAGAGGAGTGCAATCTTCAGTTAGTCCTTTCTTGAAGTTAGAGGAATTCCATGTTGTGAAGGGACAATGGTTAGAAAGTAATCAATTAACAATGAGGATTATAGTTTTGAGTAGTGTGCAGTTGGAAGAGGAAAATAATAAACATTCAAATTTTCATAGCATCTACTTCAAACTACAACCAAATTAGTAGATATGGTGGCTTTCGTCATTTCTATTACACCACAAGAATCATGAGAGTTTATCTTGGTTCTTAAGTCAACAACCATCCCAACTACCATAAAGCATTAACAATGTGTCTACTATAAGTTGAAGTAGCCTAAAAGTTTAAAATAGAATGAAATATGGTAGGAAATCTCAAAAGACTTGAATGCATGTTCTTTATATGTTTTGACACGTGTGTGAACACACTTAGGACCATGTTGGAAACAATGTCATATAGTACATTGTGTATGACCATAGGTCCTTCTTGCTCACAGTATACAGATCTAGTAGCTACAGGTTTAGTACTCTCTACAACCAAAAGCGCCTAGCGCCTTGGATAGTGCAACAGTCTTCCAAAATCCCCACCCAAGTTTGATTCCTAGATGGCACTGTAGCATGAATGCGGAGTTTTTTCTTGATGCTTTTGCTTTTACAACAGCGACGGATCACGATTGATTTTGTTCGAATACGATTAGCGATGGCATTTGCGAACTTGTTTTTATTGTGCTTTTCAAGGGATCACAACCATTATAAATTGAAGGCCAAGCTCATTACTCATTCATCCTACACCAATTGGCAATGCCAGCTTTGGTCCCTCATTAGAGGTGGTGCTCTAGCACACATGGGACAGCCATGGTGCACTCTAGGAGCATGTTGAGAAGCAGCTATGGAGTATTTCTTGGAGAAGAGTGTGCTCACACTCTTGCTTATGGAGAAGACTTACCTATCAACAGCTTGTGGTGTGGAACAACCATCTACATAATGTATTTGAAGATTGTCTTCTACATGAAGATTTTGGTGTACTTCAAAGACATTGGATGGAGGTTAACATAATATTTGCATCTTATGTTAAGAATTCAGGTACATATTCTCTTTATGCACACAGGTACTACTTGAGGTATATGGAAGTGGCATCCATATCAGGAGGAGTTCTATTTGGCATAGGTACAAGAGAATCAGTACATGTATGCTTTATGCATATTTGGGTGAGGTGTTTGAGAAGGTATGCTCATATGAGTTTGAGGATTTCTGACAGCAAACTTGTTAGCATTCAGGTACATATTCTCTTTATGCACACAGGTACTACTTGAGGTATATGGAAGTGGCATCCATATCAGGAGGAGTTCTATTTGGCATAGGTACAAGAGAATCAGTACATGTATGCTTTATGCATATTTGGGTGAGGTGTTTGAGAAGGTATGCTCATATGAGTTTGAGGATTTCTGACAGCAAACTTGTAAGTATGTGATCTTTCACACACGTATCTGATTTAGGGTCTTCCATAGCCTAAAATCAGAAGAGGGTTTAATGATTATGAGTTTTAGATAGATCCTTCCTCTTTCTATCACTCATATTCACTCTTCTACAACCTATCAGGTCACACATCTCATATATATTCAGATTTCTATCCATACATCTGAATATGTTTGTTACATTTGTACATTCACTCATCCATCTATTTCTTTTCACATAGAGTGGTTGAGAGTTTTGCTCCCACATTGTAAATTGACATTTGAATATATGATAGTATGAGTAAGCAGTGGCTTACGTAACACTTTACACATGTTGTCTAATCTTTCTCTATCTTTGTCTCATCATTTGTATGATTAAGTGTGGTATGTTCATGCTTTGTCAATATTGGAAGATTGTTGGAATTTATGTTGTAGATCTTGGACCTATGGAGCTTGGACCTATGGTATTAGTAATGGGACTACTAAATTTCCAACATTTGGTATCAGAGATTTAGGGCTTTTGTATCAGAGCATGCAGGCTCTCAAATTCACAGGTTTCCAGAATTCCAGGTTTACAATATATGATTTAAGAGCATCTTCTAACATTTGACATTTGACATACACACTTAATCTAGATGAGTAGAGATTTGAGAATTAGACGATTCTCTTATATGTTTACTCAGTGTGGAGTATGAAGTTGATGATCTGTTAGGAGCTTAATACTTTTGGAAGAGCATGAAAATACTTTACAAAAGGTATTGTTTGAAGACCAAGACTTGATGAAGAGAAGGCTACTTCAAATTCAAGGAAGAACAATGGTTTGGAGAAGATGAAGGAATCAGATCATCATATCACAGGTATCAGTTTCTACTGTCAGATTATCATTTGCAGGTGATATCTTACAAGAGCAATTATGAAGAGATTTGAAGGATTCAAGGAGTGCTTTTATACACTTTCATTTTTTGAAAATTAAAAGCATTAGCTACATCAAAATAGGTATCTTAGAGGTTTTTCTGGATAGTTTTAGATCTCTTTCATGGCAAGAAAGCTCATCTAAGAAGACAAATGTGGAGAGCATCAGTTTTGTTTTCAGCCAATCTTGTAAGTTGGTTGGAAGATTTTTTCTCACATTTTGTATCTAAGGAGATAACTCTAGAAAGGTAATTCATCATTCAGACAAAAGGTTCGTGAATTCAGTCATATCACCCATTTGAAATAGAATTTTGATTCGAGAGATATGAGGAGATGATAAAACATGATTCTATGTTCACTTCCATTTGTATATCATGTTTGTTTTGTCTCTTACTCTTAGCACTAGAGGAAGAGAAAAGTTCATTTGAAGAAGTTAAGAGTGCTTGCTACTTCAAAATGAAGAGAACAAAAGGTATGGAACAGAAGTTTGAAGATGTTGACATCATCATTAGGTGGAAGAAAGATGGAGAAGAAGAAAGTCCAATATTTCCAAAAGGGAAAGTAAGAATTCCTTTTCTTTTATATTTTCCATATACTTTTCCCACTTTATCCTCTACACCCAAAGACAAGTCTACGAGAACATCTTGTGTGAAGATACTTTAAAGAAGAAGCGATTTCTTGTTTTGCATGATACTTGGACATGATTTAGTAGATTTGACAAAGAATTGCATTGAGAGAAAGAAAAGCAGCTTATATGTTTTGACTCATATGTGTATGAGTCATGTATAAGTTGAAGATTTTGAGCAGGTAGCTATATATTCCCTCAAAGAATTATTGGAGTGTCAATACAAAGCTACTTGGTATATGAAAAGTTGTAGAGAAGTATATTTCTTCTTTATCTAACTCTTGAGGTATAAGAGTATTTATAGAAGATGTTTCGAGACTTGGAGAGAGCTTTTATGTTTGGAAAGGTTACCTCATATTTAGTATTTTTAGAAAACTTCAAAAAATTTAGATTTTTGATGTACCAATCAGTTGAAGAATCTACTTTCTATGTTTGTCTTGACTTTTGTATACATGCTTGTATTAAAAAAAAGTGTTCCATCAGATCTTATCACTTGATTGAGAAGTGGAGTTAGCCAAAAGAAAGTGAAGCAGATACTATCACATTTCACCCAGGTAGAATATGAAGATATGAAGTATCAGCTTGCAGCTTTTGGAGTTCTCAAGGTGAGAAGTTTTTCCACTTATGTTTCAAGTAGGAGTTGCAGATTCTTGGGAAGGATTTGTTTGAAGAAAAGTTTTACAACTTTGTGAGAAGCATGGACACTTGGAGACATTCAGGTAGCAAATCAAACATTCAGTCATGAAGGTTTGATGAGAGCAGATTCTACACAGGTATTTTGTTGGAGAGATCATTGATCTTGGATGATCTCGTATGATCTTGTAAGATCTTGATAGGTCTTGTATGATCTTGGATGATCTTGAATGATCATGAAAATCTTGAGTATTTATGAGTTAGATATCTATCCTTTATTTGTGAAAGTTCTTTAACATTGGAGGAAGTAAGTCAAAGATTCAAGTTCTATCAAATTTGTGTTGCAGAGAGATAGAAGAAGATACTTGTTATGTTGCAAAAGGTTATAAATCCTAAAATGCTTTCAGCAAGGTTTTTTATGATAGATTAGCTAACCTTATTCTAGATTTTGGGAAGCTAAAAAATGACAGGGAAGCTATTGGCATGTGCAAAATGCCAATAAAAGGGTTCATATTCTTTGTTTTAGACGCAGGTATTAATGTTATGAAAAATCTGATTTATGAAGGAAGACGTTCCATATTTCATAAAGTCTGATATATTTGAAGAATTCTGGATCCTAGTGTTAAATCATCCAGGGAGTGATGAAACATGAAGAGTTATTTTCAACCATATGTGAAAGAATGCAGATTCATACCTACAGGTATTCCTATATCAGGTATTCCTATGTTTTCTTTGTGAGTTTCTCTTTATACCAGCTTTGAAAGAAGAAGGAAGAAGGAGAATGTCTGGAGAAAGTTCTTGTTAGGATGTTCCTGTTCAGGAGAAGGTTCCAGAATTCTATTAAAGAGAAGCTTGATATTTCAGAGAGGTATGTTTTAGAGATGCACACATATATGTTTATACTAGATTATGAATAAAAGAGGTATGAAGAATTTACACATTGAACAATGATGAAGACATGATGACTTCATAGATATAAAATTTTGATGAGACTCATGGGATGAGTTGAGTTGATCTCATGAGTTGAGTTGACTTAAGTACAGTGACAGATGAACCAGCAGTGTTCTTAATACACTAAGTTGTGAGTTATCAGTCACAAGTCCCAGGATTCAGTTCTTGATTATGTTTAGTGTATTTACATGACACAACAGAAGTACGTTGAGAAAGCTTTTCTATGGTAAATGCAAATATGTGGATCCTAGTGTATGTTTTCAGGTTTGAGAAGACAGGAGATAACAGGTTCACAGCCAGTTCATGCTATATATGTTGTCAAGCAGTGATTTCTTGATATGTACACTATTGGATATCTAGATTTCATATTTTCTCAAGTATTATTGTTCATATTCAGCAAGTTCAAGTGTTTGAAGTTTGAAGGAAAGTCAAATTCAGTTTTGAAGAAGTCTTTTTGAAGAAAAGGTTTGAAGGTGAATTCGAGGAGTACAAGTCTAAAGTTTATGATAGTTTACAGATGAATGAAGTTACATATCCAGTTCAGTTTGTACCAATATGACATTGCAGGGGGGATTGTTGGAAACAATGTCATATAGTACATTCTGTATGGCCATTGGTCCATCTTGCTCACAGTATACAGATTTAGTAGCTACATGTTTAGTACTCTCTACAAACAAAAGCACCTAGCACCTTGTATAGCACAACAGTCTTCCAAAATCCCCACCCGAGTTCAATTCTTGGACGGTGCAGCAGCGTGAACGCGGAGTTTTTTCTTGATGCTTTTGCTTTTACAACAGCGATGGATCGCGATTGATTTTGTTCGAATACAATTAGCGATGGCATTTGCGAACTTGTTTTTATTGTGCTTTTCAAGGGATCACAACCACTATAAATTGAAGCCCAAGCTCATTATTCATTCATCCTACGCCAATTGGCAATGCCAGCTTTGGTCCTTCATTAGAGGTGGTGCTCTAGCACACATGGGGCAGCCATGGTGCACTCTAGGAGCATGTTGAGGAGCAGCTATGGAGTACTTCTTGGAGAAGAGTGTGCTCACACTCTTGCTTATGGAGAAGACTTACCTATCAACAGCTTGTGGTGTGGATCAGCCATCTACATAATGTATTTGAATATTGTCTTCTACGTGAAGATTTTGGTGTACTTCAAAGACATTGGATGGAGGTTAACATAAGATTTGCATCTTACGTTAAGAATTCAGGTACATATTCTCTTTATGCACACAGATACTACTTGAAGTATATGGAAGTGGCATCCACATGACGAGGAGTTCTATTTGGCATAGGTACAAGAGAATCAGTACATGTATGCTTTATGCATATTTGGATGAGGTGTTCAAGAAGGTACGTTCATATGAGTTTGAGGATTTCTGACAGCAAACTTGTTAGCATTCTTTGCTACTTTTGTAAGTATGTGATCTTTCACACACGTATCTTATTTAGGGTCTTCCATAGCTTAAAATTAGATGAGGGTTTGTTGATTATCAGTTTTAGACTGATCCCTTCCTCTCCGTGTCACTCATATTCACTCTTCTACAACCTATCAGGTCACACATCTCATATATATTCAGATTTCTGTCCATACATCTGAATATGTTTGTTACATTTGTACATTCACTCATCCATCTATTTCTGTTTGCATAGAGTGGTTGAGAGTTTTTCTCCCACATTGTTAATTGACATTTGAATATATGATAGTGTGAGTAAGTAGTGGCTTACATAACACTTTACACATGTTGTCTAATCTTTCTCTTTGTCTCATCATTTGTATGATTAAGTGTGGTATGTTCATGTTTTGTCAATATTGGAAGATTGTTGGAATTTATGTTGTAGATCTTGGACCTATGGAACTTGGACCTGTGGTATTAGTAATGGACCTACTAAATTTCCAACAGACCATCGGGGCACTTTTTCCCTCTTAAGGATGTCTTTTTACCTAGCTTGTATACCTATAACCTTAACATGTTATTTATCTTTGTAAATGGAATTAGTAATACGTTCAGTATTGTAATGTGCTCCAAGCATCTTCTTCTCCCTGTGTTGTTCATGTGCTTCCACAAACCTCAAACTCCAACAATCAATATCAGAGCAGGTCGATGCTTCATCTAGGACATCTTCGACAACCCTCCTCTTAGAGTCTCAAATCACATAGAACTTGGTGCCCATACATTGGGCAATTTGGAGTTCAAAATTGCACTTGTTTCTGACATCAAGATTTTGATCTCAGCTCATTTTGGCCTCCAAATGCACTATCAGAGTGGTTGCACAAGCAACTTCGTCCTTTTGTTTTAAACATAGATATAGGTTTTTTTGCATATTCAATCATTTTTCTACATCATAGTGTTTAGTAATTAGTCATGGCTGAAAGAAATGATGTATCCCGTATGTTGGCTATTAAGGGATGGTACTAATTCCACATTGTGGGCATATATGATGCATCATGTATTGGTAGCAAAAGGATTTTGGAATATTGTGTAGGTTAGCTTGACATGATGTTTCTATTCAATTTTTTGCAATACAATCATTTTTCTACATCATAGTGCTTATTCATTAGTCATGGCTAAAAGCAATGATGTATCTCATATGTTGGCTATTGAGGGATGGTACTAATTTCCCATAGTAGGCATATATGATGCATCATGTATTGGTAAGAAAAGGATTGTGGAATATTGTGTAGGGTGTTTAAAACCATCCTATTAAACCCACAAATATAGTTATTGAAGATGATGTAGATGGCCTCGTAGATGATGATCTTCAAATTCTTATTCATGTTATGGTTCTTTCTATACCTACTATAGAACAAGTTTCCTGGGTTGGTAGAGATGCTCAAGCACATGCATTGAAAGCTTTGTTTGTCAATGTTTTCCATATATTCTTATATTCCCTCTTCTAAAATAGGAAAGGATGCTTGGGATACACACCAGTTTATACCAGGCAAGAAATGAGGATCATGCTGCTTACCTATGAAAATAGTTGGCAAGTGAGCATATGAATGAAGGAGATTCTATGGACATTTTTTGAAAAATATCAAATATTTGAAGGAGAAATTGATTTCTATTGATGAAGTCTTTTGAGATAGTTCACTTGTGTAGACTGCTCTTAATGCTCTTCTTGATTCATATTAGAGTTTTTCTTCTACTCTTTGATTGATGATGAAAGGCAATCCAAATGCCTTAATGTTTGAGGAGTTAGTATCTATTTTTTTTTCAAGAAGATCAGTCGAGGCCAAATAGATCAATTATGCATGTTGCAGATCAAGCCTTCTTAGCTACTTAGAAGGGAAAATGTAAATGGAGCTCATCTACTAGTAAGTAGAAATCTAGGAATGTTGCATAGTCAAAGAAGGCACACAAAGATGAGAAGAAAACAGAAAAGCAGACATAGTTTTGAAAATACTATAAGGGAAATGATCATTTCATAAACATTTGCCCAAAACTGACTGCAAAAGAGGGAAAGAAGAAAGAGAATAGAATGGTTGTTGCAAAGGCCTCCATACCTATAACAAAGTTTGCTAATTTTTGAAGAAGGAAGAATGGGCATTTACTCTTGTTTGCAGCTATAAAATACCTTCTCATGAGCAGTGTATGTTTGTAGTAGACTCAGACATTTGGTACTTTGAGAGTGTGACAACCAAGAATATTACCACATAGTGTTGTTTCTTGGATTCACTTGATCCTTCCCCTATAGGGAATATTTTCACATGTGCTAACAAATCATCTTATCCTATAATGGGAGTTGGTAAGATCATTTTGACTATTTTTGATGTTAGTTGTTTTACATTGTCAATGCTTTGTATAATATACTTTATGGAATAATGGAAAGTTAAATGGATTTTAATGCCTTGATGAGGTTTTTTAATGTGTTTTGCGTTTTGATTTAGCAGGTGAAGATTCATGAGGGTGTGAATGCACATGGACTTATCCAGATATTTTAGATCGCTTTAGAAAGAGATGTTTTTGTAAAAATAGAAAATCACAATTTTGTAAATAAAGAAGATTTTTTTAAAAGTACGCTTTTTGAAGTGCCTTCCTCATGTATCTTCTATTCAGGACATAATGTAAATTACCTATAAATACACATGCTCTGATAGACTCGTCCATCGGAGTATGTTGGGGGCGATTGTACCCAATCTAGTGTCAAGCTCTTATCTCTTTCTATTCTTTGAGTACTTTTGTGTGATTTTGTTTCTGTACTATTTTTTGCGTACATGCGTCTGTGGAATCCGCAAGTCAATAGTGGTATCAAAGGTAAGGCACGTCTGTGGAGTCATATGTATCAGCATCCAATCACGATTTGTAGTGTCGGCTTGTTAATTGACAACTATCTCAACCATCTGGTCGAGGTTTTCATTTATCAAGTTTGTTTGTTTTGGTTCGCTAGTTAGTTTTTTTGATTTTTTTTTTCTATTTGGTACTATGCACTATGGTCACTGTCACACTGTACCCCCTATGCTCATTGTCACACTGTACCCCCTAGGCTCACTATCACACTGTACCCCTTGTGCTCACTGTACTCATTGTACCCACTCTACCCTCTGTGCTCATTGTACTCATTGTACCCCCTATGATCACTGTGATCATTGTGCACTGTTCACTATTTGATTTTGGTTCGGTTCTCAAATTCATTTATCAAGTTTGTTTATCAATTTGGTTATCATTCAGTTACTCCAAGGCATCGACTAAGGCATAGAACTATGACATAACTATGAGAGTTTAGAAGAACCCAATTATGAGAACATCTTGAGAGGGAATTAAGTGATTATTTTGCTCATCTCATAGTCACTTCACCACCCTCACATTGTGCAATTGAACATTTCCAATAACATTGTATTTCTATGTGATTTAACACCTAGACATTGATCATATCTCTACTTCACTTCTCTGCTTTGACCATCTCAGAACAGTGAAACTTCTTAGAGCTTGTTCTCAGTGCATGATTGATCATTTTATGTGATGTAAAGTGCTATAGAATCATCATACTATCTATTTCATAGCTACAAAGTTTCATTGTTATACTTGCACTTAATTGGGAGATATCTTCATATCATTACTCTTTGGTATGTAATCTGAAGCACCCCAAAAATATCGTGCAACTCTTGTACCTTGCTAAGCATCACTCTCAGTGTGTAGTCCATCTTTTTTATTGAAATAAATCATGATTGGTAGCTATCTAAGTTAATTCGATACCACCAAAAGGAATTTGGCTAATTGCTAGTAGTTGAGAGCATTGTTCATTCTACTGAACATGTGTAGAGACTAAAATAGCATCTATGATCTTGGATCAACTTCCTACTTATCTATTTTGATCAATAGATTAGTGGATCATGTTTCGAAGCACATAAGTGATTATTTGTGATCATTGGGAAGATAAAGGGGCATACTACACTCTCCACCCATTTCTTGTTGGCTAGTGTGAAGTAGTGTTTTGATCACCACTTCATCTATGAAGACTATCCACCATCTCCTTCAACAATGGTATCAGAGTAACATCAAAGCAAGATGGGAGATGGTTTTCCATCATTCATTGATGAATTGGATAGGAGCAACTATTCAACATGGTCACTAAGGATGCAAGCCTACCTCCAAGTAAGAAGCTTATATGGATACATCTCAAGAGATGAAGAAATGCCAACATTCAGGAGCAAACATCAACCCACAAGGGAAGAACAAGAAAGGCTGACTACATGGTGTGCAAAGGATGCTCTTGCAGGTCCTATTTACTTAACTCAATATCTGATTTCTTATTACCTCATATTAGGAATCGCAAGACCTTCTAGGAGACTTGGGAAGTACTTTCTTCATACTTCTCGTCAAATACAAGAGCTAGGAAGAACCAGCTACGGATGGAGTTTACAACCCTAGAAAAACAACCAAAACAAAGTGTAGCTAACTATGTGACCAAGATGAAGGATGTAGCTGACTAGCTTGCAAGCATTGGAGAAGAGATAGAGGAAGAACATATAGTAAGGCAAATCATAAATGGTATCAAACTTGATGACAAGTGGGAGTCCTTCACCACAGCAATGGACCTTTATATGGATATGCAAATACCTAACCTCAACATCTTGATGGGGCAACTCTTCACCCATGAGACAAAACTCAACAAGAATGGAGAAAATTCTAGAGGCAATCAATCATCTACCCTTTATATAGATAGAAATAAAAGTAAGGATAAAGGTAAAGGCAAAAAGAATGTTGTCACACTTCAACTCTGTAGTTGTATTCCTATGTGTCATAGGATCCTCCTCAACCGTATTGCTTCACATGCTACGTGCAACTTTGTACTCAGGTTTAGTAGTAGATAATCTATAGTCAGTTACTTCTTACTGATTGAAGAGAAAATCCTGATCTTAAAGAAAAAAAAATCCAAAAAATGATTTTATAGTATCAATATCTCTAGCCCAATCTGAGTTACAATATCTAACCAAAGATGATCCTTCTTCATAACAAATACCATAATCAATGGATTCTTTCATATACTTGAGTATCCAAATGATTGCCTTCTAATGAGTTAGGTAAGGTTTATTAGACAACCTGCTTACTACTCCAATAGCATAAGAGAAATCCGGTCTACTATTCCACAAGTAGATGAGACTTCCAACAACTTCCCAATATCTTCCAATATCCATTGCAGCTAAAATATCTTCGATAGATAATTTTGTGTTGACCTCCATAGGTGTAGAAATTTACTTGCAATCCTCCATGTCAAATGCCTTCAATATCTGTCTTGTATACTTTTGTTGAGAGATGAAAATCTCCCTGTAGCCTGCCAAACATCAAGGCCTAAGCAATAATGCATTAAGCCTAGGTTTTTCATTCGAAATTCTTAACTCAGGGCATGTTTTGTTTGTTGAAGAAGAGCATCATCATTTCCTGTAATCATAAGGTCATATACATAGAGCACAAGCATATTTGTCCTACCTCATCTCTTTAGAACATATAGCTTAGCATCAAAAGCACATCTTTTGAAACCTAGATTGAAGAGATACTTAGCTATCCATTGATACCATGCTCTAGGGGCTTTTTTCAACCCATATAACGCCTTCTTCAGCTTACATGCCTTGTTCTCTGAATGGCAAGCCTCAAACCTTGGTGGTTGAGACACATATACCTCCTCCTTGAGTTCTTCATTTAGGAACATTGATTTAACATCCATGTGATAGATTGGTCAATGCGTATGTGCAGCCACAACTAGTACTACTCGGATAGTAGTTGTCCTTGCCATAGGGGCAAATGATTCATAAAAGTCAATGCCTTCAACTTGTGAGTACCTGTGTGTAACAAGTCTTGCTTTGTACTTTTCTAGAGTACCATCAGCCTTGTACTTTAGCTTCCAGACCCACTTGGTGTCAATGAATTTATGCTTAGGGGTTTGATCCACTAGCTCCCAAGTTCCATTCTTCATGATATTGTTGTATTATATTTGCATGAAAGCCCTCCAATTTTAATTGTGGAGTGACTCTTCCACATTTTTTGGTTCCTTTGCTTGTTCTCGAATGAGATCAGCCATCAAGGTTGTTTACAATATGGGTGCTTGCCCATCTCTATTCCTCTATTCTCAGTGATTGCCTTCGTCCATCGGCAACCTGTTCTAGTGATTGTGGGATGGGGTTTGTAGAATTATAGAGCTGCCTCACCTAATGTGGCAATTGCTTTTCCACTTGGGTGATGATAGGTTGGTGACTTTCAGACTCATCATCTAAAGATGATGCTTCTTGATGGAGAGTGTTAATCTCCAGAAGAACAAGCTACTCTTGAAATTAAAGCACCTCTATGTCAAGAGTAACTTAAAAACTTCACCAATTTGGAGGATGAATACTTAATTTTCAAATTCTTGAACAAACTGTGAAGAAGGTGACTACACAGAAAGTCTGTTGCACATAACTCACTCATTGACTTATCAATTGTGTAAAATTTTTTATAAAACTTTGCACAAGGTGTCGCCTATAATGTGCGCACCTTCTCCAAGTTAAATCATTTCAAAAGAATTAGTGGATCTTGAGAAATGTTGAGAAGTCGATTCAGACACCTGTAAATTCTAACACTTGGTTCTCTCAAACTAGAACCCGTTTATGCAAATGCTCTTAGCCATAGATGGCTTACCTTCCAACTTAGATTTTGACTCCTCAATTGTGCAAAACTTTAAACTGTGCACTCAAAAATGATCAAATCTTTGACCATCGAGATTGCGCCTGTTTCAAGAGATAGTCACCACTTCTTCACATATGAATATTCCTACTTATAATTCTCACAGCCTGTTTACAATTAGGCTCTCAAACTTTAACCATAGACTCATTAACTATGGAATTAGATGTCTACAAAAGGATTCTTGAAATGATCAAGCAAAAAGGAGAATGCACATAAACATCGGGCACAATTTTTCTTCATTACTAGAAAACTTTACATCTGGAGGAGAGAGCTAATCTTCACACTTCTCAAGTGTCTAATCACTTCTAGTTCTTCTAAATTCTTGTATTCTACACTCTCTCATGTTTGCCCCGACATTTTCCCTTGTATATATAGTCAAATATTTACAAGCTCATAACTAATCAAAAATATAAGTGAGCTAACTCTAAATTAATGTACATATGTGTACATATCTTCATCTTCTGGATATGCACTTCCTTCATGCTTCATAACTTGATCTTTTCTTCAGTCCTTGACTTCAATCCTTCATCAAAACTTCAATTGTTGATTGCCTTGCACCAACAGCTCCCCCTCAATCATCAATTGAGGTTTTCACTATCTTCTTTATACCTGCCATGTGTTTGAATCTTTGTAGCTTTGGTCCATCCAAGCTTTTGGTTAGCATATCAACTATCTGATCTTTTGTTGAAGTATGTATTACTTCAATCTCCTTATCCATCACCTTCTCTTTTAGAAAGTGATATTGAATCTCAATGTGTTTAGTCCTGGCATGAAAAGCAAGATTAGCAGCTAAATACAATGAACTCATGTTATCTCCATGAATAGTGGGTGTACTTTGGATGATGTCAAAACTCTTCATAAGAGTCTTAAGCCATATCACTTCCTTTGCAGCTTCAAACATACCTTTGTACTCAACCTCTGTAGATGATAAAGCGATTGTGTATTGCTTCTTTGAACACCACGAGATTAACTTATCTCCCACATAACACAAGTATCCATATGTTGATCTCCTATCATCAGGATTACCTGCCCAATCTGTATCACTATATATCTTGATGTTTGTAGCTGATGTAAAACCATAATACAAACCTTCTTTGAGTGTACCCTTAATGTACCTCAACACTCTTTGTCCTGCAACCTAATGTTCTTTCCTAGGACAATGCATGACTTGAGACAATACTTCAACTGCACATGACAAGTCAGGTCTAGTTAATGTAGCATGGATTAGACTACCAACCAAACTTTGATATAGCTTCATATCCTTAAACTCTTCTCCTCCATATCTGCTCAATTTTTGATTCACCTCCATTGGAGTAGGTGCTACCTTGCAATCATCCATTTTAAACTTGATCAACAAGTTCTTCAAGTACCTTTCTTGAGTTACATACACTCCATGTTGAGTGTATGAGATCTCCATGCCCAAGAAATATGACAAGTTTCCCAAGTCACTAATCTTGAACTCTTTCTCCATTTGCTTCTTTAGGCTTTGAATGCCTTTCTCATCTGTACCTGTAAGAATTATATCATCAACATATATGCACATGTAAATGAACCCATCATCCCTTGCTTTAACAAGCAAACTACTTTCTCCTTTAGATACTTGAAAACCAAGTTCCTTCAAGAACTTCACAAGTCTATAATTCCATGCCCTTGGGACCTGCTTCAAACCATACAAAGCTCTCTTGAGCTTACATACATGATCTGGATACCTTTCATTTCTGAATCTTTGTGGTTGCTCCATGAAAACAAGATCTGAAATGTAACCATTTAAAAAAGCATTCTTCACATCTAATTGACATAATTTCCGACCTTTACATGCAGCAATCGCTATGAGTGTCCTGATGGTTGTCATCTTTGCCACAGGACTATAGGTCTCCTCATAATCTATACCATATGTTTGAGCAAAACCTTTCACAACAAGTCTAGCTTTATACCTAGACACACTTCCATCAGCAAACCTCTTTGTCTTGTAGACCCATTTGCATCCAATGATCTTTTGACTATTTGGTTTAGGAACCAAATCCCATGTCTGATTCTCCACAATGCATCATACTCTTCCTGCATAGCTTTCTCCCAATTTTCCTTACCTTTTGCCTCTTCATATGTGGAAGGATCTTCATCTGCCTTTATCATATAAGCATAATCTTTGGTAGCCAAAAAAGAAGTGTCATAGCTATACCTTGTAGGTTGCCATTTGTGTCTTGATGACCTTCTGAGTTCTCCACTTCGTGAGGTTTCTAGTTCATCACATTCTGGATCAAACCTTGGCACTTCTTCAACTTCAACCTGTACTTCATTGTTCTCTTCTTCATCAAATATCTGAACCTTTGATTTACCTTTCTTTTGATTCACAAAATCTTGATCACCTGCATAAATATTGATTGTACTTCCATACCAAGTACCTTGCTCATGAAATGTAATATCCTTTGGCACTAGGAATTGTTTTGTGGATGGAATCCACAACCTATATCCCATCTGCTTATCATCATATCCAATGAACACATACTTTTCAGCTTTAGGTTCCAATTTGTGCCTTAATTGAGATGGCACATATGCATATGCCAAACATCCAAATACTTTGCAATGATCTAGAGTAGGTCTCTTACCCCACCATGCCTCATATGGTGTCGTATCCTGAAAAGCTTCACATGGTAACCTATTGATCAAATATGCGGATGTATTTACAACCTCAACCCACAAATAATTAGGGCAATTTTTCTCCTTCATCATGGATCTTGCAAACTCAACAAGAGTTCTATTCCTCCTTTCTGCTAAACCATTTTGTTGAGGAGAGTACCTGCAAGTAATTTCCCTTTTTATATCTGCATTCCACAAGTAATCACTAAACTCATTAGCGAAATACTCTCCCCCTCCATCTGACCTTAGTCTCTTCAACTTTTGACCTGTAATTCTTTTTGCATACACATGATAATGCTTAAATGTATTGAATACCTCTGACTTATCTTTGATCACATAAATAGTGATCCACCTGGTAGCATCATCAACATAAATCACATAATACCTTGAACCATTGATACTGAAATCTTTTGATGGTCCCCACACATCTGTGTGTACCAATTCAAGCTTCTCTGAATACATAAAACCATGCTTGGAATAAGATTGCTTATGGGCCTTACCTAATTGACATGCCTCACATCTGTATGTCATATGTTGACCTGCAACATTAGGCAATCCAAGCACTAAACCATTGTTAACCATATCTTTAATGCCTCTTTCATTGAAATGTCCAAGCCTTTTGTGCCAAAGGTCTAACTCAAAGATCTTATGTCCTCCATAAGTGAACAAGGCATGACCAACATTACCTTGAATCTTCAATGTGAAGAGTCTTCCTTCTTTCTTCCCTGAAACAATTTGTTTATACCCATTGCTAGGGTCTTCCACAAACACTCCTTCATTAGTGAACCTAACTTCATAACCTTTTTCAATAATTTGGCCTACACTTATCAGAGTCTTAGGAATTGTAGGAACATACAAAACCTTACTCAAGAGAGTACTTCCATCCTTGGACTTCACTGATCCAATTGACTTCACATTGTGCTTTGTATTGTTGCCCTTTGAACTATATGATTAGTTACCTTATTCTCCAAATCAGTAATCAAAGCTATGTTACCACTCAAGTGATTGCTACATCCTGAGTCAATGTAGAAGACTCTTTGATTTTCACTTTGCCTTTCACAAGTTGCATTCATTATCAATGTTGAATCCTCCTTCTGATCTGAAGCATAATTGTAGTAAGTATTGTTGTATTGTTGGCTTTGGAATCCTCTACCTGCATTTCTTCCAAAATAACCTCTACTACCTCTACCTCTGAAATTACCTCTTTGATTTCTGCCACCTCTTCCTCTTGAATTAAAATTTTGATTATATCCACCATTGTTCTGAGTATTATGTCAACAATCATTAGCTAGATGATTTTTCTTACCACAAATCCAACAAGCTTTGACTCCATCTTTATTGCTTCTGCCTCTTCCTCTACCTTTGCCACCTCCTCTTCCTCTTAGGAAATTGGCTTGGCCAGTTGTACCTTCATCTTCATTCGCTTGTTGCTTCCCTTTGCTATTCTTCTTCTTATCCTTTGAATACATTCCTTGACCTGCACTCTTATCACTTTCACCTTTGACATCGTGCTCAAAGGTTAGCATATGTCTTAGCAACTGATTTAAATCAGGAGTGAAATGATCAAGTGATAATTCAATAGACAAAATGAATGGCTTCCATTTGTCATCACCTCTCAAACCTGTAAGGATTTGCCTTACCAATTTATCCTCCTCAATTTCTTCATCAAATGCTCCTAATGCATCTGCAATGTCCTTCATTCTAGTTACATAATCTAAGATAGATTGAGAGGCCTTCTTCTTGAATGTGGTAAATTCTGCCCACAAGGATGCCTTCCTTGACTTTGTGGTGTTTTGGAAATGCTCCTCCAAAGCATTCCATATATCACTTGCACTTTCAAGACCTCTAATGTGAGGTAGCAAGTAGTCATTAACTGCCATATAGATAATGCTCTTGGCTTGAGCATCTCTCTTCATCCAAGTCTTCAATTCTGACAATTCATCCCTAGTTGGAACACTAGGATCTCTGAATTGAGGCATTTCTTCTTCACCTGTGATATAAGCTATCAAGTCTTTGCTCATAAGATGAGCTTCCATCCTCATTGACCATGCTCGATAGTTCTCTCTATCTAGTTTCTCTATCTGAAGAGAATCTCCCATCCTTTCTTCACCTGTGTATTAAATCCTTCAAGCTTTATGAGGGATAAGGTTACCTTTACTTCGAATAAAGTTCCTTTTGTCTTCCTTGATGTCGTATGGCCTCCTTCTCAAGGATTTCTCTCAAGCTTTCACCTTTTCAGTCTTTAATTGTTGAATTCTTTATGACTGTAGTAGTCGGGGTCCTTCTTCCTTCAATTTTGATACTTCCTACTCTGATACCACTGATGGAGAGTGTTGATCTCCAGAAGAACAAGCTACTCTTGAAATTAGAGCACCTCTATATCAAGAGTAACTTAAAAAATTCACCAATTTGGAGGATCAATACTTAATTTTCAAATTCTTGAACAAACTGTGAAGAAGGTGACTACACAGAAAGTCTGCTGCACATAACTCACTCATTGACTTATCAATTGTGTAAAGTTTTTGATAAAACTTTGCAAAAGGTGTCGCCTATAGTTTGTGCACCTTCTCCAAGTTAAATCATTTCAAAAGAATCAGTAGATCTTGAGAAATAATCTCATCAAGTCACCTATGTCTAAAACTGTTCTTCTAAGAAGTCGATTCAGACACTTGTAACTTCTAACACTTGGTTCTCTCAAACTAGAACCCGTTTATGCAAATGCTTTTAGCCATAGATGGCTTACCTTCCAACTTAGATTTTGACTCCTCACTTGTGCAAAACTTTAAACTGTGCATTGAGAATTGATCAAATCTTTGACCATCGAGATTGTGCTTGTTTTAGAAGACAATCACCACTTCTTCACATATGAATGTTCCTAGTCATAATTGTCATAGCGTGTTTACAATTAGGCTCTCAAACTTTAACCATAGACTCATTAACTATGGAATTAGATGTCTACAAAAGGATTCTTGAAATGATCAAGCACAAAAGGAGAATGCACAGAAACATCGGGCATAATTTTTCTTCATTACTAGAAAACTTTACATCTGGATGAGAGAGCTAATCTTCACACTTCTCAAGTGTCTAATCACTTCTAATTCTTCTAAATTCTTGTATTCTACACTCTCTCATATTTTCCTCGACATTTTCCCTTGTATATATAGGCAAATATTTACAAGCTCATAACTAATAAAAAATATAAGTGAGCTAACTCTAAATTAATGTACATATGTGTACACATCTTCATCTTCTGGATATGCACTTCCTTCATGCTTCATAACTTGATCTTTTCTTCAGTCGACTTCAATTCTTCATCAAAACTTCAATTGTTGATTGCCTTGCACCAACACTTCCTTCTCTTGTGTAGAAGGGATAGCTTTTGGGCCAGGTTCATAGTGGGTTGCCCCTTCACTTGATGATAAAGTGAAGGCTCTCTTTTCCTCCTTCATTGCATGTGGCTACTCCTCCTTAAATACCACATCATGACTCATCATGTTCTTAACCTCATGTTCATAAAGCTTATAAGCCATCTTATCTTCACTGTACCCTAGGAAGATACATTTCATGCTTTTTTGTTGAAGCTTATTTTCTCCCTATCTCAAACATGTACATAACATTCACTTCCAAAGACTTTGAAATTGGAAACAGAAGGCTTTTTGCCAGTATAGGCTTCTTGTGGAGTCTTTTCATCAAGTGCCTTGGTGTAGCTTTGATTCAAAGTGTGATGAGAATGAGCCTGTTTTGTTTGATGAAGCACAAAATTCTGAAAATTGGATGGCTGCTATGCAATCTGAATATGATGCTATAATGAAGAATGGTACTTGGTCTTTATGTGACTTGCCTCCTTGCCAGGAGGCAAGTCACATAAAGACCAAGTGTCATTCTTCATTATAGCATCATATTCAGATTGCATAGCAGCCATCCAATTTTCTGAATTTTGTGCTTAGGACCAGTCTTAGATCTTTGGATATCTAAAGTATTTTTGTGTTTATTACTATAAAACCCAATACATACTTTGGGACATCAACAAGAACAACTTGATGCAAAATAGATAAATTGCACCATGACTAGCTCACAAAAGCCTTATAAATATGGATAGAAGCTGTGTTCAAACACTAAGAGTGACCAGCATAGTAACAATTGGAAAATTTCCTCTCAATGGAGTTTCCTACATAGGATTGGCTTGCTATAATGCATAAAAGCCCTAATTTATATGACGTATACAAGGAGCATTCTCCTTGACATTGAACTGGTGTCATCCTGCAATTTCAGGGAGTTGCAGAGAATGACCCCGAGACTGTAAATCTCCAATAGCTTTGAAATTAAGGAATCAAATGATCTAAAATTTGAATGCATAAACTAGTCAGTAATACCTTTCCAACGAGACCTTAATCACTGGATTTAGAGCTCTGTAGAGGAAGGAGCACTCTCTCCAAGTTGATTGAGTCTCTGGAAGAAGGAGTAGTAAACTGAAGTGGCACCAAGTAATGAACAAGAAGTATATGTATTGCTTCAAATCATCATCCTAATTAGTTCTCAAATTTTTTGGAGTCTTTACATAGACTCTTGGCTACACGGCCACACCTTTTCTCCACGAATTTGAATTCAAATTTAGGTGGATTCTAAGTTTAGATTGATTGGAATAATTTCCTACAATCTAGGAAAAGAGAGATTCCAAATCACATCTACCTTTTGATTGCTTAATTCAGAATCAATCCCACCCACTTCTAACTTGTGGCTTTCAGCCCCTTTACTCTTGCTTTTTACAAAGATAAATACTTTGGGAATTACATAAGAAGGTGTTCCTATGATCAAACTCTTAGTACATCAAATGAATGTAATAATTACTCTACAAGGAGTATATGTGGCATCATTCCAATGATGAATTTGATGAAGATCATTTCCACCTCAAGCATAATGAAAGTTTTTTGTTCCAACACTTAAGGCAGTGAACTCCTCAAAAGTTAGTGGTTGAGGTCTAATTTGAGTATTAAGATCAATTACCAAACCATCAACCTTAGATGGATAGATTCGAAGACAACACCAAGCTATCTCCTCACTTGAATTTTGTACATGTGGTCCTACCATTTGATCTCGTAGATTCTTTATGTGAGTGATAAACACATCTATAGTCTCCCCATTAGTAAACCTTTCTACTGCTAGCTTATTCTCTAAGTTCTGAATCCGTGTTTGATTACGAGTTTCATATTTTTTTCTCAATATGTTCCATGCTTCACATGCCTTGGAAGTATGTTGAATGTGAGTCAGAACACTATCAATAGTACTTGTAACTAGAGCACAAAATGCATCTGCATTTCTATGTTTCCAAGCACATAGAAGATCATCACCAGGAGGAGTCATTTGACCATGATTATTTGGATCAGGTGTTTCATTGGGCTTATGATCAATCCCAAGAAAAGTCTCCAAAAGCTCATATGAATCAAGGATATATGTGATTTTAAACTTCTGCTTTGTGTAGTTCATACCATCAAGTTTACCTTTCATGAAGGCTGGTGGTGGTATCCACAAGCTTGGGATGACCGACATCACTCCTTCTTGTGTCTGTGCTTCACCTACTCCTGTTGACGAACCACCTTGATTCCCAGTTATAGATGATGATGTACCACTCAACATCTTCTCTCCTTTGTCATTGAAACCTTTGCATTTTGTCTTCTCCACCACTCAGAGTCTTCTGAGCTCTAATAACATGTAAAAAAATAAGAACACAATGGAATAGACCAATAGACAGAGTTGAGAGAAAACTGCAGAGAAAAATAGACGCAAACTAAGAGAAGAGAACTTAAATTCTCAAATTGCCAAGCGCAATGCAGTTACAACAATGGTGTTGTCCACCCATGTTGTTGGGGTTTGCATTCAACACATCTCTACTTGTTTCTGAACAATCAAACTTTACCATTGATCTACTTCACACAAAGAATACGCTTCCAACAGATTTCAGATTTAGCACTGTTACACTACGAAAAAATCTCTCTTGAACGAACATAACTCAAATAGACAAGGATTCATTCTTGCCCTGAATGTACATGAGTAAATTACTCCATTAGAGTTCTTCTACATCAGGTATTACATGATGGAAAAGTTCATTAAAACTTCTGACTATAGAAAATACATTACGAAATAGGTAAATATGCCTCTGAAATCAAGATTTTGTCATTTCTGTTTTCACCATTATCTTGCACCATTAGGAGAATGGAGTCTCTTTCTCTTCTGGCGCTATTCTCTCTGAGGACGCTTCTTTCTTTTTTCTTCTTGGAAAAATTTCTTCTTGCCTCTTCTGGTTTCTTTCGCTCTCCCTCTTGGAGACGCTTCTTCCCCTTCCTAACCCCCTTCTCGTGAATGAAATACTACTGTCTTTATTGCGACATCAACGGCTAACAAAAAAATAAATCTGTGTTAAAATCCGAGCAAGAAAATACAAATTCAGCAAATTTCTGACTCAGCAACATCCGATTGAGTAATATCTGAGTTAGCAAACTTTCAGAATTCAGATTAACTATTTATCCTCAAGATTCTTCTATCCTCAACACCTGGCATAGCCCGGTGGGGGATTTTTCAAAAAATCAGACCCGAATTTACAATCCCTTGATCGTACAATATTATTTCCATCGACTCTTTAGGACTGTTAGCTTCCTCTATTCCAACTTCTTGACTCTGTAGCACTTTCATATCTTCCTCAGTACCTTTCTGTGCTTCCTATAGTTCCATTGAATCAACTAATTATTGCTGCTCAACTATTGCATTGACTTTCTGCTCCAAATCTCTTTGCAACAATTGCTCTTGCAGTTCTTTGATTGTTTGCACATGCTCATCAATGTGCTTCTGATATTCTTCAACCATATGCAGTAAATCCTTGATCTCATGCTTTGAAACAAAATAGTTTTGTACCTTCTCAATCTGATTTCTACACAGACTTTGCAAACGACCTTGAACCACCTTCCATATGTCTTGAACATATCTCTACACATGCTGCTTCAGAATGCCAACATGCTGAACTCGAGTTTGATCCGCCATCTTCACTTGAAACGGTGCTGGAACCAATGCCCCTTCTTCCATTTCTTTAAAAATATGCTCAGGTAATATATTCACCCCTGAGCCCCCATCAAGCAACACTTCATCAAATTTTCTTTGCCCATACTGTACCTGAATTATTGGCACGACAAAATCTACATCCGCTGGATCAATATTATTGGCTGATGTTGAGGGTACCGACCTAAATGCTAGCTCAGAACGCTGGCCAATCAGCTTCTTCATTAATTTCTCTTGAAACACTGGTACCAAGGATAATAATTGGTCTAAAGACAACTGTAATGGTGAGTTAATGATTACCTCAAACCAATCTTTATCAGCATCTTGCTTGATTGGATTCTTGTTTTTAGTTGTTATTGACGGTACCATGCCTGCATCGTACTCTTGCTCGGTCGGATCTATAAATTTCACCTATTTATGCTGCTCTTGCTAAACCTGTTTTTGCACTTTGTCCCTAACTTGTCGTTGTTCTTGCCAATTAATAGGACCTTTGTTCTTGGACCTTATGACTGCCAACACTTCCACTTCTTTTCCTTTCCCACACTGCTTACAATCACAACACCACTGAGAGTCCTGCTTTGCATTTACCATTTCCGATGTATTGGGAGGTGTCTCCTTTCGACACTCCGGTTCTCGTAACTCAATAACTATAACATTGGCTTGAGCAGCCTGCTATCCCTGTTGTAGTTGTTGTCCCTGTTGATTAGGCTGATTATAGCAAATTACTGGTATGCCCCTTTCTTCTCTATGTTTTATCCATAATGGACAATTGGGTCCTATCCAATGATCAGGCGCTGAACAATATCCACAAGGTATGACTCTTTGTGGTCGCCCCTGCTGATGACCTTGCTGGTTATGTCCTTGCTGATTCCCCTCATCTCCCCGTAGAGGTCTTGCTTGCTGCTGCCTCTGAAAATTGCCTCTCCGTTGCACAGGCATAGCCTGATTGGCTGCCACATCAATATTATTCCTATTCTCTTGCCGTGAACTTTGCCCTCTATTCTTGGGGTTGTACCAACATTGGTTTGTTGTACCAACATTGGTTTGTTGTACCAACATTGGTTTGTTGGTTTGTGATATTTGTTGTATCACAAATATCACAAAATCTCCTTTCTTTTGGAGCTACAATGGAATATCCATGTCTTTTTAACTTACTAACCCATGCTTCCTCTTTACTTTGCTTAGCCTTATGCTTGTGATGCTTGCTCCCTACTACTTCTTCATCTTGGGTATCAGAGTGAGAATCAGTTGAACCTTTGTCTGACTCCAATTCTGAATCAGAGTTAGCCTCTGAACTAGAATCAGAATGTCTCTTTTTAGCCCGTCCAAATCTTCTTTGTTGGAGTTAGACGTCTGCGGAAGCACGCGAACAGCACAAGGAAGAGGAAGAAGCTTGGAGCACAACACACAAGACTGAATGTATTACTAGAGAATGTACAAAGATAAGTAGCCCATTAGGGCAATAGGCGTATATACAAGCCGGGGGAAAAAAACCTCCTAAAGAGGGAAAAAAGTGGCCCGGCGGTCCTAGAGTGTTCACACACATCACTACCTAAATATATCAACAAATCCCCCCTGGGAGTGATGCGGTGAACAAGGAGCTGGCACTCATGTATAAGGAAGTGCCGAGCTATGTGGAAATCACTCCACAAAAGGAAGTAAGCCCAAAGCTTTGCGGAAAGCTTCAAACTTCTCCCTAGGCAGAGCCTTCGTGAAAAGGTCTGCAATGTTCTCCTGCGTGGGCACATATGCCAAGCTGATCTCCCCAACAGAGAACCTCTCCCTAACATAGTGATAATGCACCTCAATGTGCTTAGTGCGAGCATGGAACACAGGGTTCCTCGCAACTGCCAATGCGCTCTGACTGTTAGTGAAGATGGTGGTGGCAGAAGACTGGCCAACACCCAAATTAGCCATAAGGCGTCTGAGCCACACACACTCAACAGTCGCTGTGAAAGCTGCCCTATACTCAGCCTCACAACTGGAAGTGGCCACAGTAGGCTGCTTCTTGCTCAACCAAGATATACATGAGCTACCAAGCATGAAGCAAAAACCACTGGTGGACACACGAGTGTCATAGCAACCAGCCCAATCTGAGTCAAAAAAAGCATGCAAATCTGGCGATAGTGATCCCCCCTTGGGATAAAACAACCCAAGTAGCCGAGTACCACTCAAGTAGCGAAAGATGCGCTTAACCGCTTTCCAATGCGTGACTCCTGGGCAATGCATAAACCTGCTCATCTGTGAGACAACAAACTGAATATCTGGTCGAGTAATGCATAAGTAAGTCAAGCATCCAACAGCCTGCTGATAGAGAACAGCATCAAATGCATCTCCAGCATCATGAAGACTCAATCGTAAACCTGTCTCCATAGGAGTGGCAATAGGCTTACAGTCTTCAAGGCCAAAACGCTGCAATAATGTGTCAATCTATTTCGTTTGACACAAAGCCATTCCACCATCAACTTGCATAAACTAAATGCCCAAATAGTGATGCAAATGCCCCAAATCAGACATCTCAAATGAGGCATGCAAATCAGCCTTGAAATCAGCAATATGCTTCTCAAGAGGACCAGTGAGCAGCATGTCGTCTACATAGACAACAATGATCAAAAGCACATCATTAGCACGCTTAACATATAAGGTGCTTTCAGTTGGACTGTTCTCAAAACCATGTGCAATCAGATAGGCATGTATTTTCTCATACCAAGCACGTGGTGCTTGCTTTAAACCATATAACGCCTTCTTTAACCTGCACACCTGGTTTTCATGCCCTTTCTGCACAAAGCCACGGGGCTGAAAAACATACACTTCTTCATGCAAGTCACCATTCAGAAATGCTGTTTTAATGTCCAACTGATGTACATTCCAACCATGATGGGCTGCAAGTGCATAAATGCTCCGAACAGTAGTCATACGGCATGTAGGTGCAAAGGTCTCATCAAAATCAATGCCTCTTTCCTGCGCATAACCCTTTGCAACAAGCCTAGCCTTATACCTGTCAACTGTACCATCAGGTTTACGCTTCAGCTTGTATACCCACTTAGTGCCAATGGCCTTCTTGCCAGGAGGCAAGTCACATAAAGACCATGTACCATTCTTCATTATAGCATCATATTCAGATTGCATAGCAGCCATCCAATTTTCTGAATTTTGTGCTTCATCAAAAGAAACAGGCTCATTCTCATCATAGAGACTAGATGCAGCCATAGCATAGCAATCTGATGCAAAGGAGGTACTATGAGAGCCTGAACGAGTACGATATAACAAAGGTGCATCTAATTTGCTGTCACGCAAAGTCTGCACCAGCCATTTTGGCATAGTTTTTGCCTGTTCAATATCAACTCTCTCATCAACAAGTGCATCATGTAAATCTGCATCAGAAATGGCATGATCTGCATCATCATATGAAACCTGCAAAGGCTGAGAAGTTGCCTCATTAGGACCAGCGCTAGCCTGTCCACCTGTAAAAAGAGGCATCAAAGTATTGTTAAAGGTAAGTGTCGTTTACTAATAACTTAACTGTTAACTACCTACCGCAGACGTTAATTACTAATTCAAAACAACAATTCTTCGGAGACTCCAGAGTCTGGTTCCGCACCTGCGTACCAGATATTTCCGAGTCTCTCTTTCTCTGTACTCAATCTTACCGCGAAAATAAACTGACTCTAGCCAAGTGGGTCCTTGGGAGTGGTAGGGGTCTGTTAGACAGAGGCCCTGTACTATTTTCCCAGCTTCTCACTCAACCGTAGTTATGGTTTTCACGTCTTAGCTCAGTTTTTGCTTCTGAACAACTTCAACTAGACCAACGTACTGGAACTCAGAGCTCCCAGACTGTTCCTGCCATAGTAGTTGAACAGTAGTCCGAGATGACAGTCCAATACTTTAGTGCTTTAACAAGATCCTAACACACAATTCTTCTTGTCAGTTTACAGTCTTACCGTGTCTCTACCTTCATCCCGTAATATCTACTGACAGCAAGATGTGTCGCAACATTATTACCATTCTACGCGTACTTAGACATAACCGGCGTTACCCTTGAACACAGACTATAATACCGACTCAGTCACTTACAGAGAATCATAGTAACTCATATCTATTCGTCATGCTTACCTATTTCACCGAAGAAATAGCAGATAGACAACACACTAACACCTTTCGCATAATCAAGGATATCTTAACTCATTATCGAGCAGAATCTCAAAATCGCAGTACCGATTCGTAACACCGCAGTGTATCGCGCATACGCAGTCAGACAGTTACACAGATAAGGCACGCAGAACAGGATAGAACCAAGATACTCTACTCGTTAACACCTACCTACATACAGTAGAAGAGTTAATCCCAAATCAGGGCTCTCACAATACACTCGCAACTCCCAAAACCGGGGCTCCTCCTCTGGTCCCTCTGCCGTTCTTTTCATTGCTTTAAATAGAATTTTATTACAAGGCTTGCGCGAATCTTTCTTTACCGCGTACTTCCAGAAGGGTTCTTTCTGCATTAAAAACCTCTATCTAAGTACAATTGTCCTTATTCGGCGGCCGTCTAACACTGGCACGCACGGTGGACTCGAACCCGCAAGTTCCTATGGTTCGGATACTAGACCTTCTAAGTACATACTTCGGGCGAGCCTAAATGTTCGGGTAATTTTCTTTTTGAGGGTTTCTAACATTTGCACTAAGGTGGTAGGTTCTAATAATTGGGCGTCGGTTCTGACTGCACTGAGGGCTATGGCTTGATTTAACAAAATTTCGGCTTGGGTTTGAAGAAAAGCCTCCTGGAGATAAAATTCGTTGGCTAATGCCGCATCTCGGGCTGTCGTTATTTCAGTCAGTTTGGTCTGCATCTCTCTGATACACTCCTTCTGGTTGCGTATTTGGTTGTCTTGGCGTTCAAATTGCTGTGTTTGGAAATTGAGAGTTTTCTTATACGCATCGCGTTCTCTGCGGGCGTTGGCGATATCTTTTTGGTATTGGCCTTCCTTTAGTAATTGGTGTTTGAGAATACGGTTGACCGTGTCGGCACATTCTTCGGCTCACCGTAATTGCTCTTGAACTTGGTCGGCTTCTTTCTGTTGGTCCTGCATCTTCTGGGTGGTTTCTTGTAATTGAATCTTCGTGTCTGCGATCAATTCTTCGAGAGATACGTTGATATCTTCTTGTTCTTGAAGGGCGGCCTTCAGTGTTCGAATTTCCTCATGTGCGTCGTGTATGAGTTGGTCTTTGGCAGCTAGCTGGTCCAGGGCTGCATCTCGTTGTTGTACTAGCGTCTGTTCTGTCGAAAATCGTGCTTGGAGTTCTGCTAGCTGTGTCCGGAGTTGATGATTCTCGGTCTTTACGGCATCAACTTCTTCCTGGAGGGGGGCGATGTCGGCTTCCAGGGTGTCTACCTTGTGCTGGTATTCGAGTTTCAGGTGGTCCGTGGCTGCCGTAAACTGGGCGGGTAGCTGGTGTGATAACTGGATGAGGAACTGCCCCATGGCAGCAAGTTCCGAGAATGCGTTATGTGGCGGTGGTGGTGGAGGATGACGAGGTTGAGAGGATGTGTCGGTGAGTAGTTGCTGGGAGTTTGGCGGAGAGTAGTTAGGGGAGGAAGAGGAGGATGCTGCGGGTTCAGTGGTGGGTGGGAGGGGTGGTTCCGGTGGGGGTAGGGGTTTGGCAGGAGGTGGTGTAGGGAGAACGGTATCTGAGGGGTTTACCTTGGCGAGTGTTTGTTGTATGGTTTCTGTCTGGTTGATGGCGTCGATGAGTTGATCCAGTGCTTTGGTAGCCGATTCCTGTTCATCCTGGTGCTGCTCAGATTCTTTTTCTGTGGACACTATTTCTATCTCTGCTTGATCCTGCTGGTCTGGTTGCTCCGTCGATGTTTCGTGGTGTGTGGCGGTGTCGTGGTATGTTTCCTCTTGGTCGTCTGGCTTGGTCTCCTGATCTTTTCCGGCGGATCCTTGGACTTCACTTTCCGAGGAGCTGATCCGAATTCGCTTGGTACGGAAGAGCTGATTAATCTCTTCGTCTTCTTCTTCAGTGTCCTCGATTGGTTGTGCGGATTCTTCGTGTCGAAGTGCGGGGCCTGCGGGTGGGGGTTGTGCGGCGAGAATGGTTGGGAAGAGGAAGGAGATGATGTGGGGAAGGCGAGAGCGGGGGGTAGAACCCTTTTGGAGCTGTTTTACGATAGCTACACATTCTTTATGGATTCTAAGGAAAAAATAAGAGGCAAAATTTACAGGTTCGCGGGCAGCTAAATCTAAGGCGGAGTAGAAGGGGCGAGAGATGCCATATGTTCGTTTTTGCAAGTTGAGGATGGCTACAAGGAACTGTAGGGCGGATCGCTCGGGTTCTGGGCGGCATAGAATGGCGTATTCGTTTGATGAGGAGCGGGGAAAGAGTTCGGTCATACGGGCGAAAGGGATGGTAGGGCCATTTTCGCGGCCTTGCGGGGTGAGGCGGTAGGCGTCGGCGAAGGCTTGGAAGGTGATGACGGTTCTATGTGGGAGGGAAAGGAAGACCCACTGTCGTTCGGTGGCGGGGCTTTGGGCAATGGCTTCGATGATCTGTGCGGAGAAGGGATGGGCTTCCACTGAGTGCCAAGGCAACTCAGCGAAGTTGGCCAACCCTCTGCATCACAGGTATTCGCCTACGTCTGTAGGGATACCTTCGCGGAAAGAAGCGTAGTTGGCTAGCGCTTCCATGGCGTTCACAATGCACACTTACAGAAAACACAGAATACTGAGACAACACACACAATCACGAAAACACAATAGCGGTTTTTTGGCGCAACTGAGGGGGTTAAATATGGAGAACACGGTGTGGGGGTGAGTATCATTGTGTGGTGCGGGAATGATACGGTTTGCATGCTAGCGTGCGTACTGAGTGACCGGTAGGGAGGGGCGGCTGGTAACGTAAAGATTTGTACAAAAGACGGCTAAGATCAAAACATAAAAATTTATACAAAACGTGGCTCGTCGCCGAATAATTAAGGCGTACTGGTAGTGGGATAATACGGCCGCAACTTCGATCCATTAATTACTTTTGGAAGTGGAATTTCGGTCAACGTAGTCAACCGAAAAGTTGCCGGACCTACTTGTGCTGAGATCTTGAAAGGGCCGAACCATCGTAGTTTGAATTTTCCTGCTGCTCTGTCCGATTTTGCGTTATAGAAGAGTACAAGCTGTCCTACCGAAAAGATTGGCGTCTTCAAATATCGATCGTGTGTCTTAGCTTGCCTTAGTTGAACTTCGCGCATGGTTAAAAAACTGAGCCATCGGTGCTCATCAAGTTCTCTGAGTGCGTCCATTCGTGCTGTCAGTGAAGATTCCGGTAGCATCTTCTGAGTGATTGCTACCCGCAAACTTGGGATGACTACTTCCATGGGAGCGATTGCTTCTAAGCCATAAGCTAGCTTAAAAGGTGTCAAGCCTGTTGTTACTTTATATGTAGTTCGGTATGCCCATAATACTGCAGGTAGTAGTTGATCCCATCTTTCCGGTGCTTCCATGATCAATTTCCGGAGGATGTTTAACAGTGATTTGTTTGTACTTTCAGCCAATCCATTGGCACGTGGATAATAAGGAGAGCTAAATTTATGTGTGACTTGGAAGGACTGTGTGAGTGCCTTCATTAAATTGTTTACAAAATGAGTGCCTTGATCTGAGACAATTTCCAGTGGTAAACCAAATCGTGGGAAGACATCCGTGAGTAGACATTTTGCTACCGTAACTGCTGTAGCAGACCGCAAAGCCCAAGCTTCTGCCCATCTAGTTGCGTAATCTGTGCAAGTCAGTATGTATCGATTGTTACTGGATACTGCTGGAGGTGTAATTGGCCCGATAAAATCTAAACCCCATTTCTGAAAAGGTTCTAATGGTAAGATGGGTTGCAGGGGAAAAAGATGCCGTTGTAAAGGCTGACCAGCTCTTTGGCAAGCATCGCATTGTTTAACAAACTGTGAGATATCTCTGTACATAGTTGGCCACCAGAGTCCTCCTTGCAGAATTTTTCGGTGAGTTAAGTCTGCTGCAAAATGGCCACCGGGAGGAATTGAGTGAGCCAAAGTGATAACTGAGTTAACTTCATGTGGTGGAATACAGCGAAGTAGGATTCCGGTATGATCTGTATAATATAGTTCTCCAGCAACTAACCGAAATCGGCGGCTAAAAACTGCGATTTTCCTTCGAACTGCCTTGGCAGTCTCGGCTGGAAAGCATCCTTCGGTGAGAAAAGTTAGAATCTGATCATAGTATGTATGTGGTGTTTGTACTTTGGTAGTCTCATCGTGCAGTGGTTCAGCATTGTAAATTGCAGGAGTCGTGTCATCTATGCCTACCGGAGCTTCACCGGAATCTAGGCGTGATAAGAAATCTGCTAAAGCATGTGCATTTCCGGGTCGGTGAATGACGTCATAGTCGAATTCTTGTAAAAGTAGCACCCATCGTGCTAATCGTCCTCCTAAGTGCTGCTGTCTTACTAGATAAACAAGGGCAGCATGATCCACGTGAAATGTAAATTTCCGGCCTAGTAGGTAATGTCTGAACTTTTTGATTGAGTAAATCAGTCCTAGACATTCTCTTTCCGTGGTGGAGTAGTTCTTTTCTGCAGGTGCAAGCCTTCTACTGGCGTAATAAACAGGGCGAAACCACTTATCTGTTTGCTGCATCAGAATACTACCAATTGCAATATCTGAAGCGTCGACAAAAACATGGAACGGATTGTCCCAGTCCGGTGGTTGTAAAATTGGGGCTTGCGTCAGGAGATACTTGAGTCGATCAAATGTAGTTTGACATTCTTCAGTCCATTCAAACTGTCGGGGAGTTTTTGTGATTAGCTTGTTCAGTGGCACTGCTAGGTGAGCAAGCCACCGTAAGTGTCTGCCATGCCACCGTATTTGACCCATAAAACGCATTACTTCCTTCGGAGTTGTGGGTATCGGGGCTTCTAAAATCGCTGAAATCTTATCCGGGTCCACTCGAATACCTTGAGCAGATACAATATGCCCAAGTAGTTTGCCACACGAAACCGCAAACACGGATTTGTTGGGATTAAGGCAGAGTCTCTACACTTCTGAAAACAGCATCGTAAGTGAAACAAATGTGCTATCATCTTCCCAAAGATTGAGAAGTCGTCGAGATATACTTGCATGAAAGAGGTGAGGTAAGGAGAAAATATCTCCTGCATACATCTTTGAAATGTGCTTGGTGCATTTCTCAATCCGAACCACATTACTGTGCAGGCAAAGACACCCCAATTGGTAATGAAGGCAGTTTTTGGTATATCCTCTTCAGCCATTCTAACCTGGTTGTACCCGCTGTATCCATCTAAAAATGAATACATTTCATGACCTGCGACTCTATCAAGCATGGTATCCAAAAAGGGGATCGGGAAAGGATCTGGTACTGTTGCTGCATTTAATTTCCGGTAATCCACACAGATTCGTAACTGCTTGTTTTTCTTTGGCACGATCACGATGGGTGAGATCCATTCAGCGTGTTCTACTGGTACAATGAATCCGACTTTTAATAGTCTATCAAGTTCGGCTTTTACCTGTGATGCATAATGGGGGTTCATTCTGTAGTTGGGTTGTCTTTTTGGTTTCACTTCCGGTTTCAACATGACCCTGTGTTGATAGATGCGCGGATCTAATCCTTTCATGTCTTTGTAATCCCATGCAAAGACGTCTGCGAATTCGCGAAGAAGTTTAATCAAATCCTCCTTAAATGTTTCCGGTAAGTTCTGCCTCATCTTCACAGGTCGTGGGTGGTCTCTATCTCCTAGGTTGTACGTGATCAGCTGGTCTTCTGGGACATAAAATTGTTGAGGTTTCTCTGTATCATCTGTTGGCTTGAACAGTGGTTGTAATTCGTCGTCATGGGTTGAGGAAGTATTTCCCTGGACCGACTTTCCGGTGATAGCTACTACTGTACATACTGACGTGTTCCAGTTATCTATGACGGATTGTAGGTCAACAGTTCCTAGAGACATTAAATCGGCATTACTCTTCAGAAATTGCTCTTCTTCATCATCTGACAGTCCATCTAACATATGAACTGGTTCAACAAAGTACGGTCTGGCGTGAGGTTCGCAAGATTGCATAGCATCTAGTTTCACCACATATTTACGATGGGCATCCTTGAATGTAAGCTCTTGTGCAGACCAGTCCTGTATTACCTTCGCATGCTTCAGCCAAGGTCGGCCGAAAAGAAGATTGTAATCCAAAGTGGATTCGGGTAGATCTAGTATGACAAAAGTCATCTTGAAAGTTGTACCTTGTAGAGTGATGGGTACATTCCGCACAAGTCCTACAGGATGGACTCTCGATTGATCTGCCATTCGAACAAAGAATTGAACTGGTTCAATTTCGGTCCAGCCTAGCCTTTTGCATAACGCTGCGGTCGCAATGTTTACGCCTGAGCCTCCATCAATTAAAACCTGCGTGATCTTCTGATTCTTATACCATACTGTGATCAAGGGCACTGCGTGATCAATCGCAGCATCAGGTTCCGGTTGAACTGCGGCTGTTGTCGGAATGCAAGAAGGTACTGGGCTGAATTGTTGCTGAAACTGTTGTCGGATCCCGGGCACTAAGGCCAGAAGTTGGCCTAGAGGCAGCGTGATGGATGCTTTGGACAAAATTTCCCAGGCCTGTTGAGCTTGATTGTCTTGTTCTTTTGGACTTGAAGTTTCTACTGACGCAGAAGTGTCTGCTGTTGTCTCTACTGATGATGATGGTCCTACTGATGCATCCTTTTGTGTTGTTTCGTCCTTTGATGAAGAAGCCTGAGTCACCGGAATAGGTTCTGGGAACACTGGTGGTTCTGTTGTGGTCCAGTGACTAGCTTTGTTATACATCCTTCGTTGTTCTTGTATCCCTGGTTCAAAGATCTCTGCCGCCGGCTGAAGTTGTTTACCGGAACGGGTCTGGACTGTAGCAGTCTGTGTCTCGATCGGTGTAATTTTTACCATGTTGGCCATTGGATTTTGGCATTCCTTCTTTCTTTGATCATACTCCATTGCGTCTTTACAAAACCTTCTAATGTGGCCGAATTCGCCACAGAAATGACAGCGTGGAGGTGGTAACTCAGGGTTTTCCGGTGGTGGTCCATTCTGCCATCGGTTGGCATTATAAGTGTTGTTTCTCTGTCCTCGGTAGTTCCGATATCCTTGTTGTTGATTGTTTCTCAGTTGCGGAGGCACATAGTGATTTACTGGTTGGCCATGTTCTTGGATGACTGCATTGACGGTTGCTGTCCCTTGTATTCTAGCGTTGTAGACACAGTTTCCGGTGGTGTGCCCGGTAGTGTCGCAGATAGCGCAAAACACTTGGTTCAGTGCACAGTTGGCACTTGTATGCCCCGAATTTTTGCATGTGGTGCAGTATACTTGCCTGGTGATATCTTCAGCCATATTTTTGTTTGTTTTTAACCATTCCAAGTCTTCTGAAAATCCACCAACCTTGGATTCTAGCTGTAGAGCCATTGCAATGACGGCATCCAAGGTCATAGCTCCGACACATCTTATGATCATGATCTGCTTCAGTTGTGGGGTTAATCCATTGATAAACCATTGAGAGATGACATCATCAGGTAGATTAGCGTGAGCCTGTGGTATCTGCCGTAAATGTGTTCTAAAGAGGGTAGCGTACTCCTGGACGGTCTGATTTACCTTCTGTCTGTTGTTCTGTAGGTACTCAAAGATTTCAGCAGGATTCTTCTTTAGTCTGAATCGCTGTAAAAAGGCGTCTCGTACTGCATCGTAAGTATCGAAATGATTGATATCATATTCCGTGAGCCATCTCGCCGCTTCATTGATCAGTGTAGATTGAAAAACAATGGCCTTATACGCCTGATCTGGTGGATGGTTAAGAACTGCATAACTTATCTCGAACGTTCGTACGTGGGCGTCTGGGTCGTCTCCTGGGAATCCACCGAATTTCGTGTAGGTTACTCCTGTTGGAGGCGGTCTTGGCGGTCCTAGCTGTTGTTGTTGATGTTGTTGTTGTTGGTGTTGCCCGTTCATTGTGAAGGGTTCAGGGTTTCCTTCTGTATCTCGGGATTGATCGGGTGAACTATCGGGACTTGTATCGCCGGATGGTGCGTTTTCCGGTGTGCTGTTTCGACTTAGAATGCTTCAGATCTCTGTTTCGAACAGCTTTCCTTCCTTCTGGATGTCTAATATTCGAAATCTTTCTTCCAAACACGAAGGTTGAGCTGATGATTCCGCAAAAAAGGCTAAACCTTTGCCAGCGACCGGTGATTCTATCACCGGAATCTCACCGGAATGAACCGAAATTGGGCCAGAATGCCCTGTTTTACTACTTTTGCCGAATTTTCCTAACGTATTTCTGACCGTGGATAACTCTAAATCTTTATCTGATATTGTTAAACTAGGTTCCAACGGTGTTTTGATAGAGTCTGGACTTGCTATATCTTCGATAGGCTGGGTCGAAGTAGCATCAGAATGTATCGAAGGCGTTGACCGTTCTACCGGAATATGACCGGAATCAGTTGTAACGTTTCCACTTTTCTTGACCACTTGGTCAGATCTAGTTATGCCTACTTCTCCCGAGGCTATCTTTTGTGATTTTCGTGCTTCAATCTGACGATTCTTAGGATATGTTTCGCCCGATCGAGTGACCGGCATGTATCATTGCCCAGTGATACTATCTGAGCAGTTTGCAACAATCTGGATCTGTTGCTACTGTCAGTGAAGCAAATGTTGCTGGATGTTTGCTTCTTACAAACCGTTAGCACTCTAATGCCACTGTCTCACAAGTGACTCGTAATCAAATGCTACTTTACCGCAGAGACTGGTAATCAGTTGCCACTTTCCCACAGACAACGGGCCAGAGAACTGGCAATCGGATGCCACTTTCCCACAGACAACGGGCCAGAGAACTGGCAATCGGATGCCACTTTCCCACAGACAACGGGCCAGAGAACTGGCAATCGGATGCCACTTTCCCACAGACGGCGCCAAATGTTAAAGGTAAGTGTCGTTTACTAATAACTTAACTGTTAACTACCTACCGTAGACGTTAATTACTAATTCAAAACAACAATTCTTCGGAGACTCCAGAGTCTGGTTCCGCACCTGCGTACCATATATTTCCGAGTCTCTCTTTCTCTGTACTCAATCTTACCGCGAAAATAAACTGACTCTAGCCAAGTGGGTCCTTGGGAGTGGTAGGGGTCTGTTAGACAGAGGCCCTCTACTATTTTCCCAGCTTCTCACTCAACCGTAGTTATGGTTTTCACGTCTTAGCTCAGTTTTTGCTTCTGAACAACTTCAACTAGACCAACGTACTGGAACTCAGAGCTCCCAGACTGTTCCTGCCATAGTAGTTGAACAGTAGTCCGAGATGACAGTCCAATACTTTAGTGACTTAACAAGATCCTAACACACAATTCTTCTTGTCAGTTTACAGTCTTACCGTGTCTCTATCTTCAACCCGTAATATCTACTGACAGCAAGATGTGTCGCAACATTATTACCATTCTACGCGTACTTAGACATAACCGGCGTTACCCTTGAACACAGACTATAATACCGACTCAGTCACTTACAGAGAATCATAGTAACTCATATCTATTCGTCATGCTTACCTATTTCACCGAAGAAATAGCAGATAGACAACACACTAACACCTTACGCATAATCAAGGATATCTTAACTCATTATCGAGCAGAATCTCAAAATCGCAGTACCGATTCGTAACACCGCAGTGTATCGCGCATACGCAGTCAGACAGTTACACAGATAAGGCACGCAGAACAGGATAGAACCAAGATACTCTACTCGTTAACATCTACCTACATACAGTAGAAGAGTTAATCCCAAATCAGGGCTCTCACAATACACTCGCAACTCCCAAAATCGGGGCTCCTCCTCTGGTCCCTCTGCCGTTCTTTTCATTGCTTTAAATAGAATTTTATTACAAGGCTTGCGCGAATCTTTCTTTACCGCGTACTTCCAGAAGGGTTCTTTCTGCATTAAAAACCTCTGTCTAAGTACAATTGTCCTTATTCGGCGGCCGTCTAACAGTATCATACATGTGTTTGGAGCTAACAGATGTCTCCTTAGTACATGAAAGCAATGGCTGAATAGCATCTTCCACAAAGACAACATCACGGCTAACCAGAATGCGTTTAGTCTGTGGATGATACAGACGATAGCCTTTACTTTCAGAACTGTACCCAACAAAAATACATTTTACTGCCTTATCATCCAATTTTTTGCGATGTTGTTCAGGCACTAATGCATATGCCAAACAACCAAAAACACGCAGATGAGCAACAGATGGCTTGCGGTCATGCCAAGCCTCATATGGAGTGATAGACTGCAACGCTTTCGTGGGACACCTGTTCAGTACATATGCTGCACACATGACAGCCTCAAGCCAGAAACTATGTGGTAAAGCCTGACTTTTGACCATGCACCTCGCCATCTCCATGAGTGACCTGTTCTTTCGTTCAGCAACTCCATTCTGTTGAGGTGTATACGGCACTGTACACTGGTGTTTTATCCCACGTTCAGCCAGAAATGCATTAAAATCTGAAGACATATATTCCTCCCCTCGATCAGAACGGAGGGTGCCCATTTTACATGCTGACAGATTTTCAGCCAAAACCAAAAACTGTTTGAAGCACATGAACACTTCGGACTTTGCTTTGAGTGGATATACCCATGCATGCCTGGAAAAATCATCAATGAAAGTCACGAAGTAAAGGTAATTTCCAAAAGAGGGTGTCTGCATAGGACCACAGACATCACTATGTACAAGCTGCAATTTCTGCATAGCCCGAACTGAACCATCTTTTGGAAAGGAAGAACGCTGCATTTTGCCCAAAATACAGCCTTCACAAACATGTTTTCCAGGTGCCTCAAGTTTGGGCAAAGAGGACACCATTTCAGATTTCTGCAGGCGTAACAAACTAGCAAAATTCAGATGACCAAAGCGTGCATGCCAAAGCTTTGCATCTGACATAGCCTGAGAATCATGAATTGCACATGCCGAATCATTCACAGATTTTTCATAGTCTATGAGCTTATACAGCCCACGACATAAAATGCCAGAAGCAATAATCACATCGCCATTTGAGAGATCATGGACTGTACACCTGTCATCAACGAATTTCACAACCAAGCCAATCTTGGCTAATGCAGAAACTGATAACAGGTTCTTTTTGATCCCTGGCACAAATAAAGCATCTGACAAAGTGAAAGAACTACCATGAGCAGTAGTCAGAATGATCTTACCAACTCCCATAACAGGATAAGAGGAGTTATTGGCGCATGTGACAGTATTCCCTGTAGGGGCAGGCTCGAGTGAAGAGAAGAAACTGCGCTGCGAGGTAATATGTTTGGTTGCCCCACTGTCAAAGTACCAAACATCTGAGTCTACTGCAGACAGAGGCCTCTGCAACAACCATTCCAGCCTCTTTCTTCTTTGCCTCTTTAGCAGCCAGTTTTGGACAGTTCTTTATAATATGATCATTTCCTTTACAGTACTTGCAGAACAATTTCTGCTTTTCTGATTTCTTCTCATCTTTATCCTGGTTCTTCGATTGTGCAGCATTTGCAGATTTCTGCTTACTAGTAGAAGAGCTCCATTTTCCTTTGCCCTTCTGACTAGCCAGGAAAGCTTGATCTGCAACACGCATAATGGACCTGTTCTGCCTGGACTGATCTTCCTGCAACAGAACAGAGACTAATTCCTCAAATGACAAGGCATTCGGATTGCCTTTCATCATCAATCGAAGAGTAGAGGCAAAACTCTGATATGAATCAGGAAGGCCATTCAGAACGGTTTGCACAAGTGAGCTATCTGGTATAACCTCATCAGCAGAAATCAATTGTTCCTTCAGGTCTTTGATCTTTGTAAGAAAACTGTCCATCGAATCACCTTCATTCATGTGCTCACTCTCCAACTGTTTTCGGAGGTAAGCAACACGAGCCTCATTCCTAGCCTGGTACAAAGTGGTAAGTGTATCCCAAGCATCCTTTGCTGTTCTGCAAGAGCGAATGTAAGGAATAATGGCACGTTTGACAGACAAAGCTATCAATGCATGTGCCTGGGCATCTCTGCCATCCCAACGAATCTGCTCTGCAGTAGGTGCAGCAGAAACAGCAGCACGAACAGGAATCTGCGGAATATCATCTTCGACACCATCTTCATCAGCTCCAACACCTGTATTTGCAGTACCTGTCGTTACAGGTGTAACAGGACGTCTTTCAACACCCTGCACAATGTTCCACAATCCTTTTGCAACCAGTACATGTCGCATCATATAAGCCCATAATGGGTAGTTGGTACCATCCAACTTATCCTCAACAGAAGCAACATACGGAATACATCACTGCTTTCAGCCATGGTCGGTGACTAAAATACCTTGATGCAGAAAATTGACTGTATCTCAAAAAGTTGAACAGAACTGCCCAGACGAGTTCTGCTAGACCTGTAGCAGACTTCGAGACGCTTAAACTGGCGAGCAGAAACTGGTATATACCTTTGGCACAAAAGGACGAAATAGCCTGCACAAGCACTGCGATAGTGCGTTCGGAGGCCGAAACCAGCTCAGATCGCGATTTCGGCACCACATAGCGAAGCTGTTTTGATCTCGAGAACACTCTGAGTATGCTCACCAAATTTTGTGCGAATCTGAGACTGCAAACGGAGGAGTGTCGACGGCGCCCTAGAAGAATCAACGACCTGCTCTGATACCAATTGTTGGAGTTAGATGTCTGCGGAAGCACGCGAACAGCACAAGGAAGAGGAAGAAGCTTGGAGCACAACACACAAGACTGAATGTATTACTAGAGAATGTACAAAGATAAGTAGCCCATTAGGGCAATAGGCGTATATACAAGCCGGGGGAAAAAAACCTCCTAAAGAGGGAAAAAAGTGCCCCGGCGGTCCTAGAGTGTTCACACACATCACTACCTAAATATATCAACATTCTTTCCACGCGTGCAATTGCTAACACTAATACATCAAAGCCATTCGCAATATCCACACTTGAAACTGCATGTCTAATTGTACTTTGTAATCCTTTTAGAAAATAACCTGCCAACATCTCGTCAGTAGGTCTTTCATTACCTTGCAATCGTTCCATTAAGGTTCTGAATTTTTTAGCATAATCTTCCACTAACATGGGTTTTTGCCTAATAGCTCTCAATTTCCGTAACACATCGGAAGGAGTCTTCTCTTTTCTAAATCGTTGCAAAAATGCTATTTTTAATGCATCATATGTAGCAAAATGAGCAATACCATATTGACTGAACCAGCTCATTGCTCGTCCTTCCAACGTGGCAGCAAATTGCTGAAGTTTAATGTCATCATCATATATAGTTGGGTATCCATTAGCTGTCCATTTTATCTCAAATTGAGCCACATGGAAATCATCATCTTCTTTAGAGCCTCCTCTGAAATGAGCTGCTTTGACTTTGGGATTGGCAGGTGGTTGCACCATTGGCTGTGGTTGAGGTGTACGCCTAGTTCTTTGACTAGTCACCTCTGCAAGTGGGTCAACGTGGAGTAGTCTTCTTACTCCTATAGTTGCTTCTGTTAGGAAGAGCGCTCCAAGTATACCGCCCACTAATCTTACCTCTGCTGCACCTATTTCTCCCTATTCCTCTTCTGTTTCCAGATTAGCTTCCTCCTCGGCTTCGTACCAATCGTAGAATTCTGAGGATGACTCCACGTTAGCTGCCTTTGGGTGCGCTCTTGTAAAATACACTTTACCAAATTGTTTCCTTCTTTCCTTCATGCATTTCTTGCTTCATTAGCAGCACAGCAGGATCGCCAAATGTGTTGGGGTTCGCATTCAACACATCTCTACTTGTTTCTCAACAATCAAACTTTAGCACTGATCTACTTCACACAAAGAATATGCTTCCAACAGATTTCAGATTTAGCACAGTTACACTACGAAAAAATCTCTCTTCAATGAACATAACTCAAATAGATAAGGATTCATTCTTGCCCTGAATGTACATGAGTAAATTACTCCATTAGAGTTCTTCTACATCAGGTATTACATGATGGAAAAGTTCATTAAAAATTTTGACTATAGAAAATACATTACGAAATAGGTAAATATGCCTTTGAAATCAAGATTTCGTCATTTCTCTTTTCACCATTATCTTGCACCATTAGGAGAATGGAGTCTCTTTCTCTTTTGGTGCTGTTCTCTCTGAGGATGCTTCTTTCTTTTTTCTTCTTGGAAAGATTTCTTCTTGCCTCTTCTAGTTTCTTTCACTCTCCCTCTTGGAGATGCTTCTTCCCCTTCCTAACCCCCTTCTCATGAACGAAATACAACTACTCTCTTTATTGCGATATCAGCGCCTAACAAAAAAAATAATTATCTGTTAAAATTCGAGCAAGAAAATAGAAATTCAGCAAATTTCTGACTCAGCAACATCCGATTGAGTAATATCTGAGTTAGCAGACTTTTAGAATTCAAACTAACTATTTATCGTCAAGATTCTTCTATCCTCAACACATGTGATACTAAGGTGGAGCTTAGATGGTGATCTAGATAGAATCTAGATGAATGGCTTATTAGTGTGTAGTGCTACGTAAAGTTGAACATGGGCCATGCTTATAATTTTTTTAAAAGGGGAGTCAGTATAGATAAACATTGTTGGGAGATGCAAATAGTCAAAAAATATAGAGTCCTAGAAGTGGCCACAACAGACTGCTTCTTGCTCAACCAAGATATGCATGAGCTACCAGGAATGAAGCAAAAACCACTTGTGGATACATGAGTGTTATGGGAACCAACCCAATTAGAGTCAAATAAAGCAGGTAAATATGGAATTAGTGGTCCTCCCTTGGGATAAAACAATCCAATTAGCCGTTCACCACTTGAGTAGTGAAAGATGCACTTAATTACCTACCAATGCTCGACACCTAGGCAATCCTTTGGTGTTTTGCAAGAGCGAATGTGAGGAATACCACCACCTTTGATAGACAAAGGTATCAACGCATGCGCTTGACATCTTTGCCATCCCAATAAAGTTTCTCTATAGTAGGTGCAGTAGGAATCAAAGCACGAAGAGGAATTTGAAGATCATTATCTTCAATGCCATCTGCATCATCTTTAGTAACTATATTTGTAGGTGTAATTATAGGATGTTTTTCAACACCCTGCATAATATTTCATAGTCATTTTGCAACCAATACATGATGCATCATATATGCACGTAATGGTTAATTAGTACCATACAAAATACATCATTGCTTTTAATGATAGTCATTGACTAAAATACCATGATGCAAAAAAATGAATGTATCTCAAAAAGTTGAACAAAATTACCATGTCGAGCTTTGCTAGATCTGTAGCACACTTCAAGATGCTTGTACTAGTGAAGTGAAACTTGTATATATGTTTGGCACAAAAGGTTGAAACTTTTGGCATAAGCACTGTGATAATGCATTTTGAGGCTGAAACGAGCTGAAATTGCAATTTGGACACCACAAAAGCAAAGCTATTTTGAACTGATAATGGCCCTAAGTATGTTCATAATTTTTGTGCAATTCTGAGAGTGTGATTGGAGGGGTGTCGATGATGCCCTAGATGAAGCAATGGCCTGCTCTAATAGTAGTTGTCAGAGTTTGAGGCCTGCAGAGCACGTGAAGAACACAAGGAAGAAGACAAACCTTGGAGCACAACACACAATACTAAATGTATTTTCAAGAGAATGGATAAAGATTGTTAACCTGTTACGGTTATAGGCATATATACAAGCCGGGGGAAACAAAAACTCCTAAAGATGGAAGAAAGTGCCCCAACGGTCCGAGTGTGTTCATGCACATCACTACTAAAATATATCAAAATTTTTAGGGGCCCGATATAAGCCTAATTCATGCACTTCAATAAGTGATAATAGATTATCAGGAATCATGAAAACATTAGCATGTATCAGAAATGGCTTCCAACATAATAAGTCTTATAATGATCTAGCCATAAGGACTAAGATCTACCTAATAATAAGCAAAGTAATCAATCTCCATTTGTATAAATTAATATTGTAGTTCCTTTCCTCCTATTTTAATTTTCATGCTGCATTCATTGGTGCTTATTGATGAGATTTCAAATCCCGTTTGAGAAGTTTATGAATAATTTCGAAGAACATCATCAACTTTCTGAATTCTCTCCTTGAGATAGTACTAGATCTACCTCTTATTATATCATTGGGTAGGAAAGGGAAGAGTGGCCATTTCTAGAGATTTCTTGAAAATCACCTTTGAAATCAACCATGACTTATTATTGGTTATGTTCCCTAGATATAAGTTTCACATTGACCTTCCTTATTAATTTAAAGAATCATGGTACTCTCTTTAGATTGGTGCTATAATTTTTTTAAATGTAACATCCTTTTCTTATTGTAATGATTTTACTATATGGTGCTTCTATCCCTCTTTGCTTATTGTTTTCAGCTCTTTAAGCCTGCCATGTTTTCGTTCTTCTTTTTTCTTATTATAAAGAAATTTATTAAGTAAGTGGGAATGTTCGCTTCACATAATGACTTTCCTAGTCTTTTATATCCATTCTATGACGGTAGGTGGTTTGGAATGACTGGGATCACAAGGGAGTCATGGGGACTATACTTTGGTACTCATTTTTTCCATGATATTTTTATCTGAAAGTTGTACGAAGCATCCAATCTTCGCAAAATCTCTCTAAGTAGCTTTGAGATTTAAGCCAAGTAAATGAGGGTATGTATCATGTGTGTACCCTAACCTTTGAGAGGTAGAGGCAAAACACGTGGCTCGAAGATGTGAAGTTTCAGTCTTCAACTTCATTGAAGAGGTCGAGTTATAACTTCAAGAGTTCATATTTATCTCTCTTAATCACTTCAATGCAAGTGCCATTTCTTTAGTATGTATACAAGGCTTTCCTTCATGTTAGAAACACCTTCCATTCGTCTAGCTTTTGTGATGTTCCTTCCCCAGTCGAACCTTAGCGGTCCTTTAGGCTCTTTATCCTATCCATGCTAGGCATTCAACCCCTACTTTGTGGGCTAGGAGAGTCACGTGGATGATATGCCCACCTTCACTTGTACATTCAAACTAATTCGTGCTAATCTAAAACAGTACATCTCAATAATGGAACCTCCTACAAAAATGTTCTTCATTTTGGTTTATACTTCCTGCTAAATTCACCTTCCATTGTTACTTGACATGTTAGGGAGTACATCAAGTTCCAATGCCCATTTTGCCCATTCACCGTATTATCTTGGGTTCAGTACCTTCAAGCTCAAAACGAGTAGGATAAAGGCGGAACTTGAAAGAAAAAACGAGTTCCAACGTTAGCCCTTCCTTTCACAAGAAGTGTTCAAGGCATGTATTATAATCAATGGCGGAGAAGCACCTATCATCACAAAAGTCTATCCACTGTTGAACGCTCGAGGAGGCTTAGAGGTGATGGCTCCTTGAATGTGCATGCCTAGGGTTCTGGGTCGATTTTCGGGTCGCCTTACCTCTCCCCCTCGCGGGGAGGGCTTGCATTCTCACGGTCGCTTCCTGTCCCCCTCGCAGTGAGGGGGACCTGTGTCTTCCTCCTTCCTTCTCGTCTGGAGGTGCTTGGGGTGGTCGTTGTTCAGAGGTCTGCTTCCATGGCTCTGCATGAGGCGCTGCGCGACGGTTTGCTGGGCTCTAAGGTAGATGATGCAAATATCGTACTGAACTCGATGCTTAATCCTATTTTCAAAGGAAACAATGGTTCGTCCCTAGCGTTGGGAGTTAAGCCGAGCTTCGAGAAAGCTTCAGATGAACAGGCTAATGGCAACCCTAAAGTTCAACAACCGGTGCAAGGTTATGTTTCATACGCCAAGGCTTTACAGAGTCAACAACATGGCTACTACTCTATGTTTGCTAATCAGGAGTTACCAGGTACACACTTTCCTCACTCTATTTTCAATGATTTGAAAGGTAAGGGCAAGGCTGTCGAGGATAATGTGGCAGGCAGCTCTTCTCCTTAAACGGAGAAGGAACATACCTTAGACCTAGATCCGGAATCTGAAGATCAGGAAGAGTGCACTCTTATCATAGAGAGCTCTGCGCTCAATAGCTGGAACATACACCTTGAAGATAAGGTTGTGATTGCCCTCTGTCATGGGCCTCGACCAGCTCAGGATCTCCTAAAAAATTGGATGAGAGTAAACTGGGAAAGTAAGGGGTTATTTGCCAGGCATGTTCAATACCTGCCTAATAACTTTTTTCTCTTTTTCTTTGAAGATGTGAATAACGCTATGCAAGTCATAGCAAAGGGACATTGGATTATTAGGAACACACCTATCTCATTTTATAAATGGTACCCTGGCTTTAACCCTAGGAGTAACAAGCCGACCAAAATTCTAGTCTGGGTGGAATTTCCGGATTTTCCTGTGGAATACTACCCTTGGCTTGATAAACTTGGATCCCTAATTGGGAAAGTGCTCGGACAAAAACCTAAAAAAGAGTTTAATCCTAAATGGGAGCCCCAGATGCTTATAGAGGTGGACATCTCTAAAAATATTAAAACTGAGTTGGTTATTAAGAACTCAGAGGGATGTAAGCTGCATGTTCAAAAGGTTTTCTACAGGAACCTTCCTAACGCGTGTTTTAATTGTTATAAGCAAGGTCATTTAATAAAGGACTGCCCGCTGCTTGAAAAAAATCAGGTAAAAGAGACTGTTTGTGGAGCAGAGACCCCCATTGCCTCAGCTCCCAATATCTCGGTCCAACCCAAAGAAGATCAAGGGTTCAAAAAGGTTCCTTACAAACAAAGGAAAAAAAACCCTAATATGGGGATCAGATGTGAGCCTTTATACAAAGGGGTTTTCAATCCCTTTCATATTCTTGAAGACATCAATCACAGTAGCTCTCATCCTTCGGGAGCTGAGGCTTATGAGGAGCAAAAGTTCCAGGAAAGTAAGGTTATTGAAGACAACTCACACAGTGGCACTCAACCTTCGGGAGCTAGGGCATATGAGAAGCTAAAGACCCAGGAAAGTAAGGTAAACTTTAAATTTCAAGAGAAAGTTGAAGGGAGAGGGTCTGCGGTAAAGGATTCCTTCTTCAGACCCACTACAGGCTCCACCCCCGTTTTGGTATCTTTTGAAGAAGATACCCTAAGTAATTGTGATGAAATGTTTTTGGATCAAATTAACAGGTTTGATGAGAATACTATTGCCCAGGAGGGTGTTGGTTGCCCCATCGAACAAGATGTGTGTATGTCAAATGCCAGGTCCCCTAGCCCTAAAGGCAAAGAAAAGAATAAATCCAAAAGAAAAGATACGGTTAGATCTTCGATCTCTGCTGTTAAGCCTGGTAAGAATCATAAAAAGTAAGCTCTTCTTTTCCTGCTTGTTTCCCATGGACTGTATTAAGCTGATATCTCTTAACACCAAGGGGCTCTCTGACCCGGTCAGAGGTAAGATCATTAACAACTGGATCAAAGATGCTTCTCTTGCTCCTGACTTCATCTGTTTACAGGAGCTGAAGGTTCGGGGATCCCCCCTCATGTCGAATTTGAAAATTACTTCCAACAATTGCCTTTGGGTTCACACGGATCATAATGGTAAAGGTGGTGCGGGCATTGGCATATCTAATGGTGTGTGTCACTTAATTGAGGAAGTGCAAAGGAGTCCTACTAATCAGTGGATAGCTGTTAAGTGTAAAGAGCCCCTCAATTTCACTGTTGTGTGTGTTTATGCTGCTAATCAGGCTGTGCAAAGGTCCAAATGCTGGGAAGAAATTGTCAGGATCAATGGTGATATCTTGTTGACAGGGGACTTCAACATGGTCACTAATCTTGGTGATAGGAATGGTAAAAGTGATAATGTTATCTCTGGTTTTGAAAAGCAGTGCTGGTATAATCTGATTAATAAACATAACCTTTTGGATCTCTTTGCTAACGCTGGTCATACTTGGAATAACAGGAACCAAAATAACTATTTGTCTGCTAGGTTGGACATATTTTATATGCATGCTGGCAGGAGCCAAGATTTGTGGAATTATAGCTGTACTACTGATTATTCTTTGCTTCTATCTGATCATTCGCCTTTGATTGTGAATCTTTTCAATAACAACCCGTGCTATAGAGCAGGTTGGCCGCACATGGACTCTTCCCTTTTTAAGATACCTATTGTGAAGGAAAAAATTTCTAATACTCTTAAGCTGCATTTCAATAAGGACAGGTCGCCTTTTGTGGCTTGGGAAGAAGCTGTTAGAGAAATTCAGACTTTGATTAAGTACTTCAAGAATAAAGCTAAAAAGATCAGGTATAAGAGGAGGATGATGATTTTGCAGGAGATGAATTTGTTAGAGTGTTCTAATCTTGATATGGCTACCAAAAGATTTAAGATTATGGAGCTGCAGGAAAAAGTGAAGAAAGTGGACTACCTCCTTGCTAGAGGTGCCCTTGCCACGTCTAGAGAATTCTGGGCAGGAAAAATTGACAAGCCTAATAAGCACATGTTTGACCTCATGAGGAAGAAAAAAGCCAGGGACTTTATCCCCCTGCTCAAGAGTAATTATGGTATTCTTGCTACTAATATGAAGGATAACCTTCAGGTTGCTCATAGGTTCTTTGCCAATGTATTCTCTCAGCCTCCCAAGAGCATTAGGGGAAAAAATGAACCCTGCATGGGCCTTTTAGATTAAAGAGTGATTAGTGATGGACCAATGAGAGGAGGGTGGTGGACACAGTCTAGTCCCTTAATCACCTAGGCTAGGCATAGGCTTCCCTTGGTTTGGGCCAGTCAAAACCACAAAAACCTCTTGAAATTCGTGGTTTTGTCCCTCAAGTAGTTTTTGAAAGAGATGAAATTCAAAGAGAACCCTTGGATGCCCTTCAAGATTCAATGGCTAAGATCATTTCTTGGGAAATGGGTGGCTTTGAATTTTAGACCTTAGATTTTGCTTAGATCCAACACCTGCGGTTGCTCATCGAAGAGGAAAAGGCGCATTCGATTATAGCCTTTGGATCTTGAATGAATCTAATGGATATAATTTCATTCCTACAAGGATCACCACAGGTTGAATCTTCACCGTCCGATAGAGACGCTATCCAAAGGTTAAAAAAGATGCACGCATCTCGAAGAATCTCAACTCTCCTTGCACGAATTTTTCTTCTTTTGTCTTTTAGTGACAGACTGTGCTCCTATTTTGTCTTTTAGTGCCAGTCTTTTGGGATTTAATCTCCACCCTTCAAGCTTGAAGCGATCCGACGGCTATATTTCGACGCAGACTTCGCTATTTTGATCTCTCTCTTCGTAGGACTGATCCTATTTTGTCCTTTTCTGCCAGAGCGTGTGCTCTTATTTTGTCCTCTAGTTCCCAAGTTTTCTATTTGATCATGGCCATCCAATTTGAGAGATCTAAGGGCTACAAATGCACACGAATTTCTTCTTGGAGTTTACTCATTATTTTATTGTACAATACCACTACTGGTTTTTCTCTACCTCTTAATCTACCTGATTAACCATTTTAATTCCTGAAAATTAGGAATCCTTACAAGGCCCATGCAGGGTTCACTTTTTCCCCTAATGGAGGGGATTTTGTGTGGAGTGCAAGAGCTGCCATTGCCCTTTGTAGGAAGAAAATGGTTCCTCAGGGAATGGACTCCCTCCTTGACATGCCCCTCTCTGAGGGTGAGGTTAGAGAATCTATTAGCAAATTGAAGCTTGGTAAGTGTCCTGGGCATGATGGTCTGCCCTATGAGTTTTTTTAGGAATTCAAGGAAGTGTTGGTGCCCATAATTCTCAAGATCTGGCAAGAAGGCTCTAGAAGGGGGTCACTTTCTCCGTTTATTAACACGGGAGTGATAAAGCTTATACACAAAAGAGGTCCCAAAGATGATTTAAACAATTGGAGACCCATCTCCTGCCTGACTTCTCTGTACAAAATCTTTGCTTCCATCCTGGCCAGAAGGCTGAGTCCCTTAATGGATAGTATAATTCTTCCTGAGCAAAAGGGATTTATTAAAGGAAGATTTATTCTGGACAACATTATCACTATCTGGGAAGGTCTAGAGTATTACAACGAGCTTAATATTGACACCTACTTTTTCAAAATAGACTTTGATAAGGCTTATGACAGGATTGAATGGGATTTCATTCTTCAGTCTTTGCATGACATTGGTTTTGGCAAAAGATTTATTAAATATGTCAGTATTCTGTTTGGTAATGCTTTTTCTAAAGTGGCTATTAATGGTTATCTTTCTAACCCTTTTAGGTTGTGCAGGTCCATTAGACAAGGTTGTCCCTTGGCTCCCCTTCTTTTTGCTATTGCTAGTGATGCTTTAGGCTGGCTTGTTAAGGATAGCTTTAGACAAGGGACCATTTCTGGGTTGGATATTCCCCAGGCTCACTCTCCCCTGGGTCTGCAGATGTTTGCAGATGACACCAACATGTTGATGCTGGCTGATGAAAATTCTGCTAGCCAATTCCTTAAATGTCTTGAGTTGTTTTGTTTGGCCAATGGTTTTGTGGTCAATCATAAGAAAACGGGTTTTTTTGCCACTGATAGTAAGATTCCTTATTTTGTTGAGGCAGCAGGATGTGATATCATCAAGAAAGGGATGATTTTCAGGTTACTGGGTATTCCCATGGGCTTTGGCATTACTAATGAGCAAAGATGGAACTGGATGCTTAAAAAATTTAGGGCTAAAATTTATAAGTGGATTGATATGCAGCATAGTATTTCTCAAAGATCTTTTGTTTTGAAGCATTATATCCTCCCCTCCCTGACTTTTTTTTTGTCCTGCTGGCAGCCTAATAAAAAGCAGTTAGGTCAGGCCATCTCCCTAGCTAGAAGATTTTTATGGGGTGGATCCAAAATTCCCAAAGTTGCCTGGGATATTTGTTGTATGAAGAAAACTGAAGGAGGTCTTGGTCTCATATGCCCTTCCAGGATGGCTATTCAAATGGCTGCCAAGTGGATTTACAGATCTGTTTCCTCTAATCACTTTTGGGCCTGTTTGATTAAAAGAAATATTAACAAATTCAACATTAAGCATAATAAAAGTTGGGTCAATTGTTCTCTATGGGATGTGATTACTTCTCCAGTTGAATTCGTGCCTAAGGGTAGTCAGCTTATTTGCAATTTTTGGAAAGCCTGGATGGCTGTTAAGGCTAAGTATAATCTCCCTGTCTGCTTTGCTCACAATCTTTCCTTTTTAGTTCATGACTCCATTTGGTTTGGCTGGTCTAATACTGATGCCCTCCCTTCCCTTCCTATCAAATGGAATAAATGCAGAAAGAAAGGCTTTGGGCATTGGCAGGACTTGATAAGTGCAGGTGAAGTTATTGATGATAATGCTATCCTCAAATCTGACGGTCTTTCTGTTCAATGTAAACAGATTCTCTCAATCAAGAAGGATTTTTTGATGGAGAAGTTGGAGGCCAACATGTGGAGGAAGGAGATCTCCCTCCAAGATGTTGCTTGGGATATGCTTAGCTCTTACAAAAGGAACGCCAGAAGTATTAAGGAGATCACAGGAAAGCTGAATAAGAAGTGGGGTCTTCAGTGGTCCCACCTGCAGTGGAAGTACAGATTTCAGTGCTCCTGGGCCTTTCCCCTCTCTAACAAGCAATCCTGTCTGAACTCGCTCATTCTTCACAAAGGCATCTGGACGGGTAGCCATGCTAGGAAGTATAAAATTGATGCTGGATTTTGCAAACTTTGTGGCAAAGAAGAGAACTTGGAGCATTTGTTCATCAAGTGTAAATTTGCTTCCAGATTCTAGGTTGGCATCTGGTTTTACTGCCAAACTCAGGGGCTCAAAACTCCAAGTTGCAAAGATATTCTGATTGGTGAATCAGGAGGCATGGACATCCTGCTGTGGCAGATCATCAGAATTCATTCTATGTGGTTTATTTGGAAGAATAGAAACAGTGCCATCTTTAATAAAAGGGGGAAGGACTACTTCTTCTCCTGTCTGATGGGCATGAGGAAAATCTTCAATCTTTGTTTATCCTCTTGTGTTGATTCCCAATCGGAAATTAAGAGCCCCTTTGTAATTTTAAAAACCAACCACTGTAATGTGTGGAAAGCCAAGCTCCTCCGTATGTACTCAAAGCCTAGATTTGACATGATCACTTCCCTTGATGATTTTGTTAACTTTATCCTCTTATGAGGCCTCCCTTCCTTTTCGGATTCATGATCTCCTCTACCTGTCTTGGGCACCCTTGTGGGCCTGATGTAAGTTTGTAACTTTTGTCTAGCATCAATTTTATTCTTACTGTTTATATCAAAAAAAAAAAAAAGTCTATCCACCTCTTCAGTAGATCCTTTGTGCATCTCGGTCTGCAAATCAGTTATCCATCACTACTAGCACATCATGTACACAGTAATGGAAAACACGTAGTGGAAGCGTTGTTATTATCTCTTGGGTGGTACAAAATGCATATGAGTGTGTGCCATACACGCATACGAGCACATCGAGTCATGAGGACGGCAGAAACGATCTGTTGTACAAAAATTTCATCGTGTTATAATATACAGGAATAGTGCCGCTTTCAGTTAGTTACTGCTCGTGGAGCGTGGTGTGACTTTATTTTGGAACAGTAAACGCCTTAACGTCCTATCATGGCTCTTCACATCAACTTTGTATGAAGACTGATGTATTCTAGTCGTCTCTTGCACTGAATCCGATGGCCTCGACAGCGACGCATTTGCTTAGATCCAGCTCTGATGATTTTACAGTAAATGGAAAATGCCTTCAATTGAACGAGCAGAAGTCGAAAACGCTATTGATCTTTCCTTTGATTCTTGAAAACGCTGTTGATCTTTCCTTCTGCTCGAGAACGCTGTTGATCTTTCCTAGGAAAGAATCAACCTTCATCTTCTGTGCAAAAGATCATTGGACATGAGATGATTCATGAGTATACAATTTGATCATTCTAAGACATCAATGATACTATGACTCACACTTATGGAGATTTTCTGTTTTAATTGAGACAATGATAACTGGCACAAGCCTCCTTTTCTGGAAAAACTCATTCAATATGAAAGGATTGATTGGTATACGACCTCATCATTTTGAGATTTGAAGGGTGCCATAATTTTCATCTGCCAATAGCTGGAAACAGAACTTACATGTCCGCGCTCCATAGGTGGAATGGTTGAACTCCCACCTCTTGAGGCTAAGGTCATGTGTTCGACCCTTTCGGCCTACTGGACATACATGGGCCAATTTGACTGGTCTGCCTAGTTGTAAAGCTTTCACATAGTTGAAACTAGATGCCATCGGGTAGGCCTTTCCTTGTGATGCTTGAGTAGTATAACCCTGCTTTGTGGGAAACGGGGGGTCCAAGCAAGTAAGAATACATTCACATATATGATATTATCTCCAAAATCAGAGTTTCTGGCACAACTACTTAGGAAGTAGGACGCGTCCTATCATGGACCAAGGCTCCTTTCCTCCAGTCTGCGTGAAAACCTATCCACCTGACATGCATTCCAGACTAATGCATCAAACTTTGTGATCTCGAGAGCGACATATTTGCTGGGAATCAGTGTTGAAGATTTCATACTAGAACCACAGTTCCGTCTAATCCGACATTGGGATGGGGCATGAAGAGATGTTTTTGGCATTTTGTTGATACAGTTTTGAGGTACAATCTTTGTTTTCTGCCAATGAAAATGTTGATTTGCTAATTATCAGAGTTGCAGGCTAGCATTGGCACTTGTAGACAACTTTTCTTCTTTGTAGATGCGAGTAGAAGCTACTTTAGAGCAGAGTACAGGACGAAGTACATAACATCGACAAAGTACATGAACTTAGCAGAGCCTTCAAATCCAGTCTTCGTGAAGCACCATACTTGGAAATATTGAAATGCGTCACGAATCGGTACTCGATGTCCAAAATATGAGCTTATTATACATTGAAAAGCTTATTTTCCTTCCTCCCTCAATCTCCTCTTCATCAATAGTTCCTGTGAAAGAAAACCTTAAAGGTTCCATATCCGGATTGATGCTTCTGTAACTCCTTAAATAATTCTTGGCTATCTTTGGAAGCCTGTATATAAGCGTTTACAATTGACACAAAATTTGACCGATCATCCATTGCAGGCATATATACACTTACCTTGTTTTCTTAATAAAAATCAGCGCTATAAACTAATGATTAGCAATTTGAAAGATCCTTATTATGACTTCATCTAAGTTATCTTTTCAATGCATTAACCATTTCATCATCTTGAGTAACACTACTAGTGAACGATCAGTTCTTTATTCTTTACAGTGTGCTTGTTGTTTCTTGCACACTATCCAGCTGTATCATTGACAAAGTGCAAATTCAAAATTGTATACGATTATGCACGTCAGAAGCATATCATGTGCGGCACACTGTGCGATGTGCAAGGCACAAGATGTTAGTTTCTACAAGGATGGTGGGGAGACAGTGGGAAAGACATTTAATTTATGGCCTTTACTCTTATTCACATGGTATTGACTTCGTGATAGGATAAATATTGGGTTAGCTGTGTCCGTGTGTGTGTGTGTGAGAGAGAGAGAGCGAGAGAGAGAGAGAGAGAGGGAGAGAGAATCTTGGGGGGAAAACCTAATGTGCATGACATGGGTCTTAAAAAGCAGGAAGGCCCATGATATATATGTAGAGCATCCAGAAGCAAAGAAGCAGGACAAAGTAATAAGGTATGAATAATGGCCTTGAAAAGGCCGCAACATCCCTGATATCGTGCCATAGCCTTTGAAGTATGAGTGCGACGGCTCTGAAAGGCAAGCCAGGGCTATAAAATCGCGAGGCGCTAGGCGGGGGAGGGGAAGAACCCTAGGGCAGTGGGTAGAGGTACAGCTCAAGATATGGCGGAGAGAGAGAGAGAGAGAGAGAGAGAGAGAGAGAGAGAGAGAGAGAGAGAGAGAGAGAGAGAGAGAGAGGAACAAATCACTGAGGAATGGCATGGCATAGCGGGTTTCCAGAGAGAGAGAGAGAGCAGAGAGAGCAGAGAGTGACAGAAGAGAGTGAGCACGCAAAGCGGCCTGGGTACGGCGGCAGCGCACCCTGGAGGTTATGCGTGCTCGCTCTTCTTCCTGTCAGTGCGTGCCGTTCTCTAACTCTTGCGGTTCGCCCTACTCTGTCTTTCGAAACCCTCAAGCTCTGCTGTCATTGGGCCCAAGGTTAAGGTCTTTTCTGTGGCCTTAACCACTTCGAGCGCGAGGTTGTCATCCAGCTTTATGGCCCTGAGCGGCATCCTACAAGCGAAGCTCGACACAGCGGCAATGAAGAAAGCTCTCGTAGTAACGCCACCAGCGTCTCATTATACGTCTTCTCTACCTCCGCAATTTCTGTAATATACAAGAACGAGACACTGAGTACCGTTCTCTTTCCTGATGAAGTCCATGTTCATCTTGGATATCTTTAACCTTGGCGTTCTTTGTCATTGCACCAAGCTCAGGTATAAGTGTAATGCTGTTGCGTGCACCCTCGTGACTCGTCATGTAGATTCTCCAAAGAGTTCTATCTACGCTGCTTTCCTGATATCATTGAACGTTTTTGCAAGGAGAAATGGACGACCTTCATGGATACGTTCAAGCTAATTATGTCCGCGCCACTATATAGCTAGGGCGACACGGCCGCTTCACCACACCAGATGATAGACATGTGCAACTTGCGTTCTCAAGTGCCATTCTCAAAATATCACCAGCTCCCTCCATGAGATTGATGCTGTTGGAAGCAGCATGCCAGCACTCTGCCATTCCCCATAAAAATTGGAATGGTGCGTACCAAACTCATTCTAATTCTGTACATCTGGAAATACATTTTCCGCATTAACTCTCTCGTTCTTGGTTTCGAATGTTTTGAATGAAACATTTTTCTCCATATGGCTCATCATTTTGTCGCTGCACCATGTCCAGACGAAAATCACTATATAATCGAAAAACTCTTTAAACTTACATTATTTATACCCTTTCTATACCCAATTCTCTCAACAATGCTTTCGGTTCCCATTCATTTATGGAACCAAACCGTATCACTACTGTTTACCCAACTTCTTTCCCTTTGACTGTTATGTACACATTGTATTTCTGTAACATCCTTCACTTAATAATGCAGCAAGAAACTCTCAATAGCCCTTTAATTTCATCGATGTATCACAATATCGCATACGGGAACTATCCTGCAACATCTACACAACAGATACAATACACGAAATTGAGAAAACAAGCAATCCGCGAAAGGGATAGATGAGCATTGCACATGCATAATATTTACCTGCTTTTGTACATTCATCTTTTGTACATTCATCGTTTCAGTATGTAGATAGAGATATATGTATATTTGTACACACATATATAGATACATACATGCATAAATGTAAACATATAAAAATACATACATACATATATTCAACATACATAAACGCATGCAACGTACGTATGAACATACAAATTACTGCATACATGTCGACATACAAAAAACTATATAGATAGTACACACATAAAAATACATATTACTACACAAAGATATACACATATATGCGCACATGCATACATACGTAAACGTACATATACACAAACACAATAACATATATACAAACACATAGACTATTTACATAAATACACATATGCTCAAATACACATACACATACACATATGGACACGTGCATTCATAAATACGTGCATGGTTACATACATACATACATACATACAAACCTGCATATATACATGGATGCATACATCGATGCATACATGCATACATCCATACATGCGTGCATGCATGTATACATGCATACATACACTCATACATACATGTATACATACATACACACATACAA
>CM035409.1:97802529-97842529 GCA_020310875.1 Ceratopteris richardii
TTCTTTAACTTGCACACATGGTTTTCATGCCCTTTCTGCACAAAGCCATAGGGCTGAAAAACATACACTTCTTCATGCAAGTCACCATTCAGAAACGTTTTCTTAATGTCCAACTGATGTACTTTCCAACCATGATGAGTTGCAAGTGCACAGTTGCTAGGAACAATAGTTACCCAGCATGTAGGTGCAAAGGTCTCATCAAAATCAATGCCTCTTTCCTGTGCATAACCCTTTGCAACAAGCCTAGCCTTATACTTGTCAATTATTCCATCACGCTTAAGCTTCAGCTTGTATATCCACTTAGTGCCAATGGACTTCTTGCCACGAGGCAAGTCACATAAATACCAAGTACCATTCTTCATTAGAGCATCATATTCAGATTGCATCGTAGCCATAGGACCACAGACATCACTATGAAAAAGTTGCTATCTATGAGTAGCTTGAATAAAACCATCTTTTGGAAAGGAGGAATGATGCATTTTGCCCAAGATAGAACCTTCATAGACATTTTTTTTAGGTGCCTCAAGTTTGGGAAAAGAGGACACCATTTCAAATTTCTACAAGCATAACAAACTAGCAAAATTCAGATGACCAAAGTGTGCATGCCAAAGCTTTGCATCTCACATAGCCTGAGAATCATGTACTACACATGTTGAATCATTCGGAGATTTTTCATAGTCTATGATATTATAGAGCCCACGTCATAAAATGCCAGAAGCAATAATCACATTACCATTTAACAGATCATGAGTTGTACACCTGTCATCAACAAATTTCACAACCAAGCCAATCTTGGCAAAAGTCAAAACTGATAATAGATTCTTCTTGATCCCTAGCACAAATAAAGCATCTAGCAAAGTGAAAGAACTACCATCAGTGGTAGTTAGAATGATCTTAACAACTCCCATGATAGGATAAGAGGAGCTGTTGGTGCATGTGATAGTATTCCTTGTAGGAGTAGACTCAAGTGAAGTGAAGAAACTGTGCTGTGAGGTAATATGTTTGGTTGCCCCACTATCAAAGTACCAAACATTTTAGTCTACTGTAGACATACACTGCTCATGAGAAGATGGGTCAAAACTACAAACAATAGTAAACGCTCATTCTTCATTCTGCACAAGATTAGTATACTTTTTTTTTGGTGTAGAGGCCTTTGCAAACTCTTTTGCAGCCAATTTTGGACAACTCTTAATGACATGATCATTTCGTTTACATTATTTACAAAACAATTTCTTCTTTTTTGATTTCTTCTCATCTTTGTATTCGTTCTTTGAATGTGCATCATTTGAAGATTTTTGATGAGCTCCATTTACCTTTGCCCCTCTGACTATTCAAGAAAGCTTGATCTACAATACACATAAGAGACCTATTCTTCCTAGACTTATCTTCCTCCAATAGAACAAAAACTAACTCTTGAAATGTTAAGGCATTTATCATGACATGACGAGTAGAAGCAAAACTCTAATATGAGTCAAGAAAACCATTCAAAACAATTTGCACAAGTGAACTGTCAAGAAGGACTTCATCAACAAATCAATTGTTCCTTGAAATCCTTGATCTTTGTCAGAAAATTATCCATAGAATCACCTTCATTCATGTGTTAACTCTCCAAGTATTTTAAGAGGTAAGCAACATGAGCCTCATTCCTAGCCTGGTACAATGTGGTAAGAGTATCCCAAGCATCCTTAGCTATTTTGCAAGAGAGAATGTGAGGAATAATGGCACGTTTAATTGATAAGGCTATCAATGCATCTGCTTGAGCATCTTTGCCATCCCAATGAGTTTTCTCTACATTAGGTGCAACAAGAGCTGCAACACGAACAAGAATATGGAGAATATCACCATCTTTGATACCATCTGCATCAGCTTCAGTACCTATATTTGCAAGTGTAATAGGATGTTTCTCAACACCATACACAATATTCCATAGTCCTTTTGTAACCACTACATCATGCATCATATAAGCCCACAATGGGTAATTTGTATCATCCACCTTATCCTCAAAAGCAAACATACGGAATACATCACTACTTTCAGCCATGGCCGTTGACTAAAATACCTTGATGCAAAAACTTGATTGTGTCTCAAAAAGTTGAACAGGACTACCCTATCGTGTTTTGCTAAACCTGTAGCAGGCTTCGAGATGCTAATACTGGTGAACCAAAACCTCTATATATCTTTGGCACAAAAAGATGAAATAGCCTGCATAAGCAGTGTGATAGTGCATTTGAAGGCTCTGATTCTAAGACCATGATTGGAGGAGTGTCAATGATGCCCTTGAAAAAGCGGCGGCCTAGTTTGGTACCAATTGTTGGAGTTAGACATCTGCAAAAGCACACAAATAGCACACGGAAGAAGGAGAAGCTTGGAGCACAACACACAATACTGAATGTATTACCACCAGAATGTACAAAGATAAGTAACCCGTTAGGGCTATAGGCATATATACAAACCATGGGAGAAAAAACCTCCTAAAGAGAGAAAATAGTACCCCAAGCGGTCGTAGTGTCCACACACATCACTACCTAAATATATCAACACAAACATACATACATACATACATACATACATACACACACACATATATGCACACATACATACATATAGACATATATGCATAAATATACACATACATATACAAACACGCATACTCACTTACATATTTACAGACCTACATTCATACGTACATGCATATGCATACATACATACATACATACATACATACATACATACATATGTACATACATACATACATGCATACATGCATACATGCATACATACATACATACATACATACATACATACATACATACATACATAGATACATCGACACATATATACATACATACATATATACATACCCACATACATAGATACATACATACATATACACACACACACACACACACACACACACACATATATATATATATATATATATATATATATATATATATATATATATATATATATATATATATATATATATATATATATATATATATATATATATATTCATACATACATACATTCATACATACATACATACATACATTCATACATACATACATACATACATACATACATGCATACATACATACATGCATACGTACATACATACATAAATACATACATTCATACATACAAACATAAATACATACATACATACATACATACATACATACATACGTACACATACATATACATACACACATACATACATACATACATACATACATACATACATACATACATACATACATACATACATACATACATGCATACATATATATATACATACATGCATACATACCTACAAACATAAATACATGCATGTATTCATATGTTCATTCACATACATACATAAATACATACACACATACATAGATACATACACATAGACACACAGAACCACATTTCATAGAAGCACACATAATCTAAGAATACAAGTAAACACTTATAAGAAACTTTACACACACATGCATACAAAGTTTTTAAGCATACAAAAATGTATATGTGAATAAGTATGCATATTTGGATCTCTATGTGCATACAAAAATATGTACATATGTACTAACACACATACACATGTTGTTGGGCAAATGATTGTCAAGTGTTGCACATAGAGAGCCAACAATTTTGAGCTTGACACTAGGCATCAACTCAAAAGCTCATAGATTGCACAATCTTCAAAGTCTCTTGTTACAATAAGGACATTTAGGTAAAGAATAAGCTTAATTGAATGATCTCATTCCATGTAAGGACTTTAAATACAAACAATTAGTACATGTTTGTTTACAGTGGATAGAAAAGAATATTACGGATTTGGCAACGCTCAAAGCACTTAGAAAAATCAAAGTTCAAGTCATATAAAATCACATATGAAGATGAAATGTTTATTATTATTTAGGATCATAGAGACCTTGTTCTATACATTGCAATGTAACACTTCATTCAGTTTGAAATTGTTCATGCCTTCTTGTCATTATTTGTGAAATTATTAACTTTGCTTCCCAATTAAATGGAATTCATTGCATTCTTTTAACGTATTTTTGCTGAAAAAACAACAATCATTTAAATTATAGAAATATTCAAAATTTCAACTAGCATGTCACACATAGAGTTGTGCTTTTGTGCTTCACAAAATGCATTTATAAGTCATAATTAAAGATTAAGGTTGGGCTGCAATACAATTATGATCTTTCCTTAGCCTATGAAGAACTTGCATCATTTCAACCTAACCTTAGCCCATGAAGGTTTAAATTATCCGCATATAATGGCTTATAACATCTAAGTCCTTTTCATCAGTAAGGTAGATATAATCCGATCATGCTTGGGAATAAGTTCATCATGACTTATACTGTTCTCAAATAAGTCTCATCTCTCTCATCCCCTCCTATTTCCTAAGGAGTATTGGTGATAATATCCTAAACTCGAGAAGTATGAGTGATAAGTTGCCCATCTTTTGTCCAATGAGATTCCATGACACTTGCTTGATTATCTTCTTGTAAACTTGGTTATATCATGTTATCAATCTCACTCAAAACTAAGACATGATATGAAACAAATGAACTCTTCCTGGAACATTTTCTTTCTTTTGAATAAACTCACCTATTTGATCTACTTTATCATCAATTTGATGTGTGCAAACCAAAAATGCATCATCAAACTCATCATCCTCACATTGTTTCATCTTCTCATCTTTATCATCCCAAAAGGTTTCTGTAGGTGGGTCTCCTCTAAGTTTATTTCCTTCCACGCTCACGCGATCTTGGTTCTCTCTTGATCTTTGTGATTACCGAAGTGACATAAAATCAATGTTGAGGTCTTTGGTACCTCTAGTTTCTTTTTGTATTTTTGAGGTGAGCAACAAATTTCTAGATTACCCCCTTCTTGGCTTGTAGGATTTACCCTGAAGCATGGGGTCTTGCCTGTTTCTTAGATTGTAACAATCTCCATTAATATACACACACACACACACATACACACACACACATATATATATATATGTGTGTGTGTATATATATATGTGTGTGTGTGTATATATATATATATATATATATATATATATATATATATATATATATATATATATATATATATATATATATATATATATATATATATATATATTCATGTTGCTATCAAATAAAGTTTAAGATCTTCTATAACTTTCACATTATCTTCCATTAGTAGTCATGATGTGGACATTGAGAAAGTTTGAGTTTCTTGATTATCTACCAATCTGACTTGCATTACATGTGACTTCCATCTCTTTTGTCTCACAAGCATTTACACTGCCACATGCATTTTATCCCTTTCTCTAGTAAATTGCATTGGGTGGCTTGAATCTTTGAACCAATCTCGTAGATAGGGACAAATTAGGATCTGTGATTTGAATAAATAACTATAATTTTTTATATTGGTAAAACTACCTACTCATATTAGTGCAATTGGCCAAATCGTTCTTCAAACTCCCATAGTAACTTAGTCACCTGTATGTCTTCAAGCTCAAAATGCTTATCATGTGGGAATGGCTAAATCCTCTAGTTAATACTTTTCTCCTAGCATATTTCATTGATGCACAATTCTTGTGAACTCATCAAGTTTCATTGATGCATTCACTCCATCAAAATCGAGTTTTCTAGTATATACTTGTAAACATGTTACTTCTCTTCAACTGAGGAATTGAGACTCATTTGAAATGGTCTCTATGACTTTCATCATTAGGTCACTATTTCCAAATGAATTCTAGGCTAGGTTGAACATGTGAAGTAGTTTATTAAGCATTTGTGCATCTAAATATTCAATGTTTGATAATTTATGATCAAAGTCAATTAGTCATAACCAAAATCTCATGATAATAACCAAATATAGTGAACATTATCATAAGATCAATGTGAAAGTGAGATATTCAAGGATACTCAAACACAATTTTGGTATGGTCATTCAAACTAAATGACAAGGTCAAGTTGACCCATATCCTATTTGTTTCACTTCACCTTCATGATGTCGAGAAGATGAGCACCAAGGGGTGCACAGAGGATTCCTGAAAGATTGACCTTGACATCAGGTATCAAGTAAAAATCTCATAGATTCAACAACATTCAAGGTCCCTTATTATGAGATTAAATTTCAATGCGATTAAACTTGATATCTTAGTCCAAACAAGAAACTCAAACACACGCGAATTCGTTCTAATTTATATGATTTTCGTACAAGTGGACATGCCGTTTTAACTTGTGAATTCTTCATTTGAGTTGTTATTAGTTGATAGGTATCTACAACCTACCAAATATGCATTTTTTCTGACCTTTCCTATCTTTTGTTTGCATTTTATGCGAGGCTTCATTGTGTCTGTACTTTCCCATCACTTTTGAAAGTGATCGAGGCTACGTTCATTGAGATTCTTGTGACATGCTCATGCTTTGTGTGCATTGTGAGGTCCATGTGTGAGCATGAAATCAATTTTAGTTATGTAGCGACTATTGAGCAATCAATATGTTAGTGGGGATGTCATAGTACTCAGTCGATACTATGCAAACGGAAGTTGATATACTATATATTCTTGTGGTAGGCTACCATGATCTTCAAGTTGCTTTACCTTGAGCCTAAATTTGGGGTTCGCATGTACAGACATACAAACATATACATAGGTAGACATACATGTATAGACACACACGCACACACATATACGTACATACATACACACACACACACATATATATATATATATATATATATATATATATATATATATATATATATATATATATATATATATATATATATATATATACATATATATATATATATATATACATATATATATATATATATATACATATATATATACATATATATATATATATATATATATATATATATATATATATATATATATATATATATATATATATATATATATATATATATGTATATATATATATATATATATATATATATATATATGTGTCCATATATTGGTCAAGAAAAACAAATCCCAAACCAGCCATGTGTCCTTGATCTAGTAATCCATTAGCGCAATAGAAAAGGTGGCTTTGTGGTTCCGAATTATGATTTGCAAGTTTAGTTGCCTACTAATGGTAGATCCATACCTCTCTAATTTACATATGGACCGATGTGAATGGCAGTATAATGCACACTTCAAAATAACACCTCATTAGGCTGAAACCCATGACTTGGTTTTTTGCATTTCAAACTGATACAAGGAGATTAATCTGCCTTGATGACACACACACACAGACACACACACACACACACACATATATATATATATATATATATATATATATATATATATATATATATATATATATATATATATATATATATATATATATATCTGTGTGTGTAGGTGTGTACATGTGATATGTATCTGTAGATATAAACACACACATATATTTATACACATATGCACATGCACACACACCTATGTGCATAGATGCATGTATGCATACACACATTCATACATACTTATATATATTTACATGCATGCACGTGCATACTAAATAAATACATGGATGCATACATACATGCATGCATTCATATATACATATACATAAATACATACGTATCTATGTGCATACATGCATACATACATATATATATATATATATATATATATATATATATATATATATATATATATATATATATATATATATATATATATATATATATATACTTACATACATACGTACATACATATACACATATGTACATAGTTACATATGTGCACACATACATATCTGCAAATGTACATACATACATGCATATGTAGATAGATACATGCATACCTACGTTACGTACTTACTTAGTTACGTAATTACTTAGTTACGTAGTTAATTACTTCTTTGATTAATTAGGTACTTACTTAATTACTTCATTCGGGACTTACATACATACATACATAAATACACACACACGCACGCACACACACACACACACACACATATATATATATATATATATATATATATATATATATATATATATATATATATATATATATATATATATATATATATATATATATATCCCTCCATGCATGCATCAATACATATGCTTGTAATGACCGGATATCACGTGGACCCTACTATTCTTATCTTTACTTAATAGATACATTTCCATTGGCATAATAACAGGGTTTATTGCGGATCTTGTCGAATTACCTAAGTTTTTAATGTTTACTTGAAATTCCGGAAGATTTTAACTGTGTTTTCGTACGTGAAAAACATGTTTTCCTTCATTTGCAGACACTTATACTCTATTATGAACATAGGAATGTTGATTTCACTTTAGTATAAAGCTTGCACTCATCTTTAGGATGGCTACAACAACCTACTCTAGGACACCCTCTTTAACGCATATGGACAGACTTGCTTATTGATGCTTTAATTTTTTTTTTTAATAAAAGGAAGTTCGGCCTTAGCCTATTCTCTCAGACTTTAATTAAAATAAAGAAGAAAAGTTACAAGTGCATGGGACTAGTGCCCATGGGACCCCTCAAATCCCACAATGCAGGGGAGGATGACAGCAAGCTAGAGGGCATTACATTGAGGTGGAAAAATCTATCATCTCCCTCATGTGGGACCCATTTGGGTCTCAACTTGTTGTTTTCGAGGAGATAAATACAGTGATGTCTAAACGGTGGAGATCTCTTATCTCAAGAGATTCTTTTACCTAGAAGGAACATGGATTTCTCAATCAACCATTCCTTTGGAGTTTGGTCAAAATTGACAGCACATCGCTCCCTCCAAATCTTCCAAAGAGTCTCACCTCTAATGGCATTCCATAGTCTTGATGAGAAGCCTACCGCCTCACCCAACAACGCCTGTTGCCAATTGATTTCTTTCGTGAGTCTCAATACCCATGTCACATGATGTGAGATAACATGGGACTTGGGGCAATCAAAGAACAAGTGAACTAAATCTTGGATGCATCGATGGCAACGCTTGCACCATGGCAGCACACCACAGATTTTGTTAGCCTTTGCATTTTACCAGATACCCTTATGCAAGATCTGTGACATGAGAACGGACTTTTTGATTTCAATTAGTGGGTGCCAAATAGACATGAACTTTAGTTCCCATCAAAGTTTGGTCCAAGAAAGGCACCATCTCTTGTTAAGGGTGTGATGAACATCTAAGTTCTCTTTGAAGTTGGGGACTCTGGATAATTTCTTTCCATTGCTCCATTTGAGGCCCTCCAGGCAAGGAAGACCCTGTCCACAGAGAAGGCGTGTAGTTGAACGGTCCCATGCTAAACACCTGCCTTGAAGAAGAGTCCATTCCTCGAGGGTGACTCTATGTCTCGGGTCTAAGTCTTCGAATCTAATCCACTAGCTGATCTCTTGTTTCTAGAGTTGTTTCCACTATTTGAACCCCTTGTTCCATAGTCGCTTTGCATTTTGGAGGTTTCAAGACTCCACCCCCCTAATGCCATCGATCGGGAACGAGATAGAGTCATTTTGTCTTATCCCAACTGCCCACTTCCACTCATCATTGATTCTAATGAATTGTTTGGCCTTGTTCCAACTCTTCCATAAAGAACACACGAGGCTAGAGCCTTTAAGGGACACCGGGTGGGGGGAGAACAAAAGCGTGAGAATCCCTATGTCCTTCCAACCAGGAAGGCCAACTAAGGTAAGGTCTTCCATGTTTCTGAAGATCAATTTAGCCCAAGAGGACTCACTATTGCTCCAAGCCTTGATAAGCCACTTTGCCACCAACTTGTCAGCCAACCCAACGATATCCAAAATTCCCAAGCCCCCTGAGTCTTTCGAGCTAATGCAAGTTTCCCATTTGATTTTGGGAATCCCCCTCCTCTTGGGGTCCCCAGTCCATAGGAAGTTTCTACAGATTCTTTCCACTTTGGCCAAGTCTTTCTCCTTAGGTCTCCAACACGAGATAAAGTAAATAGTTGTAGAAAGCATAAATGTGTTAACAACCATAGCATGTCCTGCCAAGTTGACTTGCATACCTTTCCAATGATTTAGTTTGCTATCCAGCTTGGATAGCACCCAGTTCCATCGTTGGTCCATTGAGATGTCGAATCCCATCGGAATGCTGAGGAGACGGAAGACTTGACCTCTAGGGATAACTTGACACCCTTGATCTAACAACAATTGGGGTGTAGGTCTGCTGGTTGCTCTGAAAGAAGTTTTAGCATGGTTGATTTTTGAACTAGATGCCACACAAAGGTTTCTAGGCAACTCTAGAACACCTTAATGCTATTCATATCGTTATGCACAAAGGCATTCATGTCATCGGCAAAGAGTCTCGCAATCGCTTGGCCGTGATTTAGAGGTAGGGAAAGACCCTTGAGATTGGCAACATCCATGTGAGGCCATTCAAGGCGATAGCGAAGAGTAAAGGAGCCAGAGGGCAGCCTTGCTTGATAGATCTTTTTAAACGTATGGGTTCATAGAGTTTACCGTTGATATTTATTCTCGTTGAAGCGTTTCTGAGAAGAGTGGAAACCATCTTCGTGAACTTTTGGTTGCATCCAAGATCACTACTTCCATACAGGTAGATTTAGTACTATCACTTGTGATACTATCACTGAGTTAGTATCACTTGAAAACTACTGTAAATGCATACAAGTAGATGGCCTTAAACTTTAAGGGCTTCTTGTTAGCTAGATTTTTTTTAGTTTAAAACTAGTTACATAAATACATGAATATATTAAAAATTTCTTTTAGTTTTTATTTTATATTAATAGAATTTAATGAATCCCGTGCTTCTTGGATGGATTATGGGTCATTGATGGTCCTCTATGAGAAGAGCTTGCGATCTCATGCACGGCGGTAGTAACTTATGCCTTATCGGAACCCGATTTCTTTTAGCGTTTTTAGGTTGTCAATTCAGTACATCACATCAATTCGGAGGATAAACAGGTTTCTATTATGAAGGGCATAAGATTTCTTACATGGCGAGTAGCTACAGAATTCCCAAGAAGTCTAAATTTTATTAGGCTTTACCTTCTCATCTGTAGTATACACCTATCCCATTTGTGCTAGCCTTCATTTTACACTTTCTTTGCCCATAACCATTCAGCCCCTTGATATTTTGTTGAAGTACATGATCTAATGTCTTCAAATGGTTCTCTTCCTCTTATCTACAAGCGTTGTACTTCAAGCTTTGTGGAGTGTGAAGACAGTCGTTGTTATACTTTCAATGAAGGTACCAGTGCAGATAGTTATAAGGGCACTTTGTATTTCATCTTAAAATCTTTTATTATAGGCCCTAGGAGATCTATGCGTGTATTTCCATGTCTGTATTGACTTGACAATGTTGCTTCATGCAATAAGGTCGTTTATCAGGTCTGGCACAAGTAATCCTACTTCCATAGGCTTATGAATGTTCTAGCTTTTGTTTTTCCAAGAACTAAGATTTTATTGTGACAGTGGTCGTAAATGAAATGTTCTCTGTTGTCTCTCTCTGTTTGAGTGGTATGTAATGATATTTAGTTAACGAATTGTGGATATTTTATCTTATAACTACCAAAAGCTCTGTTTATGAGCTACCACTGTTTTCAATGTTTAATAACTGGTAACAGATTGGATTGTTCGAGATGTATGAGTAAACAACTTTTTCAGATCGAATGGAAAGTAATTCTACAGTCGTTTGAAATGTATATGAATAGAGTATATCCTACTTCTTGGAACTACTACAGTTGCCTCAATGGTAGAGAGGAACTTGGGACACCTTCTTTTCATGCCCAAGAAGTTCTTTGATTTGCCAAACTTGGGGAGGTTGTCTCTACAGACTCAAAGAAACTGTAAATAGGCCTTTGTTGGAGAAGCCATCCGTTGCTCTCCAGTCTTAGGGGATAAGCTCTTTGGAAGGTTTGTAAAGAAAGATGTGCTGCCATTTTTGGAAACCCTCTGAAAGAGTGATCAGTCGACAAAACCCTGAGCCTTTTAGGAACAGGAATTCATATTTGTAAGAAACTTCCTCCTGTCAGACACCATAGGTTGTTTGTTTCGGAAAACAACAAGATCCATAGCGAATGGGCCCCCCCACGAGGGGGATGAAAAGTTATTAACCCTCTTTGTAACTCTCTTTAACCGTTTTTTAGTTCTTTCAAATAAACCATGCAAGGGAGACTAGGCCTTGGCAGAACTACCTCTCTTTTTTCTTTCTTTGAATTACAGGCTCATAAAAAGATCAAATACTTATTGTCATAATATCGTGGGCCTCTAACTTTTTCATTTTTCTGATCTGTAATGGGGTTCCCGCATATAGACTCGCAACTTGATAATTGATATATCCTTGTCAAAATGATTACAAAATCAGCTTAGACTGTTTTTTTGATAGTCAAGCTTGTCAAAAGCTTTTTCTGTGCTAAGTATATTCTAAGGTACCAGTATTCAGTGTATTCGGCTAAACAGAGCTTAAATGTTTGTATTGTGGATTTTGATTTGTACGTAATAGGAGCTAATCATTACGTTATGAACCTAAAAGCATAGAATCCTTTCATTACGTGTTTATAGCAAAAGCTGTGTATATAGCAGCAAGCTGCAAGATCTTTAGATTTTTTCTATGCATGTTACAACCAGAATTGAGGCTGGATAGTCCTTGTAACAATTTTGAATCTCCTTTCTTGATGAAAAGATGATATAGGAGATTACATGCACTTCACTTTTCTCTAGATCTTTCGATTCATTCCAATATCCAACATAGGATTCCTGGTTATTTCTGCATTACGCTTTCTCTTGAGATAAATTGCATGAAGTGTGCTTAACTTTCAGAAATTTCTTTTTTGAGCTTGTAGTTACACTCCTTTCACCTATTTGTTCTTGAAATATAGGTTTTATTGCTACTCCTTTTAGGATATAAATAGTGAAAAGACCATGGCCCTTAGAATCACAACATTCTGCATTGATTTGTTCATTGAATAACACGTCTAGAGTGGCAAATTTCAACATCAATTCATGAAATTTAATTCCATTTAATTAAACAATCTAGATATGTATTGGGAATTATATTGATCTTTCCATTGATTTCATGTTACTTAGCTGCTTTGTTTGTGGCTATATTCTTCACATTCTTATTTTTACATAGCCGTATGTGTGTAGCTTGGTGCATCTATGAAGGATCACATCAATGTAGTTTGTACAATCATAGCTCATACACTTCCTTATAGATGTTTTTCCATCTACTAGTTGCAGGTTTGGTTAAGATTATTCCACTTTCCTTAATGGGGTTTAGTTGTTATTGCTACATCTACACTAAAATCTAGTATTGCCTTTGTAATGTATATATTGTATTTGATAGGCAAACAAGCTTTACACTCATCACCTTCACTCTAGCCTTTCACTTTATCTATTCTAAGTTTTTGAATGCTCTTTCATACTTGGATTTCATTTTTGTTCCCTAGTTGTAGCTTTTTTGGCCTTACTAGATGAGCTACCTACTCCTATAGGTCGCGTTTGACTTTCAAAAGTTTGCTCAAAGAAGATTACAACATACTTCATACGTTTATATAGCCTCTTTTGAGGCACATGATTTTTCCTTATAATCTTGGCTCCTTTTGGATCTAATGGTTGGCGTTTTTGGAATGAATGAGTCTTCTTCAAAATATATTTTGCTTATCTTGGAAATTTTTCAATTCTTGTAGCTCCATGATTATTTTTTCAGTATTTGAGAGTATTTGAATCCGTGATTAAATCAATCTCAATGATGAGTGGCTAAGACTAGTCTCATTTTCTCCATGCTTATTATATATTTTATGCCAAAGCTCTTGTGGAAAAGAGGTTTTTGGCTCTAAGAATGGGTTTCGAGAACCTTACTCTAGGATAAAGGGCCATTTCTTTCTCGATTCCTTGGGTGGGACTTTTAATTCTTGATATGTTGAGGAGTGGTGATCGCCCTAATGGGTTCTTATAATTTTGGTTCTAGAATCCTAGTAGCTACCATAAGATAATTAGTGTATTTTAAATCATCTCAAGAAATCTATATGAATTTTTCATACATACCTAAACACTCTATGTTTAGGTATCCAAATGGGTAGGACTTATAATGTTTCTCTAAAGCTAATAATGCAATAATCTACATCTATAAGCCATTGCAAGTAGTTCTAATCTTAAGACATACATTTCACTAGGTTGGGGCTTGCATGTTGCTATGTGGTTGGCTTTGATTTCCTATTTGATTTAGCTTGGATTACTACTTATTTTTTTCTCAAAGAGGAGGGTACAATAATAAATCAAGATTTTTCAATCAACTTCTAATATAAATCTACTATCTTCATTTGTCACTTATGATTATTGTATTATCTTTTTTCTTTCCATGTGCGGGTTCTCGTTTTGTTCACTGATTCTATGTTTTTGGTAGTTCTATTATCCTATAATAAAAAATTCCTCAAACAAGATACCTTATAGCTCTATTTGTATTACTTGATTTCTAAACAGGGCGCATTTAGTAGCTAAAATGGATATTTTTTCTTTGGTTTAACTTTTTTAATTTTCATGTGTTAATCATATTCAATGGTATGAGTTTGGCATTCATATTCAAGTCTCTAGGACAATTGAGAAACAACTGATCTCTTTCAGAGCAACTAAAATGTTTTTCCTCTAGTTCTGGTGGTCTTCTAGGACTTCAATGAAGAACCTTGAAAATCAAGTGATCACCGTTGACTCAATAGAATGTTCTTAGTGCATTTTAGCTAATTGGACGAATAGGATTTATTTTTTCAGAGTATCTTACATTGGATCACTCCCAATATTGATCTTCTTAGTATGAAGGATGTTCCTAGGACGTCCCACTTTCATTGTATTCTTTGTAGTACTATGCAACAATACTTCTATGATGGACGTGAAATATCATTGTTACACTCCATCACAATGATTAGAGTCTAATTGGAGCTAGTTCCTTTTCTGATTCTCTTCTAACAAGGAAACTTTGTTGGCACAATGTTTTGGTTCTTTGTTGGCTATCTTACACAAAACGCAAGGGATTATTGTGTTGTCCATGTCCATATCTCTATCTAGGTGCTTAATACTACTATTCTCCAAGGAGGTAGGCTTGATAATTGTTTAACATATGATCATGGTGCAAACTAATGAGGTCATCTCTTACATATACATGGTTCTCTTACATGTGTGTAGTTTCTCCATATTTTCTCTATCACACAAAATCCTAATGGTTATTTATGGGGCTGATATCTCTCAAAGGAATGTGGTGTTTCCTTTTTCATGTCCTAGTGAAAATATCCACTATAATTAATTAATAATCTTAGAAGTTAGGCTTTTTTGGGTGCATTCTATAATGATCTTTGATCTTATGGAGTTCTTAGCTTTCTACCAAGTACTTTTGCGAGTTTCTTGATCTATGATATCTCATAATGAATATGAGAAGCATAATCTCATTTATGATTTTCTAGGGGCATCGTTTATGATTCTCATACATAGAAACATCCATGCATACGTACATATATGCAGGCATACATACAAACAAACATTTATGCATATATATATATATATATAAATATATATATATATATATAAATATATATATATATATATATATATATATATATATATATATATATATATATATATATATATATATATATATATATATATATATATATATATATATACACATATCCACACATACATAGATACATACAGACATAGACACTTACATATTTATAGACCTACTTTAATAGATTCATTCTTACATTTATCAATACATGCATACATACATACATGAGTATCCACATATATACATACATATATATGAACATACATACATACATACATATATACATACATACATATATACATAAATACATACATACACACACATGCATACATACATGCATACATAGATACATACATACATACATACATACGTACGTACATACATATGTACATACATACATACATACATACATACATATATACATTCCCATTGATAAGAATAATTACACAGACATATGCGTACAAAATTGTATCATTGAATAAGTATGCACATGTGAATCCATATGTGCATACAAGCATATGTACATGTGTACTAACACACATCCACATGTTGGGAAGAGGATTTTCCATTGTTGGACATAGAGAGCCAACAATATTGGCCTTCACATTAGCTATCAACTCAAAAGCTCATATATTCCAAAATGTTCAGAGCCTCTTGTTACATTAATGACATATAGATATGTGTGTGCCTCACAAAACACAGTCGGACGTCATAATGGAAGATTAAGGTTGGGCTATGAAGAACTTAGCCCGTGATGGTGGAAATTATCCACATCTAATCACATTGATATCTAATTCCTTTTCACAAGTAAGGTAGATCCAAATTCATTCAAAGGCATTACTTTCGACTGGCCTCTATATCCTCAAAGTTGTGTTAAACTTTCCTCAATCACTATTTTTAATGTATGTATTCAGATATCCTATTCCTACCATCAATAGACTTGGGAGCATAAGAAGCCGAAGACAAATAAATTATGCATATAGATTGCATATACCATGCTCTATGAGTTAGAAACTTGAGTGATGTTGGTAAATTTGATCCATGTGAATCCTTTAGTCTACTCTTCATATAAAACATTTTCCTCTTTCATATACCCATCAATGATGCATAAATCATATTAAGAGGATAAAATCTCTCTCTCTCTCTCTCATTTTGTATAGTGTTCCAACTAGTGCTACACTTCCACTACTCCATGTTTGTTGCCATTGCTTGCTCATTTTATTGTACAAGAAATCCACAATGGAGAATAAACAAGCACAAGAAAAGGAAATCCAATACACATTCATGCATACACATACATATGCACAACACATACTCACATAGATACTCATGCACACACAAATGTACATAGATAAAAAAGTACATGAATAGTGATAAATGCAATCACTTTTGTCTTCGCAATTCTGAATATCCATCCAAAATTATGCACCACATTGAGAATTCTTGTGTAAAACTAGAATAAATGGTGTTTGAAGACACCATATTCTATGAATGAAAATGTGAAAGACATAGAAGATGAATTGCCATATATTTATGTATAGTTTTTGTCAAATAAAAGAAAACAAGTTTAGATGTAGTTACAAAATACTAGTAACTCAATCATGATTCAAATCATTCTAAACTTTTGATTTTATTGTCAAGAAACAAGAAAATTTTTGAATCATAACTTGTGCACAGACATTGCATAAAAACGTCCACCATCCATTGCACACAATCACGTTCAAGGAGAGCACATGATTTGGAAATAGCGTGAACATCTTATATTTCCCCAATCTTCTTTTAAGGTAGAAAATGTTTTCTCTTCCTTCCATGCACTAAAGCACAACAATCCTCTTTGAGCCACCCTTTGATAATCCTCTATTTCGGGTGCCCCTCTTATTTTATCCTTTTTCTCTACATAAACCTTTGCTTAGATATGGTATTTCTCTTATTATGTCTTCCCTTGTTCATTTGTCTATGTTTGCGTTCGCTTCAATGACATAACCTTTGTAAGTCAGAACATCCTGCAAAGCTTCTTCAAGGAAGCTGCACTCTTCTCACCCTCTCATAGTGCTTTGCCTTCTTCCATCTCTTGCTTTGAGGAACTGTAAACTCTTCCTTTGTGCTTTATCCGCCCCATGTTCTCTTCTTGTTTTCATATATAAAGAGCAACTCCTAATCATGCATGCCTAGAGGGTGGCCTCCTCTAATCGGATATGCATCCCCCATCTCTTTAGGACCCTCCCTCTTGCCAATGCAAATGCTCCCCCTCATTAAGTGCTTCCAATCATGCATACAAAGAATTGAATGCACCCAAAAAGTTTTTAGATCTTCTGCATTGTTCAAGTTTGTCTCTTTCTTTTAAATATATATTTTTTTGCTTTATAACTTTTGAACTCATATTTTTAGCAACCCGATTCTAATCAATGTCATGCAATTGTAAGTAATAAGTAAACAATATCGATTGAGCTATATTTTACATTGAATTCACTTTTCAGATTGAAAATGCAGAATTACAGAAACAAATTTGATAGATAGATAGATATAGCTTAATAGGTTGTGGATCGGGGTCACATATCTCTCAATCTTGCAGTCGAATACATCACACAATACCATATTGAGAGCCATACCAATGACTTCTATCATATATAAGGGAAAGGGACTCTGTCAATTTTTCTTTCATTAGAAAATATTTTTGTAAGAATTTTCCATTTAAGAAGTTAAAAATAAGAAGTATTGGAAGTTCTCCACTCTTTTCAGAATTAAAAAGTTCCACAAAACATGATTTTTTTCATTTCCCAAGTAGTTGGACCTCATATTGTCATTATACATTCTATCCACTTCAAACGTGTGAATGATTGAAATCATTAAGATCTCCACCCCCCCCCCCCCAAGGAGTTGCATCCTTTAGATGCACAAAAACATACATATTCTCTTTACATGTTTGTAATTCTATTTTATATTCCAAGTGTGCTCAAAAGCAATAAGTGCATGGGTTTTTTTTTTTAATGAACTCATGTCTATGTATGGCCATGTAATAGGCCCTAAGACATGCATACTCTAGGTGCATTTGGGAACACGATGGTGCAATAAAATGGTAATCGGCTTTTGATGAAAAAGCTTTCACTCTCAAATCTCAAAATCTAGATCTATTCATGCTAGTTACAAATTAATTGATGTGCAATTGGACATGCTCCTTGACCATTGAAGACTCTTGTGATCTTACAAAATCAACCATGCATATTGTAGATGCAAGTCCTCTCGATCATAGTGCAAAAGTAGAGAAGTTTCTCAAGGTCCTAATGAAAGAAAAATTCTCCACTTACATCTCAATCTATAATTCATTTATGGTATTTACAAAATTTCTTGATTGTGCAAATAAGTATCGATCTAGCTGAATCAAAATCATGTTAATTTTTCAAATTCACTTATGCATAATTGGTAATGCATTCAACCTCAAAATTGTGCAAAAAGAAATTTTTATGTAGGCATTATTAATCAAAGAAGCTTTCATCTCCAATCTTGAGCTTCATTCTAATTGGATCAAGCTCAATCATCATCATCATCATCATCTTCAATCTGCAACACATGTATAACTAAAAACATAATAAGAAACAAAAAAAAAATGAAAAACAACACGAAATCTTGATATAACTTAGTTGTTTTGCATTCTTTGTAATCCTTGACAAAACCTCTTGGTAATCCATCATCCATAGGAAACAAATGATTAAATGAAGGTAGTTTCCTTTCTTACAAATGACAATCCATCTAAACTCCAACATCTCGCTCTAGATGAGCACACACCTTCATAAACACATTTCCAACATTAGCATCTGTTGGTGCAGACCAATCACCAATTGAAGGCTTGGAAGATCAAATGATGAAGGAAGAATCAATTCCTAAAGTGTGAAGGAAGATTACATTCAGAGAACAAGAGAAGTGTACACATATGTACATTAGTATAGTCATAGATAACTTAGACCTTTTGTTCAGTAAGAATCATGTACAAATTATCTATAAATACCTTGAGAAAAGTTGGGGCATGTATGAGAGCATATGTGACAATAGTTAGAAGTCAATAATGAGGGAGATAGAAGTCATGAGATAGAGGAAAGTGAATTTGAGTTAGCTCTCATCACTCAGTTGTAATTTTTCTGAGTAAATGAAAAGTTTTGCGCCCGATGTTTCTGCGTGTTCTCCTTCTACAGAAGATCAATTGTGGAATGCTTTTGTACAAGTCTAAGTTGAGAGTTGCTTGACCTCTGTGCAAAGTTTCAGCTTCCAATTGTAATCAGGCTGAGTGAATTGAGTGTAGGAACATTCATATGTGAAGTGTATTCACTAGTTCCTAAAACAGGCGCAGATTTCGAAGTTAATGTTTTGGTCATTTCTCCTAGCACAGTTTAAAGTTTTGCATGAGTGAGGGCTTAATCTTTAAGTTGGAAGATAAGCTACTTATGTCTAGAAGCATTTTGTAAAACGGGTTCTATTCAAGGAGAACCAAGTCTTAAAAGTTACAGGTGTAAAGTCGACTGTTTTGGATAACAGTTTCTGACATAGGTAACTTGTGAAATCAATTTCTCAAGTTATACTTAACTTTTTGAAGTGATTCAACTTGGAGTAGATGTGCAATCTCTAGGAGATGATTCGTACAAAGTTTCATAAAAAACTTTACAGATTTGATAAGTCAATGTGAATGAACAATGCAGCAGACTTTTCTGTGTATCATCTTCTTCACAGATTTGTTAATTTCTGATAAGATAGCAATTGATCCTCTAAATTAGTGAAGTGTTTGACTTACTCTTGGTATAGAGGTGCTCTAATCACAAGAGTAAGTTGTTCTTTTGGAGATTAATATTCTCCATCAGTGGTATCAGAGCAGGAGACATCAATTTGAAGACAAGGAGGATCCCGACTGCTGCAGATTCAAGAAATTCAACACTTGAAGGACTAAGAAGTGAAAGCTTGGAGTCAAAGCTCAAGGAGAAGACTATTTGACATCAAGAAAGGCAAAAGGAGTCCAATTCGAAGTAAAGGTACATACATTGTGTGTAAAGCTTGAAGATTTCAATACACAGGTCGATACAAGATGGGAGAAAGCTTGCAGATTGATAAGCTAGATAGGGAGAACTATCCAGCATGGTCCATGAGGATGGAAGCACACCTCATGAGTAAAGATCTTATATCATTTATTACAGGAGATGAAGAAAAACCAGAGTTTGCAGATCCAAGTATTCCTACAAGGGAAGAGCTTGCAATGTTGAAGACTTGGATGAGAAAGGATGCTCAAGCAAGGAGCATCATCTACATGGTTGTAAATGATTACCTTCTACCTCACATCAGAGGTTTGGAAAGTGCTACAGATGTTTGGAATGCCTTGGAAGAGCATTTCCAAAATACAACTAAGTCAAGGAAGTCCTCACTATGGGCTGAGTTCACAACCTTCAAGAAGAAGAGCTCACAATCAATTTCAGATTATGTGGCAAGGATGAAAGATATTGCAGATAGCTTGGGAGCAGTGGATGAAGATATTGAAGAAGAAAAGTTGGTAAGACAAATACTTACAGGTTTGAGAGGAGATGAGAAGTGGAAGCCTTTTATATTGTCCATAGAATTGTCACTTGATCACTTTACTCCTGACCTTAATCAATTGCTAGGACACATGCTAACCTTTGAGCAGGATCTTAAAGGAGACAATGATAGAAGTACAAGTCAAGCTATGTACTCTAAGGATAAGAAAAAGAATGGCAAGGGAAAGCAATCAAATGATGATGAAGGGAATTCAAATCAAGCCAATTTCACAAAAGGGAAGACAAATTTCAGAGGTAAAGGAAGAGGAGGTAAGAATAAAGATAATGCTAAAGCTTGTTGGATTTGTGGCAGAACAAATCATTTGGCAAATGATTGTTGGTATAACAATCAAAGTGGAGGATACAACAATCAGAATTATAGTCAAAGAGGTAGAGGAGGCAGAAACCAAAGAGGCAATTTCAGAGGAAGAGGTGGTAGGACATCATATGGTAGAGGAGGTGGAAGAAACTTCCAATCTCAGTCCTACAACAATAATTATTACAATTATGCATCAGATCAGAAGGATGACATGACTCTTATCTTGAATGCAACTCATGAATCAGTGGGAGAAGATCAAAGAGTGTTTTATATTGACTCAGGGTGCAGCAACCATCTGAGTGGGAATCTATCCTTGATGACTGATATGGAAGCAAGGGTGAATGGACATACAGTTCAAACAGGTGACAATACCAAACATAAAGTGGAGAGCATTGGATCAGTGAAGACAAAGAGTGGAAGTACACTTCTGAGCAAGGTACTTTATGTTCCTACTATTCCTAAAAATTTGATAAGTGTAGGGCAAATTGTGGAGAAAGGATATGAGGTAAGATTCACAAATGATGGTGTTTATGTACAAGATCCAAATCAGGGATATCGAAACATAATTGCAGGTAAAAAGGAAGGAAGATTGTTTACTCTCAAAGTCCAAGGTAATGTGGGACATGCATTGTTTACCTATGGAGGCCAAAAGGTGTCTGAATTAGACCTATGGCATAAGAGGCTAGGTCATTTCAATGAGAGAGCTATAAAGGAGATGTCAAAGAATCAGGTGGTGCTTGGATTGCCAAATATTGAAGGGCAACATATGGTGTACAAGTGTGAAGCTTGTCAATTAGGTAAAGCACATAAGACTTCTGATAACAAATCAGGGTACAAGTATTCAAATATGCTTGAATTGGTTCATACAGATGTATGGGGTCCCTCAAGGGACTATAGCATAAATGGATCCAGATATTATGTGTTGTTTGTTGATGATGCAACCAGATGGATTACTTTGTATGTAATCAAGGATAAATCAGAAGTTTTCAAGACATTCAAACATTTTCATGTCTATGCAGAAAGGATCACAGGACAAAAGCTAAAGAGGTTAAGATCAGATGGAGGGGGAGAGTATTTCTCAAAAGAGTTTGATGATTATTTGTGGAATGCAGGTATCAAAAGAGAAGTAACTTGCAGGTACTCCCCTCAACAGAATGGAGTAGCAGAAAGGAGGAATAGGACTCTTGTAGAGTTTGCAAGAGCCATGATGAAGGAAAAGAATTGTCCAAATTACTTATGGGCAGAAGCCATTAACACTGCAACATACCTTGTGAATAGGTTGCCTTGCAAAGCTTTGGATGGAGGAACCCCTTATGAAGCATGGTGGGGTAAGAAGCCTAGTCTTGATCATTGTAAAGTATGTGGATGTATTGCATATGCTTATGTTCCTTCACAATTAAGACATAAGCTAGAACCAAAAGCAGAGAAGTATGTGTTTATTGGATATGATGATAGACAGATGGGTTACAGGTTGTGGAGTCCATCTACAAAGCAATTTCTTGTTACTAAAGATGTGACATTTGATGAGCAAAATGTGTGGTATTCAGGATCACCAAATGAGTATACAGGTGTTGAAGAAATTCAAAGAAAAGGAAAGGCAAAGGTAAAAGTTTGTGAAGAAATTGTTGATGAAGTTGACTCTAGATGTAGAGTGCAGGATCATGTAGAAGAAGGGCCAAGATTTGATCCAGAATCAAATGAGGCTGAAACTTCAAGAAGTGCAGAAATCAGGAGATCTACAAGAGAAAGGAAAGAGCCTATAAGGTATAGTTATGATACATCTTTCCTAACAACAAAAGATTATGCTTACATTGTGAAAACAGAAGAAGATCCAACTAATTATGAAGAAGCCAAAGGTAAACAGAATTGGAAGAAGGCAATGCAGGAGGAGTATGATGCTCTACTTGAAAATGAAACTTGGGAACTAGTACCAAGACCAAAGAATCAGAAGGTCATTGGATGTAAGTGGGTATATAAAACAAAGAGGTTTGCAGATGGTAAGGTGTCTAGATATAAGGCTAGACTTTTGGTCAAAGGTTATGCCCAAACTTATGGGGTAGATTATGATGAAACCTTTAGTCCTGTTGCTAAGATGTCTACAATTAGGACATTGATTGCTATTGCTGCATGCAAGGGATGGAAATTATCACAATTGGATGTGAAAAATGCATTTCTAAATGGATACATTGCAGATGAAGTATATATGGAGCAACCAGAAGGCTTCATGGAATCAATTGGATCAGATTATGTGTGTAAGCTCAAGAGAGCTTTATATGGGTTGAAGCAAGCCCCAAGAGCTTGGAATTACAGATTGGTCAAGTTCTTGAATGAATGTGGATTTCAAGCATCAAAGGCAGATAGTAGCTTGCTAGTGAAGGCAAGTGAAAATGGATATATTTACATGTGCATTTATGTTGATGATATTATTGTTACAGTAACAGATGCTCAAGGAATCAATGAACTCAAGAAGCAAATAGAGAAGGAGTTTAAGATAAGTGACTTGGGAAACTTATCTTACTTTCTAGGAATGCAGATTGTGTATACTCAACATGGAGTATATGTTTCACAAGAGAGATATTTGAAGAATCTCTTAGTTAAGTTTAACATGGAAGATTGCAAGACCTCAACCACTCCATTGGAGGTAAATCACAAATTAAGCAGGTATGGAGGTGAAGAGTTCAATGATATGAAGAAATATCAGAGTTTGGTAGGTAGTCTAATCTATGCTACCTTGACAAGGCCAGATCTATCATATGCAGTAGGTGTGTTGTCACAATTTATGCATTGTCCAAAGAAGACTCATTGGATTGCAGCCCAAAGGGTACTCAGATATATCAAAGGAACCCTAAGTGAAGGTTTGTATTATGGTTTCACTTCTGACACAAGAATCAAAGTGTTTAGTGATGCAGATTGGGCAGGTGACTCAGATGATAGAAGGTCTACTCATGGATATCTATGTTATGTTGGAGACAAGTTAGTGTCTTGGTGTTCAAAGAAGCAACATACAGTTGCTTTATCATCCACAGAAGCTGAGTATAAGGGAATGGTAGAAGCTGCAAAGGAAGTGATATGGTTGAAGACCTTGATGAAAAGTTTTGAGTTTGATCATAGTACTCCAATAATTTTTGGAGACAATATGAGTTCTTTGTATTTGGCAGCTAACCCTGTTTTTCATGCCAGGACTAAGCATATAGAGATTCAGTATCATTTCTTGAGAGAAAAGGTACTAGATAAAGAGATTGAAGTGATGTATACTCCAACAAAAGAACAGGTGGCAGATATGATGACAAAGAGTCTGGATGGACCTAAGTTACAAAGGTTCAAAGACATGGCAAGTATAAAGAAGACAGAGAAAACCTCAATTGATGATTGAGGGGGAGCTGTTGGTGCAGACCAATCACCAATTGAAGGCTTGGAAGATCAAATGATGAAGGAAGAATCAATTCCTAAAGTGTGAAGGAAGATTACATTCAGAGAACAAGAGAAGTGTACACATATGTACATTAGTATAGTCATAGATAACTTAGACCTTTTGTTCAGTAAGAATCATGTACAAATTATCTATAAATACCTTGAGAAAAGTCGGGGCATGTATGAGAGCATATGTGACAATAGTTAGAAGTCAATAATGAGGGAGATAGAAGTCATGAGATAGAGGAAAGTGAATTTGAGTTAGCTCTCATCACTCAGTTGTAATTTTTCTGAGTAAATGAAAAGTTTTGCGCCCGATGTTTCTGCGTGTTCTCCTTCTACAGTAGATCAATTGTGGAATGCTTTTGTACAAGTCTAAGTTGAGAGTTGCTTGACCTCTGTGCAAAGTTTCAGCTTCCAATTGTAATCAGGCTGAGTGAATTGAGTGTAGGAACATTCATATGTGAAGTGTATTCACTAGTTCCTAAAACAGGCGCAGATTTCGAAGTTAATGTTTTGGTCATTTCTCCTAGCACAGTTTAAAGTTTTGCATGAGTGAGGGCTTAATCTTTAAGTTGGAAGATAAGCTACTTATGTCTAGAAGCATTTTGTAAAACGGGTTCTATTCAAGGAGAACCAAGTCTTAAAAGTTACAGGTGTAAAGTCGACTGTTTTGGATAACAGTTTCTGACATAGGTAACTTGTGAAATCAATTTCTCAAGTTATACTTAACTTTTTGAAGTGATTCAACTTGGAGTAGATGCGCAATCTCTAGGAGATGATTCGTACAAAGTTTCATAAAAAACTTTACAGATTTGATAAGTCAATGTGAATGAACAATGCAGCAGACTTTTCTGTGTATTATCTTCTTCACAGATTTGTTAATTTCTGATAAGATAGCAATTGATCCTCTAAATTAGTGAAGTGTTTGACTTACTCTTGGTATAGAGGTGCTCTAATCACAAGAGTAAGTTGTTCTTTTGGAGATTAATATACTCCATCAACATCATCATATTCAAAGAAGATATTGTCAAATGCTCTATGCAGTTCATGTTGCATATTGAATGTGTTCATGTGAAATGGATTAGTAAAAAATATTCTTCACAAGAAAATGCACCATATCAATGTGAATCAATTAATCCATTTACTTGTGCACAATCACTCATTCTCTTCATGTGCATCAATCGGATCCTCACATTCCCCATCATCAAGTCATGCAATTCAAAATTTGTAGACATCAAATTAACAATCATATCAAGGAATACATATTATTCATTCATAGCCATTGAACAAAAAGTCTCCAAAATCTATCTTAACAAAAAGTCTCCAAAATCTATCTAAACAAAAAGTCTCCAAAATCTATCATTCCCTAACACTCATCATGCAAATTATCATCAGATACTTCATCATTGAGCATCAAGTCATCCTCTCTTGAAAGGTTATGCTTGGGAGTAAGTTCATCATGATTTATATTGTCCTTCAAATAAGTCTTATCTCTCTGATCCCCTCCTATTGGTAGAGTATTGGTGAGAATATCCTCAGCTCAAGACATATCATCACTAGGGCAAAAAATGAGCCCCATTTGGGCCTTTTAAGGATGGGGATTAAAGATCTTAATTTGTTTGATTAGGGACAAATGCAAACTACTAGTAGTATTTGCCTTTAAAATAATGTTTCTCAAAACTATGCTGAACGTGACAGGATTTGTGGAGATACCTATACATAGGATCCTTTGCAAGGATGGTGAGGACTGAGATGGGAGTGTCTGTTACAAAAAGATAGAACATGTCCACTTGAATGCCTCATGTGTGAAGTGTACATGGTAGAAAAGACAATTCAACAGTGTAGCTGGAGAGTGTTGGTGGCAGATTAGACAAATCCAAGGCATAGTTGCATCATGAGAGAGATTTTGGGCCGTGTGATGCTTCATGGATCCAATGATTCACAATAGGGTGGCTTCACAACCCGATGAATATAAAATCCAATGGATATTATTATATGCACACATTCCTTGCAGATAACGACAAATGTCTCATTCAATTGCATGGTAGGGAGGAACGCCAATCATTGGATGCATCCTACATCGGATGGTTCTAGATCTATGGAATAATTGCACTACTAAATCTAAAATAAATCATTCAATATATGCTAAATCAAATGGTTGAGATCATATGCATGTATTTTATCCATGATTTAACAATAGCCTTTAGATCTTTGAATCAATCCAATGGCTATGGTTCAGTGTTAAAGCTTTGAAAAGTAGGTTTCAAGAAGTACTAGTGGTTTTTATTTCTTGATACCATCTTTGACCATAGAGAAACAAGGCAACCCTATGCATGGCCTAGGGGATAACTGAACTAGACTGTGGCCATTGCTCACATCCTATTGATGGATCACTAATCACCCATCAAGCTGAATGGCCCAAGAAGGGTTCGTTTTTTCCTGTGATGGTGATAAGGGCCCCATCTTTTGTCCAATCAGATTGCATGACACTTCTTCATTGTCTTCTACTAAACTTGGTTAAATCATGTTATCAATCTCACTCAAAACTAGCTCATGATATGAAACACCTGAATCCTTTCCCAAAACATTTTCTTTCTTCTCAATAAACTCTCGTCTATATACTTTATCATCTATATTAAAGGGATGTGTGCAAACCAAAAATGCATCATTAGACTCATCATCCTCACATTGTTTCATCTTCTCATCTCTATCAGCTCAAAAGGTTTTTGTAGGTGAGTCTCTTCTTAGTTTATTTCCTTCCACAATCATGAGCTCTTGCTTCTTTCTTGACTTTTGTGATTGCCCAAGTGATATAAACTCATATTTGAGGTCTTGTATTTGCTAAAAAATTGTTCCCTTGTATCCTTTTGTATTTTCTAAGGTGATTAGCACATTTCTGTATTATCCTCTTCTTGGCTCATAGACTTTACTTGGAATCATGGGGTCTTGTCTATTTATTAGATTGTAACAACCGCCATTAATATAATTTTCCTTTTCATGTTGCTATCAAATCAAGTTTAAGATCTTCTATACCTTTCTCAGTATCTTCCATAAAAATTAATGTTCAGGATGTGGACATTGGCAAAGCTTGAGTGTCTTGATTATCGATCAATCTATCTTGCATTGCATGTGACTTCCATCTCTTTTGTCTCACAAGCATTCACACTACCTCAATCATTTTATCCCACTCTCTAGTAAATTGTATCGCATGGGTTGAATCTTCTAATGAGGCTTGTAGATCTACTAACAAATTAGGATCTAGGATTTGAATAAATATCTCTAATTTCATATGTGTGAAAAATACTTGCTCATTTTAGTGCAATTGGCCAAATCATTCTGCAAACTCTCATAGTAACATAGTCACTTGTATGTCCTTATTTGGAGTATCCATCCAAGCTCAAAACACTTATCATGTGGGAATTATGGCTAAGTGTTCTAGTTAATACTTCTCTCCTAGCATATTTCATCAATGCACGATTCTTACGAACTCACTAACTTTCATCCATGTGTTCACTCTATACAAATCTAGTTTTTGACTATATGTTTGCAAAACTTTTGTTACATATTGACCATTGAGGAATTGAAAGGTATTAGTGTCTAGTTTATGTCTATAAATTAGCATACCATTTGGTTCAGTATATTGGAAGAAATCTGAGTTTTTCTATCTCGGGGTCAATCTCTACGTATTCCTGAAAAATAGGAAGTGCCACCGGTGAATGTCTCATTCATTCCTATAGCATATTTTGCTTATTCCTTATACTTTTCTGCATTCTATACACTCAACCCTATGTGTATCACTCCCAAAAAAGGATTTTTTGTAATTGTAATCACACTGGTCGCTATGGGCATTTGAAGTTCATTGTCTCTTCCATAGATAGTAAGTTTTTTGAGCTAGTCAACCCGCGAACCTATCTGTTTTGTATTGACTCATTCTCCTTGATGCTCCAAAGTACATAGGGTGTTTGTTTGCACTTATCACATGCTTATAAGGTCTATTTGAGTCTCCATAAGCTCAAGGGCTGGTCTTGTGCCGGTTGGCTAGACCAAACTTCATCGCTTTGAAATGCATTTTTCTACCTTCTACAAGCTTCTCCAAGTTCTCTCAATTGTGAGATATACCAAACTTCCCACAATTTTCCTGTACACAATAGCATTTTCTAATGCTCCACTTGATGTAGTATCTAACTTCAAATTCTGATATAATGGCATAGAAATCGCGTTGCAACCAGCCATACCATACTTTTGCAGCATATTCAAGGCATATTGCCTTTGCGACATCCATATACATGTTTCTATATGTATAAAATCAATGCCGAAGAAATAGAATAGCACACCAAGATCTTTCATGTCAAATTCGTGCATAAGAGGTTGCTTTACCTCTTTGATGCTTTCTTCATTATCACCACCTAGAATCAAGTCATCAATGACATCCCTTCTATTTACGATGAGGTAGAGGAGGAACAACTGAGTGAACACACAACTTTTGAATCTAATTCTTTACAAGAATTACCTCAGTTCACAGGACCTTGGGAAGCAAAGTCTATTAGTATGAGAGCACCCACGATAATAGTGAGGAATGAAGAATCAGTAATCCCTAGAAACACGGAAGTCATCAAGAACACTAAAGTACAGTGTAATCTCACTCTAGAGGAGTTGTTAAAGGTAAAACCAAAATTGTGGCAACATGTAGCAAATCAATTCCCCGAGCTTGCTACTACTCCCTCACAAATAGGATCACAAAATAAGGTACCAGAAATACCCGTAGAAAAGATTGGAGATGTAAGCGAAGGAGAGGAAGGTAATACTTATCTTCCGATAACCCATCATGGCTACACCACGAAAGCCATCTTAGATTCAGGAGCCGGCGTAGCCATCGCTACCACCGCTTTATGGAAACGTTGGGGTAAGCCAGCATTAAGACCTACCAGGATGAAGCTACAAATGGCTGACGGACACATAGAAAAACCATTAGGCTTACTAGAAGGAACATCTCTCACCACTTGTGGTGTAGAATTTGAGCATACTTTCACCATTTGTGATTTTAGTAAAAATCATGCTTATGAGATGATATTGGGACGACCATTCATGCGTCAGTTGCAAATTGTACAAGATTGGGGAACTAATTCTTTGTACTTGCAACATTTAGGAGTGACTACCAAAGTCAATCTTAAAGACTATTCACATAGAGATGTACCCCCAATACAATGGAATTCCATCCATAAGACTCAGGTAGAGACGGAATCCGTGCACTCAGTAGAATCAGATCCTTCTTGGTTGCATGAGGATACTCATTTATGGATGTGTAAAGTTGCAAAACAAGAGGAAGAAAGAATAGAAGCAAGGACCTTAGGTGCAGAACAACATCCACGAACCCTTCAAGATCCAGCTTACACACCTGTAGTATTCCCAGATGAAGAGTTTGAACCCCATGGTTGGGCAGAAATCCTAGCAACCATGGACGTAGCCATCAATGAAGAACAATGGACACCCCACTGTGACGAGGATGGCTATGACATTTCAGTTTTCACGATAGAACCAATCATGTGCGATGTAATTTAAGAAGAGTGTGAACCTAACACTGATGCATTTGAGGATGCAAGCGATTTTGATTTAGAATCAATTATCATGGACTCTCCATTTGCATCAGAGGAAGAATATTTCTACGAAGTAGAGACTCACCCTCAGAGACACGAGGAAATTAAGAATGAGGTGAGATTAGCCACAGAAGTGACTACTAAGAGTGAAGGCAAGAAAAGAAAGAAGAAAGAAACCACGACAAAAAAAGAAGAATCTTTGTTTGAAGTACCCGAGAACTTCAAGAAATATGAAATCGAAGATAGAAGAATCATGGCACGAATGCCTAATAGAAAGGCGAATGACGGACAAGTATATGATAACCGAGAGAGAACCAAGAAAATAATAGTAGCCATAGAAGGAGAAGAAGAAAAATGTACATACATAGGGCATGATTTGACGAAGGAAGAAGAAGAAGAGCTAGTTGCCCTATTGCGCGAATATAGAGATGTGTTTGCATGGAGTTACAAAGATTTGAAAGGAGTAGATCCAGATATATGTTCTCATAGAATCCCTATGACTCCAGATGCAAAACCTACGAAACAGAAAACTTACACGTACAATGATAACTACGCTACGAAGATTAAAGAGGAGATAGATCGGCTGATAGAAGCAGGATTCATCTATGAGATTGAGCATACCGAATGGGTATCCCCCATTGTGGTAGTGCCCAAGAAGAATGGAAAATTGCGTGTGTGTATTAACCTTAAAAAAGCTAATGCCGCCGTGATTAGAGACAATTATCCTCTTCCTATCACAGAACATCTATTGGAAAGAGTTGCGGGCAAGGAAGTTTACAGCTTTCTTGATGGATTTTCAGGCTATAATCAAGTAGCCATTGCTCCAAAAGATCAACACAAGACGGCATTTGCCACTGAATGGGGCATATTTGCATTTCGTGTGATGCCATTTGGCTTAACAAATGCACCCGCCACTTTTCAGCGACTTATGTGTCATGTTTTAAGGAATTCTTACGCAAGAGTTTGGAAGTATATGTCGATGACATATGTGCTCATTCTAATATCAGGCAGACGCATATCCCAGAGTTAAGACAAATATTTGACAAATATCGAGAATATCAGGTTTGTTTGAACCCAGAAAAATGCGTTTTCATGGTCAGACAAGGCAAAATTCTAGGACACATTGTGTCAAAAAATGGAATCTCTACGGATGAAGAAAAGGTAAAAGTAATTGCAGAATTACCTAGACCAACTAATGTGAAAGAAGTACAGGCATTTATGGGCCATTGCGGTTATTATAGGAGATTCATATACATGTATGGAATCATAGCCAAGCCTTTGTACTCTCTTTTAACCAATTTTGAATGGACAGATGAATGTGAAAATTCATTCAATGAACTTAAACGACGTTTGTGCTCATCACCTATATTGACAACCCCAGATTGGAGTAAGCCATTCCATGTACATGTGGATGCATCCAATTACGCCATAGGATGTGTGTTAGCACAACCCACGAGTGAAGGTAACATAGATCTCCCCATAGCTTACGCGAGCAGACAATTGAACGCAGTAGAAAGAAATTACACCACGATGGAACGAGAAGGATTAGGGATGATCTACGCAGTAAAGAAATTCAGACACTACTTGTTGGCCAACAAATTCAAGTTCTTTACAGATCATCAAGCCCTATTGTACCTAGTCAACAAACCATGTAATACAGGACGACTAATACGTTGGTTTCTATTACTCATGGAGTATGATTTTGAAGTGGTAGTCAAGAAAGGAAAGACACATCTTAGAGCTGACCACCTTTCGAGATTAACCTCAGGAGAAGCTCCTCAAGGAGTAGCGGATGAATTACCAGATGCATACTTGTTTAACCTTGAGATAGCACCAGAATGGGCTAAGCCTATAGTCCCTATTTTGACATACGGACCCAAGGATCCTAGGATAAAGATCAAAGAAGGAGAGATTACCAAATCTCAGAGATATCAAATCATAGCAGGAAGCATATACAAACAGGATAATCAAAAGATTCTTGCTTGTTGTGTAGATGAATCAGAACATGCGAATTGGTTGCAATTAGCACATGTAGGTGCACTAAAGCAACATCATTCAAAACATCGTACATTGCAGACTCTGCATAGACTAGGAGTATATTGGCCTTCGATGGAAGCAGATGTCTACAAGTTGTGTAAAGAATGCCATGTTTGTTGTGGAAGACCACCAGTAGAACATGCTACATTATATCACGTGTCTCTCACACCAGACTGGAGTGAACCTTTAGTGACATACTTGAGAACGAAGACATTCCCTCAAGGAATGACCTTAGCTCGACAACGCAGTCTGGAGCAGGAAGCTCAAGACTATTCACTTATCGGGGATAATCTATACAAAAGAGGACGAGATGGATATCTAAGACAATGTGTTCATGAGAGCGATTATCTGAGCATACTAGATACTACACACCAAGGTGTTGCAAGAGGTCATTTTGGACCCGATAGGATAATCAAAGCCATCCTCTTTGCAAGATTATGGTGGCCCACTCTTCACATGGATGCTCATACCTATGTAAAGAGATGTGATGTGTGCCAAAGAACTCAGTTTCCTACTCGCAGAGATGAAATGCCATTGAAACCCATGATGGGCGGGCGTGCATTTTCAAAGTGGGGTATAGACTTTGTAGGACCCATTAACCCCCCTGCAAAAGGTACACATGTTGAATACATTATTGTTGCCACAGATTATCTTACCAAATGGGTAGAGGCAAAAGCCACAAAAAAGAATGATGCACACACAACTGCAAAATTCTTATTTGAGAATGTCTTTACAAGATATGGACTGCCTATAGAGTTAGTGAGCGATCGAGGCACTCACTTTCTAAACCAAGTCATTGAATATTTGTCACAGGATTTTATGGTGATTCACAAGAAATCCGCACCATATCATCCTCAGGCCAATGGTCAGGCTGAAAGCACTAATAAGATCCTTTGTAACGTACTGACGAAACTCGTGAACAACAAACGTTCAGATTGGGACAAATAGTTACACCATGCTGTTTGGGCATATCGAGTGGCCTACAAGACCGTACTCAATGCAACTCCCTTTTAGATGGTTTTTGGTCAGAATGCTGTGCTTCCTTTGGACTTCTTGATACCGACCCTTAAGGTTGCACAAGAACATCAGTGGACCGGCCATGAATTATCAGCAAGAATAATGGACTTGGAACGATTAGGAGAAACCAGGCTAAAGGCAGCAGTAGGAATATATGTAGCGAAGAAGCGACAGAAAGCATATTTTGATGCACATGTGAAAGATAAAGGCCTAAAAGAAGGAGATTTAGTTCTAGTATATACGCTAAAGCAACACACACGTAAGTTAGAAAAGCGAGGTTATGGACCTATTATCATTAACAGACTCTCAACAAGTGGAGCAGTACAGTTAGCCACCTTAGAAGGAGACGTAATGCCTAATTATATTAGTGGCTGTAGAGTCAGGCTATATCAGGAACCTCTTACTGAGGATATGCTTAGACGACTCACGTTGGCAAAGAAGCGTAAGGAGGAAGAAAATAGAATACGAGCGGAAGCTCAGGCGGAAGCAATAGAACACATTAAACACATGAAATTAAGAAGACAAGGACTAGGGAGAGAACATTATAACCATCTGGAAACTACACCCAGATATCCCATGGCCATGTGTCAAGTAAAGTCAACCACTCATCCTAGTATAGTGGATAGGAGACCATTCATTACAGTCAGGCTAGAGCACGACAACTCTTGCCAAGAGCTCAGGGCTTTAAATGATTCAGGTGCTGCGACTAGTGCGATTAGATGGTCCCACTATAAGGATTCAGGAGCAGAAATGCGGCCAATTGAGGCATACCTCGTAGGGCTAGGAGGCATGGAAACCCCTTGCATGGGTGAGGTAGACCTTCCTATCCTCATTAAGGATGTGACCATGACAGCGAAGCTACTAGTGTGCCATGATGACGACCTGATAGAATCCCTAATCCTTGGCCAAGATTGGCTATACGATCACTCAGTGGACCTAAATCTTAGACAAGGCTCTTTACAGATTGGAACCTTAGAACAGAAGCGAGTGATACCGCTTGACTTCCCTAACGGCATTCCGACTGAGGTTTGTAACCCTAGACCCTATGAAATACATGCGACGGAAGACCGGAAGATCTTTGGTCAGATCAGTCATGTTACGTCTACACCAACCCACTCGGGCTTGGCTATAGACAGTTGTCAATCAGAAGGACGACAGGAAATCTTCCCTGGGGCTTCCTGCAAACTAAAAGGGGCAGCTACCCAACCTCTAGGGCAGATGGACACAATCAGCGGTCAGGTGGGTTGCATCAGCCGGCAAATGAGCACAATACCCTGCGGTGCTCATCCTTCCAAACTTGCTGCGGACTGGCCTAGATTAAAGATAAATAACGAATCACTTCCTAATGGGCAGGTCACGCAAGTGTTGGATCTCCCTTCTTTTCCAAAGCAGAGCGTCCAATGGACCTCTCAAACCCAACCACGAAGGAGTCAACCACAACATCGGAACCCAGACCGACGACACCACCAGACAAGGCGAAGAAAGCCGCAGTATCAGCATCACCGAACAAGTGGCACGAGACAAATATGGGTGCCAAAAGGACAGCAACCATAGGCTATTGGCAACACTACAGACGAGAACAGGACAAAGTTTCAACAAAAGCAGAGTCAGCATCCAAAGTCCCCTCGATCTTCTTCTACAAGTACAAATACTCGACAGATTTGGATCGCCAAGAAATACCTTATCCATAGACCCACACCCATGCAAATTTGGGTACCCAAACCATGTATCATAGCTCAACCCTCAAGCCATGTAATATATACCCCTCAGAAATCTTTCCATCCCTCAATACCACCAAACCCGATACTACTTTTTGTCCCTCAACAGAAACTCACCACCCACTCCAAGACTCTTAGGAAATGGATACCGAAACGTATCCAGACGTCTTCTTGTATCCCCTTATCTAACAATTCTCCCACCCCGCTTAAACACCACCCTTGTAATAATTCACCCTCAACTAAACCTTGTATGAATTCACACACCATAACCCCACGTCCTGCATAATAAAAGCTCATCAAGAAATGTATGCATATTCTGACCATGTAGGCGTCTAGAGACCTGCATTAGTTTTGCAAAAAACCATAGCATCAATCACTTCACAACACCTGGCTACACGGGTTACACATCGATTATGGAAAGGGATTGCGGTCTCACCTTAATGGGATCATAATTAATTTCCATACTAATGTGCTAATCTTTTGTAGCAGATCTTTTCCATTTGCTCGTCAGTCATCATGCAAACCGAAGCAGGACCATCAGAAGCTGGCCCAAGCACACCAATGGCCAATATTGGAGAATTACTAGCGGAATCTTATCCGACGATGCAACCTCCAGAGTGTCAAGGTTTTCCAGGACCCATGCCAATAGACGATCCTCCTAGAGGATATACTGAGAAGATTCATCGTAACTCTCACTGGTTTCAAGGCCTAGCAGGACCCTTAGCAGACCTTGATTTCATATTTGAGGTCAATTTGGAATTTGATCTTCGCACATGGGCCAAGTACCAGTTCTTTTCAAGAGAATTTGAAGGACTACAGAATACCCAATGGGCACGAGCGGGATTTACAGAATATTTTAGTGACCCTCTGCCTAAACCTGATTTTTAGAGATGCTTTTACTTAGTAACCACCTTGACGGCTTTAGAGAACAAGGATCTAACTGGCACATTCATGTTACCATCCTTGGTAAATGATCCTCCATTCGGAAGGTTTTATTTGTCTAAAGTTTTAATTCGCGCTGCTCTGAAAATACATGGAACGCACACTCCGACGGAGCGAGAATGACTAGTCCCAGAGCAGATGAAACGTGGTGACGTAACTAAGTGGGAGGATATTTCAGCTATAACCCCTGAGCTCTCCAAGCCATTACGGATATGCATGCAGCATTTTGCTTTCCCTGCTCAGGATCGTTTTACCATGCCCCACAAAAGAATCTGGTTTGGATTATACTTAGCATGTACTGGACCTCAAACGGTTGATCTAGCTAGCTGGATAATTGATCAGCTCTATTTGGCACAACATAGGTGGGAGCGAAAGAAGGTCATCAATGGATGTTGTGCACTTACAAGGATTATATATATGTGTTTGGCATATGATTTACCCATAGAGTGCGCCATGATGAGTGAGGAATTGAAAGCATTCAAAGGGACCACTAAGAAGGCTAGAAAGTCTAGCAAAGGCAGAGCCGGAAAACGCATGAGAGGAACCATACCCTGCCTTTAGGTGCCAGAATCACCCTCGCCACAACCATCTCCAGAGCAGTCACCAACAGCAGCCACTCCCACGGTACCACCAATTCGTATACGGTTATCAAGACCAGTTACGCCGGAGGGCACCACCAGTACGGTTGCACCTCAAGCAGCCACAACCACAGAACCTATCACCACAGCAGCTGAAATTCCCACCACCATTGGTGCAGAAGCGTTCTCTTTTCCAATACCCCATTTAGAAGCAGAACAAACAACACCATTGGATCCAACTTTTGATTTTGAGATGCCCGATGCATTCTCCAATGAGTTCCAGTTTTCAGAAGGACAATTGTTTTCTCAAGAATTTGAAAGGCCTAGCTACCCTACCACACCCAGGGATCAGCCACAAGGACAGATTGTGTCTAGCTCTGATGACGAAAGAACAGCAACCGATGACGACGAAGGCGATGACGAAGCCAGCCAGGGAACTCAGGAATCCCAAGAGCATGAACAGAGAGATGGTCAAGGCCAACAAACAGACACACATGGGGATACAAGTACCCATGAAGATGAAACTTGTGAAGCAGCAGCATACACACTGGCTATTAAGAAGCTGTATAGAACTATGGAAAAAGTTTGGGCACGCAAAAAGCCGACCGAGGAAGAGAGTCAAGCCATAATAGAACAGGAACTTGTCACAGGCAGGTTCGAAGACGCATACATCAAAGGATTCAAAGAGTTAGTCAAATCAGTAGGCTCCAACGAAGCACTTAGGTACTTGCAAAGAAAGCCACTACCACAGTTTGACCCCCGCCGCGTACGATTACTTTCAAAGCCCGGCGAATACATTCGTGTTCCAACAGGAGCACAGTCTTCAGAACAAGCCAGGGAGGCACCTCTCGTTCCTGAAAGTTCGTTGGCAGCAGAAACCATCCTTGTAGATTCCCCACCCCGCGCTACAACTGTACATACCTCAGTAGTCACTGAAGTACCAACCACCCCAACCGCTCCTTCATCTCCACCCGTCCATCCAGCTTCCCCTGTTCACCCTCCTTCCCCCCATCTAACATCTTCTATTGCTGGTGACATAGCAGAAATTGTCTTTATGACCACTCACCCCACAATTCCTGCACCCATTAGCCCTAGTCTACCCCCTCCCACACCCACCTTTCTATCCAACCCATTCCTCCATCCATCTTTTCCATCTTTCCCCACAACTCCAAGACCCCTTTTTCCATTCCCACCGCCATTAACCTTCTCCCCCGTCTCACCTCCCCGACCCACTGTAACCCCTCTTTCCCCTTTCCACCCAGCTACACCAGCCAGTCCCCCTGTAGATTACTCCTCAACCTTTGTAAATCCCGTATTCACACCAGCACAAGCACCCATAGTCACACTAATATTCACGGTCACAGCACTGGACACGTCCAATGACATGGACATCTCACCACCCACTGCACCATCACTCACTTCACTCACAGCACAAACATATTTAGGCACCGCACAATTTTCCACAATCACCACAGCATCCACCTTCCCACCCCCATTCCCCGTTCCCGTTGCATCTACACCCACTGCATCTTCATTTAGCACCCCATTAATACTATCACCCACTGTAGATAATGCATTTTGACAGATGTTCATGTGTATGACGCAAGTAAGAGATGAGTTCACATCTCTTGGCGATAATTACCAGCAGCTGCAGAGGACAACCACTGACTTACAGTCGCAGCTTAATTTCTTGTCTATTGAGAATGCCTCACTGAACAGCCGCTACCAAGAATTACGAGAGGCCTATCATAAATTAGAACTAGAAAATGAAGAAAAGACCAAGGAAGCCACTGCTGACCTGGATAACTTATTACGAGCCCAGACAGTCCGCAATGCAACACTAACACGAAACATGGGCTTACTCAGAAGAGATCTAGCAGCAGCAAAGGAGGAAAACCAGCGCCTACAAGATCAGAACCGAGAAAACTTAGAAGCAGCTCTTGACCACCCAGACCAACCTTTGAGTCCTAGTCGGTTCAAAGCCATTCCCTCAGACTCGATGAGGATGCTGCTAGAAGATCATGTAAGATTGCTAGATGAATACGACCGCATGAACGAGGAGTTACAAAAACTCAAAGAAGATCACAAATTACTCCAGTTACGAGCACCGGCACACCAAGACATACCAGCACCTGTGGACCCCTCTCGTGACATCTTAGAGGAACTCAACTCATTACGGGCCCAGGTATCACACCTTGAATCAAGGATTGCAGTACATGAAGCACCTCCAAGGCCAGATTCCCCACCTGAGCTACCAGCTGAGGAAGAAACGGTCACCATCCCGGTGGAGGAAACGTTTGAAGAGGCGTATGAGCCACAACCCATCCCAGGCGGATGTGTCACGATCGAAGGCCAGATGACTTACGAACTCCCGATCCCCGCGTGGATGAAGACAATTGAGGAACTTGGAACAACGCACTCAGCTAGAGTAGAGGCACAATTACATGCCATGGCGATGATAGAAGAAAGAATTTTACAATCTCCATTCTTTGCTCACCTGGCCCCGCGACGATACATATCTGGGCATGAGCTACAGTATAAACCGTATTTTATGTTAATGGCCGAATACCAGTTAGCCATTGAGAAAGAGACAGGTAAGAAACCATCGCATGCGACTCAATTCGAGGAGGACGATCTACCACTTGATGCGCAGCAAGGAGAGATCTATCAACCAGAGTGGCAGAAAGATTTACTACACAAGTATCCAGAAATGATGAGTACATGGGTAAAGGCACCTTTGCACTTAAAGTACAACCCATGTTGGGGACCAGTACCACGACGCCGCTCCTGGACTGCCTTTGCTATTAAGGTACAAAACAATAAGCAGTGCCAGGACTGGTTGAATTACCCCTATTTTAAGCCACCCATTGAGTTACCAACTGTCGGCTACATGATGGCTACAATTCGCCACTGGCTCCCTAGATTAAAGCATATGGACGATATAGCGGCGCATATGACTGTCAAAATCTTTGACATGATGCAAATGATTTTTAAAGTCTTCCGACGCGTCAAGGCACCTCATGTAAACACCCCTGGCTTCGAGCATGGCAACTTCGATTTGGTATATGATATGAGTACAACGCCATCGCTACGTGTGTGTTATGCCTGGCATTGCAGAATAAAGTATCTACCGGCGTGCTACAAGCAGACGTTCGAAGAGATGTTCACAACCGGCTTCTGGGAATACCATTCAGAGGTATTCATAAGCAGGCCTACACATTTATTACACTTATTTGCCTGTGAACGAATGGTCTATTCCACACACTATCAGCTCCCGCCACCGGAAGAACCGCAACCAATCGACTGGGAGAAACTGG
>CM035409.1:97847529-97910029 GCA_020310875.1 Ceratopteris richardii
CATTGGAAGGTAAAATTTCTTTGTTGTTTTGTTGTTTGTAGTTAGTTTTTACACACTTTTACTCCTCTATTCCTCTAGTATCATTCCCTATCATTATCTCAAACTCCAAAAAATCACAAAAAATCAGTCTTATTCCCTCTTTCTCTTCTCTTTCCCTCATTTGTGTGTGTGCGAGAGTGAGAGAGAGATTTTGCAGGTGTATGTTTGTGTCTTCTGATGCAATAACCTTGCAGGGCAGCCTCTGGACACCATGAATTTGCAGGGAACACAGGTAAAAACTCCATTTTTCTCTTAGAAATTGTCGTTGAAGCTGACCATCGTGACTCTCAGACAAGGTATGAATTTGGGCTAACTTTTTGCATGAAGGAGGAGCCTAGCTAAGCGCTTGCATAGATCTATGCTTGGTTTTGTGAAATTGAATCATTTTTTGACCATCACAATGATGACACATCATTGCAACTGCATGTGACAATCAAGACGGTCACTGACCGTTGTGGTGATTGGCTAAAACCATCGCGATCGCATCTCACCATCATGACGGTAACTCACCATCGTGACGGTTCTTGACAATTGCAATCCTGACTGGCCGTCATGGCTTGATCATCGCGATCGTGCTTGACCATCGTGGCCTTGACCATGGTCATTTGACCATCGTGATCCTCAGTGATAATCATAGCTTGATTGTCGTGACTTGATTGTTGGGATCCTAATAGACCATCGTGACTTGACAATCACAACTGTGACTCATCATCGTAAATCTTGATCATCGTGACCTCTGACCATCGTGACTGTCACACCATCCCAACGGTGACACACCATCTCGATTACGTCAGATCATCGTGACTATCAAACAAAATGCCAAATTAGGTTTTTTGCACATAATTTTCAAATTTTTTGGGATAATTTCTTGACATTAATTGTGAACCCTTGTGTGTGGCATAGAGCAAAGGGAGAAGCAGGCAGGTACCTCGAGTTCTCGGGCAAAGTCAAAACAGTTGCTTCTTAAGTTTAGGAGAACTTTATAAGTGGAATTTCCATTTCTCTATTTGCTGACGATTTCTTTGAGCAAAGATATATTGTGATCAACGGAGTGTCTTAGGACTCCTAGTGTAGCTAGGATTCACCCTAGCCCCTTGAGTGACAGGTAGTCGATGAGTGAAAGGGTGAAGGGGTCAAGCCTAAAGAAATTTTGTGATTTGAATATGCAACACTCAAATGAATTAAAGACAAACACATTAAAACAATTCCTTGCGACAAATGTAAACAAGGCACAAACCTCTAAAGAAAACACATAAAGAACTAAGTGAATGACCTAATTAAAGGGGTGAGCATGACAAGGTGAGATTAGGATTAATGAACGTGAGATCTGGAAAATACTTAGGGAAAAGTGATAAACAGAGTGCTCGATCTTATGAGGCTTGCATGAGAACTACAACACGATTGTGGGCACAACAGCTAGGGAGTTATCCATACGAGGTTAGTTCACACACGAGTGACTCGGGTATGTCTTTCAACACGGGTAGACCAGGGGTGTCGTTTAATGTAGCCCACCTAGAGAAGAGTGAGGGACCCTACAAGACTCAGTTGGAGTATATCTGTACAAATAGATTGGGTGCTCGGGTATATGATGATGGCCTTCATAGGTCAGTGATTCAACTACATAATGCCAACCAACCTATGGGATTAGAACATCCAGCCATTACGTTGAAAATGAGGCTTACATATACAAAGGAGGGACCATGTATATCGTTGCAATTAGGGTTGACTCAATGAATGAACTAGGTGAGATGGTAGAAAATGCAGACATAGATGTGGAAGGACACGGTAAACATATTGAGGAACCTAGAACTTCAAGAGGAAAATCCATACTAACGAGGGTGATAACTCCTAAGTAGATGCCCCAAGACAATAGGAGTATAGAATTGTTCTGCAATAAGGAGACCGATGAAGCCTTTTGGAGATATAGGCCAGAGCATCCTACTACGGCAAGAGCAAACATGATTTATGAACTAAAGGACCCAGAGATCCCATGAAAGGTAGTATACTTAGATGAAACCTCAAAACGAGTGTATAAGGTCACAAAACATGGACAACATGCATATAGATGGGGAGGAGAATTAGTTTTTCCTCTAGTAATATCGCAAGCACCTAAGGATAGCTTGGGTATTGGCACATCTCAAGGACATAGAGAGAAGAACAAGGAAGGTGCTGAGACTAGTTTCATTCATCATGCAGGAAGGGAGAGAGCCCCTACTGAAGGTGGGAGAGCTGAAAGAGAACCTCTCAAGGATCATAGGGTTCATAGGGGTGGGGACGGTTTTCCCCTACCTAGACCTAGAGACCACCCTAGAACTTTGAGGCCTACTCAATTGGTGAAGGCTATGAAGAATTGTTTTGACGGATTGGGAGACCCCTACAAGCACATAGCAGAGTTTAAGTAGGTGCTACAAGCCAAACAAGTCGAAGGTATGTTTACACAATTTAATGCCTTTGGACTCACTCTAAAGGGTGATGTGTTGGATTGGTTCCAACCATTGCACCAACACCAATTTAGAGACATCCACTACATGATGGATTCCTTCATTAGAGACTTTCCAAGAGTGGAATAAGACACAACACATCTTCCTTGATACACACATTCAAACAAACCTCTCAAGAGACAGTGAGGATAGCTCGTCTAAGATTTAGACAGTACATAGAAAGATGTCCCCCATTGGAAGCACCCACTCAAGCTAAATTGATAGCTTTGTTCATAGACGGTCTACTGAATGCTAAGCTAAGATCATACATCTTCTTGAAGGAGCCAAGAACCTTTGATCAATGTTTATGGATTTGTGTAGACTTAGAAGATGACTTAGGAGATGAGCTAAAACTCCCTAAGGCTCACAAAGATTCAGATAGCACCATAGAGACTTCATCCAGACATTCCAATTCAATAGAGGACTTAGCGGAACAAGTGGCCAAACTATTGGGAGTTTCTAGAAAACAAGGCATCCCCCTCTTGAAGGTGTTATACTCATGGAGGTGACCATATGGCGAACATGTCTCCACATGCAATGCAACCCATAGGAAAATCCAATGGAGTGTATTGTACCATAGAGTGCAGATACACAAACCACATTGCTCAGGATTGTCCATATAATAAAGAAGTGGTCAAGCAGAGTTACCCTTAGCAATATCAGCCAGATAGATACCAAGGGCAGTACCAACCACAACAATATTATCGTGCCCCCCTAAATATCAAGCACCATATCAAGCACATTAGTACCCATGACCCCTTTGATCACAGATAATGACCCTAATGCAAACAGTTTTGACCCCACTGTTGACCTAAGCACCAACTTAGGGACTTGTGGAGAAAGAGACTATACCTCAATCCCCCTCAAGTGCATATAGTGGGGATTCACGCTTTAATTATCAATCCGATGAGTATACAAACCTAATGGAGTGTATGAGGACATGCATTCAAATGATGATCAATGCAAATGAACTACTCAAAGAGTGCAAACAAGGTAAAGACTGATCCAAACAAGCTTCAACTGTCAGTTATGGTGTCACGATACTTGGAACAACAGCCAACAGTAAATTGAGCTTTTCTCTCAGCTCCGAACTCCAAATATAGCAAATAGCATATGCGTTTCGAAGCTCTCAAGAAGACGCATCCAATGGTGATAGTTTGACTCAATTCTGACACTCGTACTTCAAGTTATGAGCAAAATACTGAGTCATGGGAAAACCTTCCTACACTTCAGCACTTCCTACACTTCGCACACACCTTAACAACAGCAAACAAACACTTTCATGGATAGACAACACTTCCTAACACTCTTTCCAAGCAATACACATGCATACAAGCTCACAAAGAAGAAGATACAGAGAGGAGAAGACACAAATTCGAATTTCTGTGCTCTTGATTCTCACAATGGCAAAAAGTTTTTACAAAGAGTCACAAATTGACTTATATACTTGTGCCTTAAAATGGTCCTTTCACACAAGAGACCGGCACTTTATTAACTAAAGACTAATTTCCTACTAATTTACATGGGTAAGCTTCTAATCTTGTGTGGAGATGCATCTAGAGGACTCCTCTGGTGCATTTACATCGGAAAATATATTACAAGAATGGTTATAATACAAAAATTGGGTGTCCAAATCGGAAAAATTTTGGGGCCCATCTTTTTCTCTGCCTTGTGCTCTCTTTAGTTTGCAACACTCTCCCCCTGTTCGTCTCTGTCGTCCCTTGACAGCCTTTACTTCTTGTCTTCAGTTTGTTGTCCGCATGCATCTTTCGGTCAGTTCTGCCTACTGGTTAGACTGGCATTACGTTTTAATGGCCCTGGTCTTGATTTTGTCTTTTACATCCTCTCAGCCTGATGCATTTGTGCTGCCTGTTCTTTTCTTTTCATCGCTCGCAACCCTTGCTCAGTTCTGCCTGTTTGTTAAACAGGTGTTCGGTTTTGATGGCCTCTTCTTAATTCTTGTTTTACATTCTCTGGGCCTGATGCATTTGTTTTGCTTTATAAGTCGGGTTGCCACGCACGCCACCGGTGGAAGGTATGAGGATGTGATGCTTCAGTCTTCGATCTGGACCTTCCAAAGATCAAGAAGTTGAAGCACCCTCTTGTGGTTTCGGAACCGCTGGATATCTTCTTGCACTTCTTCATGGATACTTGTTGGCCCTGGTTCCTCCTTCCACCTACGTGCTTTTTCCTTGATATGTGCCCCTGCGGGGCTCTGTGCAGAGATGGGTGTTGTGTGCCCCTACGGGGCTTCTTGCCGAGATATGTCTTCATAAAATATCTTTTTATTGAAGCTTTTTTCTTTGTCTTCTTCTTTTCTTCTTTTTGCTTGATTCTCCCTCAACACTAAGAACATCAACTTGGAATAATAGGCCATTATGGTTGGTCGGCTAGGCATAACAGACAGATAAAAAATGAGGATCTTTGTGCCCTGATTAATACCAATGAAATTCAAAAATGTGTACGCCACATGCTTGAAGACCTTCAATACTGTAAGTATCATACCGAGTATTTTATTTGTCATTTTGACAGTTAAGTCGGGTACTGTTGCATAATTTTGCAGCCAAAATTCGATGGTCTTGACCATATACTCTTCTGTAGGTAGATAATTATGTGGCGGACTTGGAAGTAGAGGGTAATTTAGCCACTGTTTATTTATAGCACCGTTCTTCTGCATTTCCAAAAATTCCCTGGTTTCTCTTCGGCGTGGTATAGGACAAAATGAAGGGTTTACCTATAGGAAATACGGCGCTGCTTGCCAATGCACCCATAGTGTAGGATGTTTCTCCAAAAACTTCCTTCTCCAAACCGGTTGTGCAGCGTCGAACTCTTCCTGAATGTAATTGAACGCGTCATGTTTGAAGTTTAGTTGCTCATCTCGACTTTTCTTTGTAATCTTCTTTATATATTGTCTTGTTTTCTCTTTCAATAATCCGTACGGAATGTTGAAAGACTTCATGATCTATTCCAAGTCTTTACCCTTGATCTTTGCTTCTTTCATTACTTTGATTACTTCATTTTCAAAATTTTCTGTCAATCGGGACACCACTAGTGCCCGCTCCTTCTGACTTATTTCTGCAGTGTATGGCATTGGATGATCATCATGTATATCCGCCATCTGCTCATGTATTGGAGAATTACAAATCGGGGGAGATAGAGGACGTACCTCTACCTCCTCAGTAGGAGTTTCCTTAGCTAGCTCTACTAGTGTCCCGATCGTTGCGCTTTGTTTGACTTGGATTTCTAATTGCGCTATACGTTCAGTTTTCTCTTTACTTTCCTGCATGGCTGCTCTGAGTGCTTCCTTTGTAGCAAGCAATTCATTGCCAATTTCTGCTATATTGTCCATGTTTTCACTGTAACTTCGTACCAGTTTGGCGTTCACATTTTGTAATTGCATTTTCAGTTCATTTGTTTCATTGGTGTACTTTCTTTCCCACTCTTCTGCATATTTTGCAACCTGATCTCTTAATTCTTGCTGTGTGGTTTCTGATGTCTCCTGCTTTTCAATGGGCTGATCATAAAGTAATGACTTCATCAGTTCTTTATTTCTGTTTTGTAAAGTATCATTCTCCTCCATGTACACTTTTAGTTGTGTTTGAAGCAGATTGCTTCTAGCTTTTATTCTTTCCTTGTCTGCTTCACTGGCTTCATGTAATCTTTGTAGATCTATTTATTATGCCTGGAGTTGGTGATGCTGGTCTATCAATGTATCACATTGTGTTTTTACATTGAGTAACTCCGTTTCCTTAATTGCTGTTTCTTTCTGGGCCTGGATGAGTTGTGATGACAATTGTTCACTCATGATTTGGAATTGACTCTTTTCCCTCATGGCCTTATTATAATCTGCATCTATATCCATCATCTGTTGTTGTGTGTCCATGGCCGTTTGGATCATTTGTTTTACAACCGGCTTTAATTGAGTAACATCCACATTTAACCAGGTCTTAGGAATATTTGGTTCTGCTCCTATTGTCACATCTTTTCCTTGTGCTATGTGTAATGTAGTGTCATGGGGCTGCCTAATGTGGAGTTGTATGCTTGGCTCAGCCTCCATGTGATTGATTTTGCCTTGAGGTGTGTCATCGGGCACCTCGAATACAATTGGCTCTTTGTTTTGTAATATGTATGAGTCCGCGTTTACTGGAGTTTGTATCTCCTCTTTGATAGGGGGCCTGGAGGCTTCATTATTCATGGGGACTTCTTTCACACTTATCTTCGATTGGTCATTTAGTTGAATCATGTGCACCTTATCCCCATGTTGTTCGATATTCTTCGCTTGCGACTATCGGTTGTCAGGTGTGACTTCAACTTGATTAATTTCCGTCCAGTCTTCCTCGTGAGTTTCTGTTCTTATATCAGTATCCAATGTATCTTTCTCAGGACTAGATTCTTCATTGGAGCTTGAATCATTTAAGCCCAGTGCTTTGTATCTGGCAGCTTGTTCTAGGGTCTTTTCTTTACTCCGTTGTTGCTTTTCTTGACTTGCTTGTCTATAGTGATGACCTTGAACATTTAGATTCACTTGCCCTTGCATGTACTGATATGTCTCTTCTAGGGTAGTGGAGAGATCTCTCTTGGTGATTGGCATTTGGACTATAGGAATCTTTGGTAAACTATGTGTCCGCTTTGATTGGGGTGTAGCCTGGGCTTCCTCCTCTCTGAGGTGCTTTGTACCCCTCATGGGTTTCTGTGAACTAGTTCTGTCGACATTTGGCAAAGATCTTTTATAGTTCAGGGATGTGCTCTGAGCGTATAGCTGAATAAGTACATAGATCGTCCACGTATACCTCCATACTCTTTCTCAGGAACTCTTTGAATACATGGCACATCAATCTTTGGAAGGTGACTGGGGCATTAGTTAGACCAAAAGGCATGACTCTAAAGGCGTATACTCCCCATTCAGTTGCAAAAGCAGTTTTATGTTGGTCCTCAGAAGCAATGGCTACCTGATTATACCCTGAAAAGCAGTCCAAAAAACTATAAACTTCCTTCCCTGCCACTCTTTCCAATAGATGATCCGTAATGGGTAATGGGTAACTATCCCTTATGGCCGCGGCATTTACTTTCTTCAGATTGATGCACACTCTTAACTTCCCATTCATTTTCGGTACAACCACCAAAGGTGATACCCATTCCGTGTGTTCGATCTCGTAAATGAATCCAGCATCTAACAACTTATCTATCTCTTCCTTTATCTTTGCTGAATACACATCATTGTATGTATACGGTCTTTGTTTAGAAGGTTTGGCTTCAGATGTCATGGGGATTCTATGGGCACATATAGATGGATCTACTCCTTTCAAGTCCTTATAGGTCCAGGCAAAGACATCCCGATATTCCCTTATGAGGCGTATTAACTCTTGTTCTTCCTCCATTGAGACATCCTGTCCTATGAAAGTACATCATTCTTCTCCTTCCTCTAAGGTTACTACTATCTTCTTGGTTTGTTCTTTATTGTCATATGCTATTCCTGGCTGTGCTTCTCTTTTAGGCATTTGAATAGCAATTTTTCTCTCTTCTACTTCATATTTTGTGAAGTGGGCTGGCACTTCAAACTGATCTTGTGGCTTGTTTTCTTCACCTTCTGGTTCTTTATCTAACTCCAGCTCTTCTTCCTGTGTAGGTTCCTGGTTGTTTTCGTTAGCTGTGACACCTATTTTTTGATTTTCATCATCTGGTTCCATTGGTTCTTGCTCCATCTCAATGCTCTCATAGTCCTCCTTCCATTCTTTCTCTATCACTTCTCCTTCTTCAGCCTCCTGAAGGACTACCACATATAGACTAACGTCATATCCTTCCTCATCAATACATTCATTCATAGTTATTACTTCTTTGTTCACACATACATCGAGGGTCGCTAAAATCTCCATCCAACTGTGAGGTTCAAACTCTTCATCCAAAAAGACTTGAGGCATGTAAGCTGGATCTTGTAAAGACCTAGCTACTCCTTGCCTTTGCTGCCATCCCTTTCTCCTATCCTCTTCCTTTTTTGCAATTTGGCATATCCATAGATGAGTGTCCTCGTTCATCCAAGATTGGTCACTAGAACCTATGCTGTGAATTGACTGATCGTCTTCCTCCTTATGAATTTGATTCCATTGTAAGCGGGGAACATCTTGATATGTATATGTGTGGAGATTTATTCTCGTGGTGGTTCCTTCATGTTGTAGGTATACAACATCTTTTCCCCAATCTTGCACAACCTTTAGCTGTCTCATGAAAGGTCTCCCAAGTATCATTTCATAATTGCTCGCCCTTTCAAATTGACATATTGCTAAGGTGTGTTCAAATTCAACTCCGCATGTGGTAAAAACTACTCGTTCCAATAATCCCAAGGGTCTTTCTGTGTGTCCGTCTGCCATTTGTATCTTCATGCGCATTGGTCTTAAAGCTGGTTTTCCCCATTTCTCCCAGATTTCTCTAGTAGCAATGCCTACACCAGCTCCGGAATCTAAGATGGCTTTGGTGGTATAACCCCTATAAGTAATTGGAAGGCAAGTGTTTCCTTCATCTCCCTCACTAAAATCTCCTACCTTATCCACTGGGATCTTTACTGTGTTTACTTCATCAGATATCTCTTTTTCTTCCGTCTTGATCTCCAATTGACTGGTCAATTTCTCCTTCAAATGTGGTTTAACCTTCAACAGTTCTTCTAATGTTAGGGTACAAGGGATTTTTACCTTTCTAAGGTGTTGTATGATATCCGATGTTTGGACTGCTGGGTTTGGTTCTTTTTTCCTTATTGAGGGAATGCAATACAATTCTGAATTATGTTCGTACTCTCTTGTGTAATTTGGCAAAACCTTTACACTATCATTTTCTTTGTTACTCGGATCAATTGGTAATATTTCATTTGAATTCAACTCAGGTATTGAATCCTCTATTCCATCTTCTGCTTCTAGCTCTTCAAAGGGCGGTTCAATTCCTTCCCATTTCTTCCACCTATCTTCTTGGACTCTTGCCCACAAGTCTTTAGGCCATTCCCCTTCTACTTCGGGAACAATGGATCCTTCCCTTTTATCCTCACAATAATTGCCATTCTGTGTCTTACTTGCTTCGGGTTTTTTCGTGATCATTAGTGATGATGCACTCTTGGAATTCTCTTTCGGAAATTCGGGTATTGGGTAATGGCAACGCAGGTTTTTCTAAGGTCTGTTGAGCAACTTCTATTAATTTTTTGCAGATCTCCAACCTCTCTTTCTCTAGGTCACCTCTAGGATATTCTCTTTCATGTTGTTCTATGGTAGGTCCTGCTCTTATTCGTGCCTTGTATGCCTGAATCCACATGGCTAATTCTTCAGGCATGGGATCTGCTAAAACCGATCCTATCTCATCCTTTTTATGCCTTTCATTCTTATTTCCTTCTTCCAGGTTCATTTTTTCTTTTTGAGTTTGTTCATTCTTTTCATTTTCCTTCTTTTGTTGTAGTTTCCTTTCCTTTATTCTATCTCTTTGGATCTTCCATCTTTGTGTTCGTTTGCTTACAACACTTTTCTCAGGCTCTTTCGAATCTTCAACTATTTGAGGTGCAGGCGTATTCATCTCTAGGTCACTTTGATTGTGTTTTTCAGGTTTTTCTGGGGTCTCTCTAGCTTTTGCTCTTGTTATCGCCTTCAATGGCACAGTGTATTCCTTATCACTCCCTGATGATTCTATTACTTCTATCACATTGATTTGCACATTGGAGGTAACCTTGTTGGGATTCTTGGGGCAATCTCTGAAAAGATGTTCCTTACCACAGTCACTACAGTAGCCTTCCCAGACTCGTTGTGGTGGTGGTGGGTTTGGCAATGTACATTCTCTGATATAATGATCACCTCCACATCTGTAGCATGGTCCTCTGGGCACAGGCGGTCTGTTCATGGGTCGGGGTGGTATGGTTGCGCTCGGAGCTGTGTACATCATTGGCACATAATCCTGCTCATATCCATAAGAGTTATCTTGTGGTTCCAAGTCATAAACATATGGGTCGTACGTTTGTCCATACTCTATCATGGAGCTTTCATAAGAGGGATAGCCTCCTTGACTAGAGTCATAAGATGAGTCATATGATTCATTACCAATCAAAGGTGTAGCTGGTACTATTGCTCTCTCTAGGTTTTCTTCAAGACGAGCCACTTTCACTGAGACAACATTCTGAGGATGGGGTGGTTGTTGTCCTAGTATTGGTTGTGGTTGGGTGTATCCTTGATAAGCATATGTTCGTGGCACTGGTGCCTGCTGTTGATAAGTGGGGTACCTCAATGCTTCACCTCCTTGCTCTCTCTGAGGGTATCCATAAGGTCTCATATATGGCTGTGCTGGTCTCGATTGCCTATTGTAAGGGCAATTTTCTGTACTATGATTTGTATATTTTTTTTCTACACTGCAATATTGTAGAGGTCCTGGGACGGTGGGTCTATTATAAGCATAAGCAGGTGGTGGGACTACTCCCCTAGTCCACAAGTGAGAGGGATGATCACCTCCGCACTACATACATCTTCTAAGCATGGGCACTCTTATAGGGTTATCGGGGTAGTTCCTCTGTCCTTGAACGTTCAGTTTCTTTGCTACTAAGTCGGCTATTTCCTCTACATTGTTTTTAGGGTTTGATGTGCTACTGGCCGAATCTTCACTTTTCAAGCTACCTTGAGGTATTTTCAAATCCTCCGCAAGATTGCCTTCTAAATCAATACATTTCTTCATGCATTCTTGCAAAGTTTGAACTCTCTTTACATACACCAGAGATCTTAATGATCCGTTCAATAATCCTTCCAAAAATAATGACACCATTTTATTTTGGGTAGGTCTCTCTTCCACTGGGCATCTGTCCACATACTACTTGAATCTTCTTGCTGCCAATCTCACTGATTCTGTAGGGGCTTGCTTAAAGCTATGGATCAATGATGACGAGTTGTTTTTAATTCCAGACTTAGTGAATTGCTCAATCATTTCTTGATAGACTTGTTCCATGTTTTGAAAATTATTAGGATCTAATGGTTGGAACCATGCTAATGCTGTGTCTGTCAAAGTTAGACCAAAAGATTCATATTGGATCAAAAACTCTTCCACTTGTTCGGCTCCAATTACTTGCTTAAATTCAGCTATGTGATTGTAAGGTTCACTAGAGCCATCATAGTGGTTTCTCATGCATTTGGCCACTTGAATTGGCCTTAATCTTCTTCTTGCTTCAGGCGGTCTAGGCATCACAGGGAAAATTGGTCTTCCTACGAGTATGCCTGGTCCTCTTGCTACAGGTGGTCTGACTGGGGCAGGAATTCCATGTCTTGGGTCAAAAGGTGGTTGAGGTCGGTAATTAGGGTTATTTACAGGCATTGCAAACTGCACATGTGGTCTGACCGGGATTTGTGTTTGTTGTGTTTGCCCCGACTGTTGATATGAATCATTCTGAGATGTTCCAAGTGGGTTTCGTGAAGTAGTGGCTTGGTCCCTAGGGGGAAACACTGGAATATTCTGATATTTCAACTCGGCTCTTTCTAATTCCGTTAAGGGCTAATATCTTCTCTGATTCTTATCCAAATATGTGATGATGGTGGGGAAATCAGGATCTTGTAACTCATAGATGGTGACAGGATTAGGGGCAGCTTCCCATATTGAAGAATGTGCTCTAAGGAGAGGGTCCATTCCATTGATCAAGTATACATCCATTATGGAGTCATCTTGGGGAATCAGGTCTCCTCTCCAAACCCTAACAACTGTAGATCTCCCTCTAGGAGTAGTTACTTGCTCTTCATTCCCTTCTCCATTTAGGTTTGAAGCATTGTTTTCTTCCCCAAGTTCATTAATGTTTTCAGGGTGTTCCGTGACAACATACTGGATATCTCTTTTGTCCATGTAAAAATCCTCCTGCATACTTGACTGCTGGCCTAGGCACTATGTAAGCCTCTGAAGCCTTCTTTAGTCTAGCCACTGATCTGTTCAGACCATCCAAGTATATGGGTATCTCATGTTGGTTGGTGGTCACATATTCTAAAGAGGTCCGGTACTCTCCCTCAATGATTGACATCATGCCAATCATTGGTACAGTGTTCTGCATATCCTCTGAAGCCATGGGAATTTCTTCCTCTGACTCACTGGAGGTCTCCGAGTAATGTGAACGGCTACTTGGCTCGGCTACACTACCTACAGAAGAGATTACACTTCTTCGGCTTCCTAGGGTTCTTCCAGATCTCAGGTTCATCCACTTAACAGCTCTGATCAGCCCTTGCTAACCTCTATCTTCTAGATTTCTTTACTATGGGTCAGAATTCTAGAGGAATTTGGCTGGAAAAATGACTGAAAAAGAAACTTTCAAGTCACGATACTTGACTCCAAAATTTCACGATACATGACCTTTGGCCAAAAACGATACACGATACTTCAAGAAAACGATACACGATACTCCAAAAAGACGATACACGATATCTGACTCTCACGATACTTGATACCAGTGTGGAAACGATACTTGATACACGACACTTAATAAGTATCGCGATCGGCACCAAACGATACTCGATACCTCAGCAATCATGATACAGGATATCTGAGTATGCGATACTCGATATCTGGACACAAACGATACACGATACACGATCTCTGGTGAGTATCGCGATCGATGAAAAACGATACAGGATACACGATCTCTGGCAAGTATCACGATCGATGAAAAACAATACACGATACACAATCTCTGGCAAGTATCGCGATCGATGAAAAATGATACACGATACACGATCTCTAGTGAGTATCGCGATCGATGAAAAACGATACATGATACACGATCCGAGGGAAATATCACGATACTCAACCACAGGAGATCACGATACTTGTCAGGTATCGCGATACTCGACCGCGGGAGAACACGATACTTGACCCTTTTTTTTCAAATTTTTGCTATATTTTTTTGGTTTTGAATGCACACAGATGTTTTCAAGGTTCCTCTATCCTCTCCTCACTCTCAGCATTACCCAAATCACACTCTCTACCCCCTGTAAGGCCAACACGATACCTAACATAGATCGTTTTCTTCTGAAAAGCTTGAGTTATGTAATGAAACTGAGAGAATGATACATGAGCTTACCTTAGGACTCTATCTCAGCTCCCTACCCCTCCTGACTAGCTCTGCGTAGCTCGGAACGCTCCAAACTTCGTCCACGGTACCCGGTCGCCATTTCTCATGATACTTGCTTTGAGCACTAATAATTTACAAAATGGCAGTTGTTGGCTTTTATACTCTTGAATTTTCCTACTCACTGAAAATAAAACAACACTACCAGGATGAAAGCTACTCTAACTACCTATCCTACTCCCTTACTCCTCCTACTCTACTCATTCCACTCACTTCCCTAGACTAATTATCAATCCGATGAGTATACAAACCTAACCGAGTGTATGAGGACATGCATTCAAATGATGATCAATGCAAAACTACTCAAAGAGTGCAAACAAGGTAAAGACTGATCCAAACAAGCTTCAACTGTCAGTTATGGTGTCACGATACTTGAAACAACAGCCAACAGTAAATTGAGCTTTTCTCTCAGCTCCAAACTCCAAATATAGAGAATAGCATATGTGTTTCGAAGCTCTCAATAAGACGCATCCGATGGCGGTGGTTTCACTCAATTCTGATATTCCTAATTCAAGTTATGAGCAAAATACTGAGTCGCGGGAAAACCTTCCTACACTTCAGCACTTCCTACACTTGGCACACACCTTAACAACAGCAAACAAACACTTTCATGGATAGACAACACTTCCTAACACTCTTTCCAAGCAATACACATGCATACAAGCTCACAAAGAAGAAGATACAGAGAGGAGAAGACACAAATTCGAATTTCTGTGCTCTTGATTCTCACAATGGCAAAAAGTCTTTACAAAGAGTCACAAATCGACTTATATACTTGTGCCCTAATATGGTCCTTTCACACAAGAGACCGGCACTTTATTAATTAAAGGCTAATTTCCTACTAATTTACATGGGTAAGCTTCTAATCTTCTGTGGGGATGCATCTAGAGGACTCCTTTGGTGCATTTACATCGAAAAATATATTACAAGAATGGTTATAATACAAAAATTGGGTGTCCAAATCGGAAAAATTTTGGGGCTCCTCTTTTTCTCTGCCTTGTGCTCTCTTTAGCTCTGCAACACCCACCCCAGAAAACCTTGACATGATGTTCAAAGGCTATCAAGCAAGGATACAAGAAGGACCACAAGTAGGAGAATCTAGCAAGAATTACCCAAGAGCCGACTTGGAAATTGAGAGAACCAAGTTGTGCATGAAAATGGGTGAAATTAGCCTAGGCAACATTTGAGGCATCACAATACCTTAATTGGGAAATTATGACCAGGCCTGAGTTACATTTTCAAGGACTACTAGAGAGACTAGGACAAGTCGTATCGAATCTCGCAAAAGTTAGTCAGCTCTAGCACACAAACTAGCCCCACGGAACCTTTAAAGACCACTCTATTCGAAAGGGCTCGGTAAGATTTAGAAAATCATCAAATGGGCTATATGGATTCACACGCCATCTTAAATGAGATTCAAGAAGAAAGATGGAGGTAGGAACAAGAATCTCAACCACCCATACACGAGATTGATGACTCAAGAGAATAGTTCCCTACAGACATCCCATCTATATATGGAGATCAAGTGGATGATTGGCCAAGCGAGCACACTAGTTTTGAATCTAAATCTTTGCAAGAGTTACCTCACTTTATGGGCCCTTGGGAAGACTGCTCAAATCAAGTAAAAGCCCCCACTATTCGAGTAAGGGTAGAGAACTCAGTTCTTCCTAGGAATATAGAAGCTATTAGGAACATTAAAGTTCAATGCCATTTGACTTTGGACGAGCTATTGAAGATTAAACCAAAACTATGGAAACATGTAGCAAACCAGTTCCCAAAAATAGCCACAACATCCTCTAGACCAAGTGCATGAGGAAAGGTACCTTAAACCCTCCTACAACTTTCCAAAGGTTGATGTGCCACGTGTTCAAAGAGTTTTTAAGGAAAAATCTAGAAGTGTATGTGGATGACATGTGTGCTCATTCAGTGCATAGACCACAACATATCCCCGATCTTGAATGCATCTTTGACAAGTGTAGGGAATATCAAGTCTATTTAAACCCAAAGAAGTGTGTTTTTACGGTCAGACAAGGCAAGATACTTGGTCACATAGTCTCAAAAAATGGAATCTCCATGGATGAAGATAAGGTACTAGTAATCAATGAACTACCGAGTCAAAAGAACATCAAAGAATTACAAGAATTTATGGGCCACTACGGTTATTACCGACAGTTCATACGTATGTATGCAATCATCACTAAACCACTCTACAACCTGCTAACAAACTTTGAGTGGACACAAGAATGCGAGAGTTCCTTTAGTGAGCTTAAATGATCATTGTGTTCTGCACCTATTCTATCTGTGCCTGATTGGAATAAACCTTTTCATGTACATGTAGATGCTTCTAATCATGCCATTGGATGTGTGTTGGCACAACCCACATAGGAAGGAAATACAGATTTGCCAATTGCATACGCCAGTTGGTAGTTGAACGCGGTAGAGAGAAACTACACCACTATTGAGCGAGCGGGACTAGGAATGGTCTATATGGTGAAGAAGTTTTGCCATTATTTACTGGAAAATAAGTTTAAATTTTTTACTGACCACCAGGATCTTTGTGTTTGGTGAAAAAATCATGCAACACAAGTAGATTAATACATTGGTTTTTACTATTGATGGAGTATGATTTTGAAGTTGTAGTAAAAAAAGGGAAAATACACTTGAGAGTAGACCACCTCTCTAGGATAACTTCTGGAGAAGTAGCTACTCGAGTAGCAGATGAGCTACCAGATTGTTTCTCTTTCTGCCTAGAATGATCTTCTTGCATTAAAATAGACACTAACTCCTCAAATGGTAAGGCATTTGGATTTCCTTTCATCATCAAATGAAGAGTAGAATCAGAACTCTGATATGAATCAAGAAGACCATTCATAACAATCTGCACAGATGAACTGTCAAACAAGACTTCATCAGCAAACATCAATTGTTCCTTTAAATCTTTGATCTTCTTCAGAAAACTGTTAATGGAATCTCCTTCATTCATGTGCTCACTCTCCAGCTATTTTCCAAGATAAGCAACACGAGCCTCATTCCTTGCCTGGTATAAAGTGCTAAGTGTATCCCAAGTATCCTTCGTTGTTCTACAAGAGGGAATGTGAGTAATAATGGCACATTTGATAGACAAGGCTATCAATGCATGTGCCTGAGCATCTCTGCCATCCCAAGGAATTTTCTCTACAATAGGTTCAATAGGAACCGCAGCACGAATTGGAACATGAAGAATATTGTCATCTTCAACGTTTTCTGCATCACCTTCAGTAACTCTGTTTGCGAGTGTAATAGGACATGTTTCAATACCTTGCACAATATTCCATAGTCCTTTTGGAACCAATACATCACACATCATATAAGCTCATAATGGGTAATTGGTACTGTCCAGCTTATCGTCAACAACCACCATATGGAATACATCACTACTTTTAGCCATGGCTACTAACTAAAATACCCTAATGCAAAAAATTGATTGTATCTCAAAAAGTTTAACAAAACTACCTTGTCAAGTTCTACTAAACCTGTAGAAGACTTCAAGATGCTTATATTGGCAAATTGATACCTGTATATATCTTTGGCACCAAAAGATGAAATTTCTTGCACAAGCACTATGATAGTGCATTCGGAGGCCAAAACAAGCTCAGATCAACCTCAGTATGCTCACCTAGTTTTATGCGATTCAGAGACTATGATTGAAGGGGTGTCAAGGATGCCCTAGATGAAGCAACGAACTGCTCTAATACCAATTATGGGAATTTGAGGCCTCCAGAAGCATGCAAATAGCACAAGGAAGAAGAAGAAGAAGCTTGGAGCAGCACAACATGCAATACTGAATGTATTACCACTAGAAGGTGCAAAAATAAGTAACCCATTAGCGCTTTAGGCATATATACAAACTGGGGGAAAAACATTCTAAAGAGGGAAAAAAGTGCATCGACGGTCCTAGTGTGTTCACACAAATCACTACCTAAATATATCAATACCATTAATGGTAATAACATTACCAAATATATACATGCAAGCACATATCTCTCTCTCTTGAATAACCAACATGGAAAAAATATAAATACATACATACTTACATACATACATGCATGCATACATACATACATACATGCAAACATACATGCATACATACATACATACATACATGCATAGATACATACATAAATACATGTATACACAAAAAAATATGCTTAAACACATATATACATACAATCATTCATATGTAAACTCCAATACATACACAATCGCACACATACAGAAACACATAGTTTGCAGGTGAATTATTATTTTGTAGGTAGCATGTTTTTGTTGTAGGTGAATTTTTATTTTGCAAATAGTATATTTTTTTAGAGGTGGTATGATTTGTCACATGCAAGAAAAAGAGATTTCAAAGTAGTTTTTTGACTAGCCTATGTGGTTTTTGTTATGGCCATCATGCCTTGTATGCTTACATGCCTACATGCATTAGGTTTTTCTTATGTTCCATAGGTGAAGTGCTATCAAAATCGTCTTTGTCATATGGCATTATATATGAAAAACTTAATTTCATCATACATGTATACCTACATACCTACATAAACGCTATCGGGTGGATTTCTCCACTCCGACTTACATTCAAAAAAATTAAAATCTTCTTAAAAATTGGTGATCTAAAAACCTCTCAGAATGTCTTCTGTGTGAAATTTTTATTTGAATGATATCTTTTTTAGTACTTGCAGACAAAGGGAAAGAGGAAGATATGCTATAAGCAGAACATGAAGGGATGATAAATAATGAGAGTAATTATGTATATGGATTAAGGATATCTACTATATGTGTTAATGTTATGAACTTGTTTATGGTGAGAGAAGTAGGACATAGATGTTGGACATGCATATGTGAAGATGGTCCATGTACATGATCATATAAACCCTCCATGATCATGTATGCTTTTCATGAGAACCCTTCATAGGCATGCAAAATCTTCATGACATGCAAACATTTTATGGCTAAGAGGATACCCTACTACGTATGAGCATTTGAACCTTCCTATTTATCTCTATTTGAACCCTCCATACATAACCCTTAGTATATGTATGAGATTACCCTACGTGCCTATATGTGTAAGCATTAACCCTAAGTGCTATGTCTAAATGTCCATATATATGTGATGTGAATGTGTGATTGTGTCTATGAATTTATGTGAGTGCTCGTGTGTGTGTCTAATATCTCAAGTTATGTGTGATAAAATGTGTAATATGTATATATGTTGTGCTTAATTATGACTTAATATGTTTTTCATTTGTGAATGCAGCCAAAGGGGGAATCACACTAGAAGATATGCGGATCGAAGAAGAAGGTCGCACGTAAAGAAGGAGATGTGCATGCCTAGAGGAAGGAGAGAGAGAGAGAGAGAGAGAGAGAGAGAGAGAGAGAGAGAGAGAGAGAGAGAGAGAGAGAGAGTGAAAGACGGAGAGAGGTATGCCGGGTCTCTAACAATCTAATGATCGCATGGCAAAAAGGACACAAAGGCATAGGGGAGAGAGAGAGAGAGACAGAGAGAGAGAGAGCAAGTACCAGGATCTATAAGCATCTAATTATTGACATGGATATGGTGATAACAGATAGGCATGATGCAAAGTCAGTGCAAGAAACATAGATCGGAGAGAGAGAGAGAGAGAGAGAGAGAGAGAGAGAGAATGAACATGTTATGTTGAACTTAACTACATGTAGAGCTCAAGGAGTAGATCTAGGATATCGCATGCACTAAAGATTAGAGGAGAGAGAGAGAGAGGGAAAGAGAGAGGGGGAGACAGAGAGATAGAGAGAGAGAGACAAAGAGAGAGAGAGAGAGAGAGAGAGAGAGAGAGATTTAGGTAATTAGATTTAGTAGCCAAAAGGAAGAGAGAAAGAGAAAAAGACATGAGGCAGATTTGGTGATCGGCATAGCAAAGTTAGGGGGAGAGAGAGAGAGAGAAATAGAGAGAGAGAGAGAGAGATAGAGAGAGAGAGAGAAAAAAGAGAGCGAGAGAGAGAGAGAAAAAAAAGATAGAAAAAAATTAGTCTATAAATGTGTGTTTTTATTATTTATAAATGTACTTGTATGTTTTCTCTAATGAATTCTAGTAGAATATTACAAGCATCTACAAGATTGTACGAGCATTTACAAGATCTTACACATTATTACGAGGCTTTACCAAAATTACAAATCAATTATGAAGATTACAAAAAGGTGGAGCAAGATCAAGTGTTTGCTGATGCTCATGCTGCAGATGGCGGAGTTCTTATTCATCCTCTTTCCTGTTTGGATGAATTTAGTGCACTAAACTAGAGATCGCTTTGATATCTTATTTTTTAGCATATTTTGTATACGAATTCACTCTCACCATCACTAGTACTCTTTTATATTCATTTGAGTGATCGTTCTTTAGTGGATTTAGATTATTTCACTATAGTAAATTCATCTTGTATACAAGTTCTGTTTGATCTTATAAGTCAATATTGAAATACTCCTATAGAACAAGACACTATTTACATTTTGCTTTCCATTTATTTGCTTCCTCAAGAACAAAATATGCATCAATCGTGTAACATTCCTGTAGACAAGGAAACTATAAATTTTCTTATTTCCATATATTTGCTTCCTTTGGAACAAAGCTAGGCTTCTCGCACTGAAAACAAAAAGGAACTCTTCCTAAAGTTAGTTAAGTTAATTAATTTCTTTGCACTTGCATGTCTTACATCATTCATACATTAGCACATTCTCATAATCAATCACCTCAATCAAATTCGAACTTGCTTCCCACTTCCTAAAGCAGTGCACAAAACACTCCACATGTAGCCATGAAGATACTCATAGAGAAGATGGACCCCATCCACCCAGTGGTTACATTTTATGCCCCCAAAAATTGGTGAACTTGACATGAAATGTGGAATATGTTAGCTTAGGGCTTTAAAATTGGTTTATTTCTAATTGAGTTTTGATCTTTGCTTTTGTTGTGTGCATGAGTGTGGGAAAAGAAGGACGGTCAGACACTAAGAAGAGGTCCCAGACGTTCATGGAATTGATTCTTTTCCCTAGTTGTTGAGGGTTGTTCCCTAGGGAATTGAGTGCCTACATAAGAAAAGGAACTTTTAGGAGGATCCTCTACCCCCCCTGCCAACAAGAAGTGAAGTTCCATTTGCACAAAGCACATCTAGTTTCATGTATCTAGGATTTGCCTATTGAAAAAGGTAAACATATTTTTTCACATTGCACTTTTTAACCTCTACATCAGATCATAAAAAACGAGGTAATAGTATTTCAAGTTTCCTCAATTCATGCATGCACAAATAAAAAGGATTGTTTCTTGTTTACATGTGAAACTAGCTCATTTGCATTAGGAAATTTGCATTCTGAGCACATTATTCCATTGTTTCACTACTCCTTGTTAATTCTCTACTTTTACCTCTACTACCATTTTGAAATCTTTATACAAAAATTTTAAATACATTAAGAAAAACTCCAAAGAACAAAAAAACTAAAAAAATTAAGATTATAAGAAACCAAGAGAAATCTTAACCCTAGGGAAAGGAACTGTATTTTAAGAATAAGAAAAGAAGTGTACTTCCTTGAAAATATAGGCATCTATTTTAAAATAGTTGAGAATTTTTGAAACAGATTTTTCTCCTAGCTAATCAATATAGTGAGATTTTTAGGCACTTTCAGGAACTTCTAGAATCGATTATATTATATTTAGTACTTCATTCTAGAAGCCACCAACAAAGAAGAGTGGAGGAGGTTTTTAGGGATGTGATTATAGAAAAAACAAGGTGCACATACAGTGCAAGCAAGTTTGCAAGAGAAAGAGAAGTTCACTGAAATGAACATAATTGAATACGTGGATGTATTTGAAGAACAAGCACAGATCCAAGGGTTACCTGAAGACATACTAGTTTAGTACTCCAAAAGAGTAGCCTCTAGGTTGTTGGGAAAGATGGATGGACACCTCAAGAAATGAGTTGGTACTACTAATCCCTGCTTTGTACCTGCCATCTTTCACTTCAGAGTTGTGATGTAGGCCCTTTTAGCTTTCCAATGACACTAAATAAGTGCCTATGTACTTTGGAGATGATGCTCCAAACAATTGATCAAAACAGATAAGTTTGCATCTAGCTAGTGACCAAAAGTTGCTATTTTGGTCTTGATACCTGTTGGAAGTTTTGCTTCTTACTCACAGTACAGTAGCAATTAAAAAACTTCCTTCTGTGGGTATCTAAGAAGCTTAGAGACCTAATGATTCCAAGTTGAATCACTTAAAAGGATAGACTATACTTGGAGCAATGTCTTTAGGAAGTAGTCGTAGACTAAATCCTTGTTACCTTGGGAAAATCCTAGGGCGGAGATGTATGGAGCCTGGACCTTTTGAAAGGTTTTGAAGATGATTGTCATGAGCTCAAATATTTTCATACACATCTTTGCTGCTATCTTGAGCACATTCTTTAAGCATGTAGACCAGTGTCAAATGGTGGATATCATGGATGCTATGGTTGGCAGCCCTTGAGGTGGAGCAAAATATGGATAGTTGACCCAGGTAGAGCATTCTTTATTGTTGCATACTTTGATTGCAAAAGCTTGCCATGATCTGCGATGGACCATTGGGCAATAGCATGGGTTATACTTGATATAGAGTGGCATGGTGGCCCAAGTGCTCATCATCTCAAGGTAGTCAGTGAGTAGCCATTCACACCAATATTTGGCTCACATTGAGTACTAAATGTAGGCTCCTTTTTTGGAGCAAGTCTATGACAAGCCTAAGTATTGGCTTGAGTCCCACAAAGTCATACAAGAAGCCTTAAAATGAAGACAATGTAAAGTTCACTTGTGAACTACCTCTTGTAACTTTTGAAGAGTTTACTTAATGTAAAAGTGAGAGAATCTTAAGTGGTTGAGTCCACTTGATCAAAAAGGGAAAGAGGAGCCACGAATTCGTGATTTGTGGTAGGTAGAGAATCAAATCAATCACTAATTGATTGGAGAGTGATTGAGGGAAGTTAGCCTCCCAAGCTCAACTATAAATAGATGGCAGTTTTAGAGGTGGTTAGAGAGACCTATGTGAAGAGCTCCAAGAGCTGAGCTTTATGACATATCAAGGTGTGATTCCAAGGCACACATATGTATCAGTAAGTCCATTGTATTGTACAATCAATATACTTTCATTTTCATGATCATATGAGTTCATATTTCCATGTTCTTGTGAAGTGTACTACTCATTGCCATATCTCTCAGTTTTCTCAGTCAGATTGCAGAGATGGTTTCTTTGAGCTTGGTGCATCATTTTCAGTGATTTAACTTGTTTAAGTTAGCTCTATATGTCTAATATATGCTCACAAATTTTCATTTCATTTAAGTGTTTCAATCGCCAGTTATGTTCAGTTGAAGTCAACAGTGTCTGTTCATTTTCACTTCTCTGTCAGGTACCCGACTTTTTTACTCATCGTGGCAGAGTTGTTTCTCAGTGTGTACTTACACAAATTCAATGATTTAAAGCTTGTTAGATTTTGCTCACTATCCAATATAATCATGCAAAGTTGCATAATCATTAGATTCTTAAATCTGGAGTTAGGTTCATTTTTCTGCTCACTTGTCTCAAACTGTAGCAGCCCGTGAACATCGGGATGATGTCATCACTTGCTAAACATCTTTCTCAGTGTGTGGTTCATTATTTTTTATGAGATTACTCTTGAAAGTTAGATCTTTAAGTTAAATAGACTTCCCCAAGAGGAATTAAGCTAACTGCTACTGTGCTCAGAGAATTATGCAAAACACTGGACAGGTGTACGAACCAAAATAGCAAGTTCTTCACCTATGAGCTAACTCCAACTTATCTGTTTTGATTTATCTTTTTGAGAGTGATCTTCCAAGGTAGATAGGGTGTCTAATACATCCATTGGCAAGCTAAAAGGTCCCACCATATACTCTTGGAGTTCGTTTGGCTGGTGTAGATCAAGGATTTTGCAACACCTCTTCATCTTCAAGCACATACCTATCCATCTCTTCATAGTGGTATCAGAGCAATGTTGGACAACATGGCAGATGGATTTGCTTCATCAATTGACAAATTGGATAGAGGTAATTACTCAGCTTGGTCATTAAGAATGGAAGCTTATCTCCAAGGTAGAAGTTTATATGGTTATGTGGCTAAAGATGAAGTTATGCCAAGTTTCAGGAACAAAAGTCAACCAACTCAAGAAGAGCAAGAAAGATTGAGCACATGGTGCTCCAAGGATGCACTTGCAAGGTCTTATCTCCTCAACTTTATCTCAGATTTCTTGTTGCCTCACATTAGAAGTTGTAAGACATCTCAGGAAGTGTGGGATGCACTTGAAGCTTTCTTCTCTTCAAGTACTAAAGCTAGGAAGCATCAACTATGGCTGGATTTCACAACTCTCAAGAAGGCTCCCAAACAAAATGTGACTGATTTTGTCACAAAGCTCAAGGACATAGCAGATCAGTTGGGAAGCATTGGAGAGGTAATAGATGAAGAGCAAATTGTAAGGCAGGTCATCAATGGCTTGAAGGCAGATGACAAGTGGGAAGCATTCACCACAACTATGGATTATTACATGGACATGCATGTACCTGATTTCAATACACTCATTGGACAATTACTTACTCAAGAGGCAAAGCTTATAAAAAATGGAGAAATCTCTAAAGGTAATCAATCTTCAGCTTTATACACTCATAAAAGCAAGTCCAAAGATAACAAAGGAAAGGCAAAGAAAGTGGATGATGAAGCAGGTACATATCAAGCTAACTATGCAGGTAGAGGAAGAAATGGCAGAGGTAGAGGAAGAGGAGGTAGACAAGGCAGGGGGAGATCCCAAGACTCCAACTCATGTTCTATTTGTGGACTAACTAATCATACAACTGAAAATTGCTTTAGGAATTCCGGGAATCAAAGAGGCAAAGGATACAATAGAGGAAGTTATGGCTACTCAAGAGGAAGGTTCAACAATTATCATGGCAACTACAACAACTACAATCTTTCAAACTATCAAGGAGGCTACAAAGGAAGGAGAGACTCCAATAACTACACAAAAGACTCAAACAAAGAGGATTCATTATTGATCATGAACATGGCTATGCCACAAGGTAAATCTGATCAGCATGTTTTCTACATAGATTTAGGTTGTTCAAATCATGTGGCAGGAAATGTGGCACTCCTATCAGATTTAGAAGTTCCAAGGAATAAACATGAGGTACAAACAGGAGATGACACAAAACATCCTGTGGAGAAAATAGGCAATGTCAAAGCACCTGATGGAAACATCAACCTACTCAATAAGGTACTCTATGTCCCTACCATTACAAAGAATTTGATAAGTGCTGGGCAGATAATAGAGAAAGGGTTGCAAGTCAGGTTCACAAAAGCAGGAGCATTTGTTGAAGATCCAGGTCAAGGATTCAGAAGAATTGCAAAAGGTGAAAAGGCAGGTAGATTGTTCACATTTGAATTACAAGACACTAGAAACATTGCTCTCTTTAATTATGGTAGTCAGACACTCACAGAATTGGAAGTATGGCACAAAAGGTTAGCACATATTGGTGAAAGGTCATTAAAGCAAATTTGCAGGGACCAAAGTGTACTTGGACTTCCTAACTTGTCAAAACAACATATGATTTATAAGTGAAGTGCATGTCAATTTGGAAAGTCTCACATGTTACCATTCATGAAGAAAGGTTATATACATGGAGATCTCTTGGAGTTGGTTCATACAGATGTATGGGGACCTAGCAAGGAAGCTTCAATATCTGGATCAAGGTATTATGTCTCCTTTATTGATGATTGCAGCAAATGGACTATCCTATTCTTTATGAAACACAAAGATGAAGTTTTTTCATGTTTCAAAAGATATTTGGCTCTTATGGAGTATCAAACACGTAAATCACTAAAAAGGCTAAGGTCAGATGGAGGGGGAGAATACTTCTCCCATGAGTTTGATTCTTTTCTTCAAGAAAGAGGAATCAAAAGAGAGGTAACTACAAGGTACACTCCTGAGCAAAATGGAGTGGTAGAAAGGAGGAATAGGACAATTGTTGAAGCTACAAGGTCCATGTTAAATGAAAAGCATTTACCTAATTATCTATGGGCTGAGGCTGTATCTACAGCCACTTACTTGATTAACAAGTTGCCTTCAAATTCCCTTGATGGGATGACTCCATATGAGGCTTGGAATGGAAGAAGACCAAGCTTAGATCATTGTAAAATTTTTGGATGTATTGCTTTTGCTCATGTTCCTTCACAGGTTAGAGGCAAGATGGATCCAAAGGTAGAAAGGTGTGTATTTATTGGATATGACAACAATCAAAAGGGCTACAGGTTATACAACCCTACCAACAAAGGGTTCTTGGTAAGTAGAGATGTAGTTTTTGATGAAAACAATTCATGGTATGAAGATTCATGCAGGAAGGTAAATTTACCATATGATCTTGAAGAAGATTTTCCCAAGATTGGTAGAGAACAACCAAAGATTGAAGAACAAGACACCTCAGAGGATGATGAAGAATCTCAGATGGAAAAGATCAAAGCATGGAAGTCTAAAGGTAAAGCAAAATTGCAGGAACTTGGACATAAGGCAGAATCATCACATCATGGCCTAAGAAGATCTATGAGGGAAAAGAAAAAACCAAAAAGGTATGGGTTTGACACCTCATTAGTAAGTAAACATTTTATCTACATAGCACAAGACATAAACCAAGAGGAGCCATCATCCTTTGAAGAGGCCAAAGCAAAATCAGAATGGAAGCATGCAATGAAGGAAGAGATTGAAGCACTTGAGGAAAACAACACTTGGGATTTGGTGCCCAAGACTTCATCCATGAAGGTAATAGGCTCAAGATGGGTCTATAAGCTCAAGAAGAATTTTGATGGTTCCATTAATAGGTATAAGGCAAGGCTTGTGCACAAACTCGGGGAATTGATTATGAGGAGACCTTCTCTCCTGTGGCAAAGATGCCTACTATTAGGGTTTTGCTTAGTATTGCCTCTTCCAAGAATTGGAAGATACTTCAACTAGATGTAAAGAATGCATTCTGAATGGTTGGATAACAGAAGAGGTATATATGGCACAACCACCTGGTTTTGAGAATCAAGTTTATCCTGATTATGTGTGTAAAATTAACAAAGCATTGTATGGTCTCAAGCAAGCCCCAAGAGCTTGGAATTTCAGGCTTGTTTCATTCTTGCAGGGCAAAGGCTTTCAACCAAGCAAGGCAGATCCTTCACTCTTTATTAAAAAGAGTAATTCTGAGGTCATCTACTTATGTGTATATGTAGATGATATTATATTGACAGAGAATGATGCAGATGGTATGAAGAAGATCAAAGATCAGATGAGAGAAGAGTTCAAGATAAGTGATTTGGGTTCACTTACCTACTTCCTAGGTTTGGAAGTTGTCTACAAAGATCATGGTTTGTTTCTCACTCAAAGAAAGTACATTAAGGACATGTTGGTAAAATTCAAGATCCAAGATTGTAAGATTGCAGGTAATCCAATGGAGGTCAATCACAAATTGAGCTCACATGAAGGTGAACTCATAGAGGACATCACATCATATCAAAGTCTAGTGGGTAGTCTCAACTATGCCACATTGACAAGAGTAGATATATGTTACAGTGTGAGTGTGCTAAGTCAATTTATGCACACACCAAGGAAACCACATATGGATGCTGCCAAAAGGATTCTCAAGTATCTCAAAGGAACCATAAATGAAGGACTTTATTATCCTTATTTATCTGATTTAGGTTTGAAGCTATTTTCTGATGCAGATTGGGTTGGCTCCAAAGAAGATAGAAGGAGCACTTCAGGTTATCTTACCTTTGCATGTTCAAAGCTTATTTCATGGTCATCCAAGAAGCAACCCACAATTGCTCTCTCTTCTACTGAAGCTGAATATAGAGGTCTTGCCATAGCTACACAAGAAGCTATGTGGGTGAAGACATTATTCAAAGATCTTGGATTGGAGTTTGGAACTCCAACTATTTATGGTGACAATATGAGTTCTATTCATTTGGCTGCTAATCCTATTTTTCATGCAAGGACTAAACATATTGAAGTTCATTATCACTATGTAAGAGAGAAGGTTCTAAGCAAAGAGATTCAAATATCATATGTGTCCACTCATCAACAATGTGCAGATATTCTAACCAAAGCATTGGATGGTACAAAGCTTTGCAAGTTCAAAGCCATGATTGGTTTGCAGGTAATCTTGGAAGATTGAAGACCTCAAGTATACTTGGCTTGAGGGGGAGCTGTTGGAGCAAGTCTATGACAAGCCTAAGTATTGGCTTGAGTCCCACAAAGTCATAGAAGAAGCCTTAAAATGAAGACAATGTAAAGTTCACTTGTGAACTACCTCTTGTAACTTTTGAAGAGTTTACTTAATGTAAAAGTGAGAGAATCTTAAGTGGTTGAGTCCACTTGATCAAAAATGGAAAGAGGAGCCACGAATTCGTGATTTGTGGTAGGTAGAGAATCAAATCAATCACTAATTGATTGGAGAGTGATTGAGGGAAGTTAGCCTCCCAAGCTCAACTATAAATAGATGGAAGTTTTAGTTGTGGTTAGAGAGACCTATGTGAAGACCTCCAAGAGCTGAGCTTTATGACATATCAAGGTGTGATTCCAAGGCACACATATGTATTAGTAAGTCCATTGTATTGTACAGTCAATATACTTTCATTTTCATGATCATATGAGTTCATATTTCCATGTTCTTGTGAAGTGTACTACTCACTGCCATATCTCTCAGTTTTCTCAGTCAGATTGCAGAGATGGTTTCTCTGAGCTCGGTGCATCCTTTTCAGCGATTTAACTTGGCAAAGTTAGCTCTATAAGTCTTATATATGCTCACCAAGTTTCATTTCATTTGAGTGCTTCAAGTTTTAGTTATGTTCAGTTGAAGCCAACAGTGTTTGTTCATTTTCACTTCTCTGTCATGTACCCAACTTTTTTACTCCTCTTGTCAGAGCTGTTTCGCATTGTGTACTTACCCAAATTCAATGGTTTAAATCTTGTTAGATTCAGCTTACTGTCTAGTATAAGCATACAAATTTGCATAATCATTGGATTCTTTAATCTGGAGTTATGTTCATTTTTCTCCTCACTGTTCTCAAACTGTAGCAGCCCATGAAAATCGGGATGATGTCATCACTTGCTAAACATCTTTCTCAGTGTGTGGTTCAATATTTTTGATGAGATTACTCTTGAAAGTTAGCTCTTTAAGTTAACTAGGCTTCCCCAAGAGGAATTAAGCTAATTGCTGCTGTGCTCAGAGAATTATGCAAAACACTGGACAGGTGTATGAACCAAAAAAGCAAGTTCTTCACCTCTGAGCTAACTCCAACTTATCTGTTTTGATCTATCTTTTTGAGAGTGATCTTCCAAGGTACATAGGGTGTCTAATACATCCATTTGCAAGCTAAAAGGGCCCACCATATACTCCTAGAGTTCATTTGGCAGGTGTAGATCAAGGATTTTGCAACACCTCTTCATCTTCAAGCACATACCTATCCATCTCTTCACATCCTTCCCTATATGTCTTTTAACTTCTGCATTATGATCATGTAGCAAGACATAGTGAGGCATGTATTGCGATTCTGATGTTGTGATCAACCGTTGGTGGGATAGGTGCTGAAAGTAAGAAGATCTAAGAATAGTTTCTTCCAAGTTTGTGAGGGATTGAATTTGCACTACGACACGATCGTCATGTGTTTGTCCCACTTTCTCAACCCTTTTGAGCCAATTTGGAACTCCAATTTCTAAAGTGTCGCGTCCTTCCTCAATAACTCGACCGCCTGGTATTGGCATTAGCTTGTATGGTTCTTTGTAGCTTTCATCAATAGGAATTTCCACCACTGTATTAGGTTCTGGTTCTTCAACTAGAGAGGGTGGCCTTTCATATGGTAAGAGACGTGCTTGTAGTTCTGTCATCTGCTTTCGGAGGGTCTACGTTCTCAAATAAAAATGTAGCTGTCATTTGAGCATCGTTCTTCATTGTGGCTTTCACTTCTACCCACTTGGTGAGATAGTATGTGGCCACGATAATGTATCCAGCATGTGAACTCTTAGCTAGGGGGTTAATAGGACCTACAAAGTCTATTCCCCACTTAGAGAATGCACGTCCACCCATCATAGGTTTCAATGGCATCTCATCCTTGCGTATCGGATATTGAGTGTTCTTTGCCTTGAATATTGTTGTTTTAATGCACCCACATGTGCTAATTGCAACCATTTCGTGTACTCATCCTCTTCCACACAACAAGCTAATATTCCTTGATCTCTATGCTTGTACATACTTCCTGCCATGATATCGTACTTTTGGGCTTTTACTACCTCCCTATCTTGAGTGTTCCTTATTGGGTGTTTAGGCCCATACATCAATATTGGCACTAGTGCCTTCGCCCACCATAGTACAATTTCCAAATTAAACAAGTAAGCATCAGGAAGATCATTTGATACTCCTTGTGGGGCCTCTCCAGATGTGAGCCTCGAGAGATGATCTGCTCTCAAGTGAGTCTTGCCTTTTCTCACATTTACCTCAAAGTCATATTCCATTAGTAACAAGAACCATCTTACTAATCTACCTGTATTGCATGGCTTGTTTACCAAGTACAGTAGAGCTTGATGATCAGTAAAAAAATTTAAACTTATTTGCAAGAAAATAATGTCTAAACTTTTTAACCGCATATACCATGCCTAGTCCTTCTCATTCGGTGGTAGTATAGTTTCGTTCAACTGCATTCAACTGTCTACTAGCATAGGCAATTGGAAGATCCATGTTATCTTCACCCATAGGTTGTGCAAGTACACATACAATAGCATAGTTGGATGCATCCATGTGAACATGAAAGGGCTTGTTCCAATTTGGTGTGTCAAGACTGGTGCTGAACATAATCGCCGTTTAAGCTCATTGAAAGAGTTTTCACATTCTTCCTTCCACTCAAAGTTAGTCAAAAGGGAGTACAGAGGCTTTGCAATGATCGCATACATATGAATGAATCGGCGATAATAGCCACAATGCCCCATGAAAGCTTGTACTTCCTTGATATTGCTTGGCCTGGGTAGCTCTGCAATAGCTCTGAATTTCTCCTCGTTCGTGGATATGCCATTATTTGACACTATGTGTCCTAGAATCTTTCCTTGCCTGACCATGAAAACACACTTCTCTAGGTTCAGGTAGACTTGATATTATCTACATTTATCAAAGATTTGCCTGAGTTCAAGAATATGTGTCTGTCTAATGTTGGAATGAGCATAGAGATCATCAACATAGACTTCTAAATTCTACCTCAAGAATTCTTTAAATATATGACACATCAGTCTCTAAAAGGTAGTGGGCGCATTGATAGGACCAAATGGCATCACTCGAAAGGAAAATATGCCCCACTCCATGGAAAAATACGTCTTATGCTAATCTTCTAGAGCAATGGCTACCTGATTCTAGCCAAAAAATCCATCAAGGAAGCTATACACTTCCTTGCCTGCTACCCTTTCTAATAGATGCTCAGTGATAGGAAGTGGATAACTATCTCTAATGGTGGCTGCATTAACCTTCTTCAAGTTAATGCATACATGTAACTTTCCATTCTTCTTGGGCACCACTACAATGGGGGATACCCATTCAGTGTGCTCAATTTCATAGATGAATCCAACTTCCACCAATCTATCTATCTCTTCCTTGATTTTGGCAGCATAGTTATCGTTGTATGTGTATGGATTCTATTTAGAAGGTTTGGCATCTGAGGTCATGGTAATCATGTGTGAGCATATGTCAGGATCTACACCTGTCAAGTCCTTGTAGCTCCAAGCGAATACATCTCTGTATTCTCTTAGCAAGGCTATCAACTTGTGCTCCTCTTCCTCCGTTAGGTCTTGTCCTATGTAAGTGCATCTCTCTTCTCCTTCTTCTATGGCAACAACAATTTTCTTGGTGGTTTCTTTGTTATCATAGGCCTCTCCTGCTTGTGCATCGCGTTTAGGCGTTCTTATCATGACTCTCCTATCGTCTATCTCATACTTTTTGAAGTTTTATGGGACCTCAAACAAGGATTCTTCCTCCTCTGGTGTGATTTCTCTCTTCTTCCTTTTCTTGCCCTCATTCTTAGTGGTTACTTGTGTGGTTAACCTCACATCATTTGTAAGCTCTTCATGTCTCTGAGGGTGAACTTCTACTTCATAGAAATATTCTTCATCTGATGAAAAAGGTGTGTCCATAATGATTGACTCTAGATTGGAGTCGCTTGCATCCTCGAATGCATCAGTGCTAGGTTCTCATTCTTCACTAACCGAATCACACATGATTGGCTCTATGGTGAAGACTAAACTTTCACAACCATCCTCATCACAATGGGGTGTCCATTGTTCTTCATTGATGGCTATATTCATTGTTGCTAAAATTTCTGCCCAACCATGAGGTTCAAATTCTTCGTCAGGAAATACCACAGGTGCATAGGCTGGGTCTTGAACTGATCTATCGATTTCCTTCGCACCTACCTCTCTAGTTTTTCCTCTCTTCTCTTCTTCCACTGCTACTTTACACATCCATAAATGGGTGTCTTCATGCATCCATGAGGATCCTGATCCTATGGAATGCACTGACTCAATATCATCTTTGGCTCTACGGATGGGATTCCATTGGAGGGGGGGTACATCTCTATGAGAGTAATCCTTGAGATTAACTTTGTTCATAACACCTAAGTGTTGCAAATACAAAGAATTGGTTCCCCAATCTTGTACCACTTGAAACGATCGCATAAATGGTCTTCCCAAAATCATCTCATAGGCCTAATTCTTGCTAAAGTCACATATGGCAGAAGTATGCTCAAACTCGACACCACATGTAGTGAGAGTTATTCCTTCTAGCAGTCCTAAGGGTCTCTCAATGTGACCATTGGACATTTGTAATTTCATTCTCGTTGGCCTGAGTGCTGGCTTGCCCCAACGCTTCCATAGGGAAGTGGTAGCAATTGCAACTCCTACACCTGAGTACAAAATTGCCTTGGTTGTGTACCCTTGATGGGTAATGGGAAGGTAGGTATTTCCTTCTTCTCCTTCCCTCATGTCTCCTATCTTGTCCAAGGGTATTTTTGGCATTGTTCTATGAGATCCTACCTGGGAACGAGGTTTTGCTACGTCTGGCACTTGATTGGCTACATGTTTCCATAGTTCTGACCTAACCTTGAGTAGCTCTTCTAAAGAGAGATTGCACTACACTTTAGTGTTCTTTACGACATCTGTGTTCCTAGGTACAATTGAGTCTTCGTTTCTTACCATGACCGTGGGTGCTCTCATACAAGTAGACTAAGCTTCCCATGGGCCTATGAAATGGGGTAGTTCCTATAAGGAATTAGACTCGAAGTTTAATCTCTCATGAAATTGGGCACTCTCTTGCTCTCCATAAATGAAGGAATATCTTGTGGGAATTGATCATGTGCTTCATCCACAAGTTTGATGGGAGGAGGAGCTTCACTTTCCTTAGCCCACTTCTCTTCTTGAATTTCTTGCAAGAATTCTGGTGAATACTGATTCATAGAAGAAGATGTGTCTGGTTCTGTGGAGTTAGGCACATAAGCTTCGTGGGCAGGAATGCTTATCCTTTCACTTGCCTTGTCCTTATTTTGAGAGGCGGGGTCCTTTTTAGATTTTGCAATTACCCGCTCCAATCTTTCTAATAGTCCATCAAAGTGCAACTATGTCTTGGGTGAACTAGAGAAGTTAAAGAGGCGACTGGCTTCAAACATGTTTCAACCAATTCCACCATCTTAGCAGAAGTTTTAGTTCGTTCGAGCTCTAGTTCAACTCTAGGGTAACACTTGTCATGATCCGTTACATTTGGCCCTTCTTGAAGTCTGGCCTGGTATGCCTTAAGCATCATGTCTAGGTCCTTGAGAGTGGGATCTGCTAAGACTGATCCTACTCTAGGGGGTGGTGGAATTGTGTGAGGTGGGATGGATGGTGGTGGATTAGATGGAGATGGGAATGGTGGTGGCGGAGTAGTGTGAGAGTGAGTTTGAGATGTGAGTTCAATTATCTTGGCTTTTGTTTCTCTCAAGCTTTCCTCGAGTTCACTCATCTTCTTTGCCCATTGCCTTTTCATTCTTTTGCGGCCATCATTCCAAGCTCTAGTCCTCTTCTTGGTTATGCTCTCAGTCTCACTAACCTCATGATTATTTTCCTGTCCTAACCCTTGGTTTTGCTATAAAGCTTGAGCTCTAGTGACCACTTGCACAGGGGCAGTGGAAGTTACACTTCTTGTAGAGTCCACAACTAACCCAATAACGCTGATGGGAGTGATTTTCGGCATACTTTTGGGGTTCTTAGAACAATCTCGCAAGAGGTGCTCTTTCCCACAATCGAGACCAAAACCCTGAATTGTCATAGATTTGGGTTGTGTAGGTGCATGCATAGGGCAATCACAAATGAGGTGATGTCCTTGACATCGATAGCATGGTCCTCTTGGAAATGGGGGTCTTACTTGCCTAGGTTGAGGTCTAGAGTTGGGGTTTGTGTACAAGACATTTGCATACTCTGGCTCCCAACTAGATTCACTCATGTCTTCATAATAGTATGACTCGTTATGCTCAGGTGATTGCATGTAGTAAGCCTGTGGACTATCAATGTGAGTAGAGTCAAAACTATGATCACTAGGGTCACTTTTTGAAAGCAATGGTGTTACTAGGACTATGGCTCTATTCAAATTTTCTTCTACTGTTGCATACTTCATTGGAATCATATTGGCTGGAGTTGGAGGTTGTTGAGCTAACACAGGCTGAGGTCTTTGTTGGGTTTGGTAGCATTGCTGATAGGGTTGCTGTGGTCTACCATATTGTTGTGGTGGGTACTCGTTTTGGTATCTTCCCTATTGTGGATATGGTTGAGAATAATTTTGTCTAACAATTTGTTTGTTATAGGGATAGTCTTGTGCAGTATGGTTAGTCTATCTTCTCTCTATGGTGTAGTATTGGTTGTTAGGGTTTGTAGCTCAGTGATGAGTAGCACCTCCTTTAATGTCAATCCGGGAAGACATGAGGATGGTATGATGACCTCGAGCAAGTGAAGGCACAAGTGCGTGAGTGAGAAGCACACTAACATGCACACACATACACACACACGCGCACACACGGTAAGACAAGGAGTGAGAAGCAATGGAGTTCTTAGATTACTTTCAAAAAGCTCATACCAGTTCAATTCAGTTACAAGCTACCTCAAAATGAGCTCTCTAGCTCTATTTATAGTTTCTGACTAGGTTTTGGCCGTGTCCAGACCTAATGTCTGGCCGAGTTAAAAATTAGGTTCTCTACCCTATTTGGAGGTTCAAACAAAGTCTAAAAAATGTGAAAACTGACAGGTAGGTACTTCTAAAGCTCCTCAAGCTCAAGGACTCCTTGGCTTGCACAAAATGGAGCTACAAAAATATGAAATGGTATCTACAATGGCTTTTGGTGATAAAAATCACTATTGTTGTAGGGATTTCTTCTAACGATTTGTCATACATATCTTCGAGCTCCCTACTTGCTTCTTCTCCTTGTGTGTCCACCTCTTTTATATGCATTAGTGTCCTGAAAAAATATTGTCCTACTTGCCAGATCGTCGTTGACTGCTCTGTCTGCTTGTACTTTCTCTTCTCTCTGACTCCCTTCGTAAGCTTCCTTGCCTGGTGAGTCCTTCAGTTCCAACACCCCCCCTCTCTCGCGTCTGTCGTCCCTGATAGACCCTTGTTGGGTGGGTCGTTGGATGTAGTACTCAACAACGTCTTGTGCTAAGTGATGTTCTGCAATCCGCAACCCTTTGGCCAAGTCCGTGAGTAGAGCATCCCAACCCGGGAACCTCTGGATGTGGTATACGTAACTTTTCTGAATGGAGAGCTTGTTCCACTGCAAACAACTACAATAAATGTGATGGTCTGGGAATGAATATCTCTGAATGATATTCCCAGAATCTCGTGACAAACATTTCTTCAAACATCTGTTTGAAGCAGGCTGGTAGATACTTGATACGCGCGTGCCATGCATATACAACATTAATAGATGGTGTTGCGCTCATGTCGTAGACAAGGTCTTGATTACCTTCATTAAATCCAAGAGCTGACAGATGAGGTTCCTTGACATTCTTGAAGGTCCTGAAGGTGATCAACATAAGTTCAAAAATTTTAAGACACATTTGGGCCATGACATCAGGTACATTTTTGAACCGGACCCCCCAATGCCGAATCGTCGAAATCATATATCCTATGGTAGGTTGGCCTTTAGGTGGTGCTAAATAGACATAATTGAGCCATTTCTCACATCCTTTGGTTGTCAGCACAGTTTTTGTGTATTCTGGCCACGACCTTCTTCGAAATACGGGGCAGTAGCATGGGTTGTATTTGATGTATAAAGGCATGTTATTCCATGTTCTTACCATCTCTGGGTAGGTTTCCAGTAGATGAATCCTCCACGTTGGTTGATGTATATTGCCCTGCTTGGCACTTGCTGGGATGTCGTCCGGTGCAAACTGTGTAGCCGAGGTTGGTTCTTTTGAGGTGTGTTGCTTTATTTCAACATTGTAATCCGCCATTAAGACACAGAAAGGAACATACAAATCATTGGATGTGCCGATCCACCTATGATGGGAGAGGTTTCTAAAGTAATCCGATTTTATGACTACCTCTTCCAAACATGACTATTTGAACTGCCACTCTGTCATCATGGGTTGTGGCCACTTTCTCTAACCTCTGCATCCATTCAGGAGCCTCTATCTCGATGGTGTCCATGCCCTCTTCTGTTTGCTTGCCCCATGGTGCAGGCATGGGAACGTATGGATCTTGGAAGGTTTCCTCGATTTCAATTGGCACTAAGTCCTCAGGCTCGGGCTCTACAAGAGGCGAAGGTTGACGCTCGTATTGCATGACTTTACTTCGTAATTCTTCTAGTCCTGCTTTGAGTTTTTCAACTTCTTCAGACGTGTCAACTGCGGTTGTGACTTTGCTTGGTGACTCATGCTGGGTTGCCAGTTGCTTAAGTAGGTCATCTCTTTCTTGTTCCAATGCTGCATGGGCCTCCAGGAGGTCGGCATGGGTTTCTAACACGATTTTCATATTCTCTGAGGGAATGGCCTTGAATTTCTCTGGGTCGATTTCCTGCGGGGAACCCTCCATTGCTGCTTCCAAGTTTTCTTCATTCTGTTTCTGCAGCCGTTTATTCTCTTCGAGTGCTGTAGACATGTGTTTTCGTAGGAGGGCTAGGTTGCGTCTAAGCTTGAGATTCTCCGTTATCTGGGAGTGTAGCAAATCATCCATATGTTGTTTTTCTTCTGCATCTGACTGGGGTGGATTGGCTACTAACTGTTCATGTTGTTCATGTAAAGTGGCGTACTGTTGTTGTAGTAGCCTCTTTTCCCTTTCGAGATCAATGAATTGTACTTGAAGTTCTTCATGGCTTCGAAAGAGTCGTGTATGTTGGTTATCAAGATGCTAGTAGTGCTGTTGTAGTTGCGACATACACTGATACATGTTATTAAATACATTATTAATAGGGGTGGATGCGGGAAGGGTGTTGAATGCAGAAGGAAAGTGAAAGGGGAAGGGGAATGGAAGTGTGGATGCGGTGCTGGAAAATGGTGAAGTGGGAGGTAGGGGAATGGGAGATGGTGGGTGTATGGGGGGAGGGAGAGGTGCAGAGGTGGGTGATATGTCCATAAAATCAACAGTGGATGCAGTAGTGGGAGTGATTGTGAATATTGGAATTGTGGGTGTGGTGATAGTGGTGAAAGTGTACAGTGGTGTGTGCAATTGTGAATACAAACTGCCCGGAAGTGTGATCGGGGGATGAGATTTTCTGTGGCTGCAGTTAGAATTACTGTTTCAGTGGCCGTATAGACAAGAGAGGTGGAGATAGGGTGTGTGGGTTGTGTGGGTTGACTGACGGTCTGCACTTCGGTATGGGTAGTGGACTCGGGGGCGGTGACAGTAGTGGTTACACTGGTTGTGGGAGGTGAATGTGGTGGAGTTGGAGGCAGGGGTGGCAAAGGGGGTGACGGAGGTGCACTTGATATATGGGTTTCCTCAGTATCATGAACGGTGTGTGCAGTTCGCGTGGTTGTGGATGTGCCTTGTGGTTTTGATACTAATACATTCATCTGCTTCCCTGATCGAGGGGGACGTCTGCCGTATCTTTGCTCCGTTCTTCGTGCTTGTGCAAGGGCGGTATGCACCATCTCAGGTACTCCTAAAGCCTCAGATATCATGTCAAGAGTGGCGCGGTATTGCTCGTCTAGGCCTTCCTCCTCAAGGATTTGATTCATGAGGGCCTTGCCTGTTGCTAGGGACAGTCTATGTTGCTCTTGAACTCTGTTCATGGTATCATAGAGCTTTTTCAATGCCTTCGTATAAGCTGGAGCACCTTCAAGTACCTGCATAGCTTCTTGATCATATTCCTGCTCTTCTTCCTCAGATTGTCCATCATGTTCCTCCTCTTGTTCTTCTTCTTCTTCACCCTCCACATCGACAACCTCTGGTTGTCTCAGATGGGGTTGGTCTGTAGCAGTTTGTTGTCCACTAGCTTGCTCTGCCTCGACTTCCGTGTTAACAGCTTCGACTATTCTGGCTACCTCCTCATCAGTTAGGTCTTCTAATGTGAATCCGTGAGGAAACTCTAGGTCGGTTGGTATAGGTGGAAACACTAGATTTGGTCCCTCAGTGCTGTGTCTTGGTAATCTGATAGTAAAGGGTTGTACCCGCCTTGGAAGTCGTGGAGTTGTCTCGGGTGTTAGTGTCGCACCGCGGGGTTGTGCACAGGGCATCTGAACTTCGCCTCTCATTTTCTTGGATAGCGGTCCTGCGGTTGATAGTCTACGTTGGAATTCCTGTACCCTGGTCCAATTTAATGCCCTCTGCACTGGCACATCATACGCCAGACATCTATACACAATCCTGGTGAGGGCACAACATCCATACAATACAGACTTTTGTTTCTTATACCACCTTTGATGAGCCAAGTGAATTTGGTCGATAATCCAGTGGGGCATATTGATTGTCAAATCGAAGGCGTCGGCCAAGTATAGACTAAACCATATCTTCTTAGGTGGCATTGTGAACCTCTCTTGAGCGGGAAATGCAAAATGTTGCATGACCATTTGCAAACGAATGGCAATTGTAGGTGTCATTGCCACCATGTCCTTTAATTTCGTCAGATTCCTGTTCTTCATATTGTTTGGGACCATAGTCTCTTTCTCCGTAGGAATGTGCATACCTTTCATGTCTAGAGCTTCCCTTACCAAATTGATAGTCAATCTGAAACGCTTCAGTTCATTGCCCCTTGTGAGAGATGGGAGGACAAAGGAGCTGTATCCCTTTTTGTCTTTGCTCGGAGTGAGGGTGCTAATTAAATAAGAGCATCTTAGAAAATCGGGCTTTGGCAATTGGAATTTGAAGTAATCGTAGAGTCCCGCCTTCTTCCATATAGGTTTCAGTCCTTCATTATTCTGCAGTCTCTCAAATTCCCTAGTGAAAAAGTGATATCTGCCCCAACGCCCATTGAATTCTATCTCGGCCTCCCACATGTAAGTACCTTCACCTAGGGTCCTGCCACATCACTAAACCAATGTGAGTTTTTGCTGACCGGCATTGTGTGTCCCTGTGGAGGATTCTGAACCGGTATGGCGTGTAATGCCCTCAATGCCACTGGGCGTTCCTTCAATTCCTCCTCAATGGGAAGACTTTCAATGTCCACGACTTGAGGGCTGGTGCCTGCCTAGGAGCTAGTTCCTGCCGTATCTGCCATGTTACTTCTTGCCTCCTGATTCTGTGAGAATATAGAAACAGGTGTTAACATTGTAAAGGACGAGATAGAACCATTTTTGTCCCCATTACAACATTAACATGAGGTTCGGGAGAGATTAGTAGGCTATTAAGTGCTTGGTGCTTATGCGTGTAGTTAGGAATTGGGTAGACCTAGAAGCTAAGTGGAATGATGTAGTGTGAGAGTGACGTAGTTAGTAGGTGGGCATGGATTTACAACTGGGGTCCGGGGGTTTATTACAAGTTTTAGGTTGCCAAATGCAGTGGATGGGCTTTGATCTTGATTTTGTGGAGACTCTGAAGAGTTTGACAGGGGTATCTACTTGAAAATGAGGCTTCTTAGGGACCCATTTACAAGTGATTCTACTTGTGCTCATGGAAGAATATGTGCCTGCGCGTGATGTGTAAGACTGGGCATCAGATGTTCGAGTGAGTGAAACATGTTGTAGAGGGTGTGGCCTTGGTGTAGCTATTTGAGCCCGCAAGCAAGCCTTAGGCACCCAGATTTGTCGTGATTGTGGGCTGGCCTTCATCGACTTCTTGGGTACCCAAATAGACTTCACTTTCGCAGAAGAATTTATGAAAGACTTCTTATTAGTGTAGTGTTGTTGATTACTAATAAGAGGTTTTGGCCGTGAGGTTGGCATGGTCGTAACAGGGTGTTCGCCTTTCCGCACCCACACTTGTTTCAATGGCTGAAACAATCTGCTTTGCTCCTTTTTTTGGCCTCCAGTATAGGTAGTGCTCTGCTTCCTCTGTATTTGATCTGCCGTTGGTTGCTGCATCCTTTTGGCCTTTGGAAAAGAAGGGAGTGCCGTCTTATTCTTGACTTCGTTGTTGAAACAATCCTCTTTCTGCATCATACAGTTTTGGACAAGAATAGCATTGTCAACTTCATGTGTGCCCCTGGAAGGACCAGGAGATCGTGCCTTACCTAATTCCTTGAGTGCCTCATTTTCCAATTCAACCGTAATTCGACTATGATTTACCCATACCTGAAGAAGTCCACTCCTTAGGTTTAGGTTGACTGCATGATCATAGATCCAGTCCTGACCCAAGACAAGAGGCTCAGTGAGGTCCTCATCTTGACACACTAGTACTTTGACTGTCATTACTTCGTCTTGGATGTAGAGGGGAAGTTCCACCTCGCCCATGCAAGGGGTTTCCACACCTCCCAATCCTATGAGATATGCTTCTATAGGATTGATAGTTAATTTCAACTCTTGACAGTAAGAAAATTTAACAGCACTAGTGGCTGCACCTGAGTCAATCAAGGCTCTTACAGTCCTTGCACCCTTTCCTTGTCCTATCTCTAAGGTTATAAAAGGACGTCTATCGATTATCCTATGAGAGCTGATACATGAAACTTCACACATAGCCACATGATATCCTTGATCTGCATATGCATCTTGCCTAGGTTGCTCTCTTCCTTGTCTTCTTAATTTCATTCTCCGTATGCGCTCTAAAGCTTCTGCTTGAGCTTCTTCTCAAATTCGCTTTTCTTCTTCTTTGCGTTTCTTAGCAGTATTGAGTCGACTTAGCATTTCCTCTGTGAGAGGTTCCTGATATAACTTGACCCTGCATCCGCTTATGTAGCTTGGGAGAACATCGCCTTCTAATGTGGCTAGTTGCACTGCTCCACTTGTTGAAATTCTATTAATGATCATGGGTCCGTAGCCTCTCTTCTCTAGTTTCCTCACATGTTGTTTCAAAGTGTAGACTAGTACTAGGTCGCCTGCCTTCAAACCTTTATCCTTAACGTGGGCATCAAAGTATGCCTTCTGTCGTTTCTTAGCTGCATATATCCCTGCAACCGCCCTCAGTCTTGTTTCTCCTAATTGTTCAAGGTCAAAAATTCTAGAGGAGAGTTCATGACCCATCCATTCATGCTCTTGTGCTCCTTTCAATGTAGGTATTAAGAAGTCCAACGGTAGCACTGCATTTTGGCCAAATACCATCTGAAAGGGGGTGGCTTGGAGTACCGTTTTGTAGGCGACTCGGTATGCCCAAACAGCATGGTGTAGCTGTTTGTCCCAATCAGAGCGTTTATTGTTCACTAATTTCATCAGTACATTGCATAGGATCTTATTGGTGCTCTCAGCCTGGCCATTAGCTTGAGGGTGATAGGGAGCAGACTTCTTATGTACTACCAAGAATTCTTGGAGCAGATTTTCAATAACTTCATTCAAGAAGTGAGTGCCTCTGTCACTGACTAGCTCTATAGGTAACCTGTATCTGGTGAACACATTCTCAAATAAAAACTTAGCTGTTGTTTGAGCATCGTTCTTCGTTGTGGCTTTTACCTCTACCCACCAGGTTAGATAATCTGTGGCCACAATGATACATTCAGCCTGAGAACCCTTAGCTGGGGGACTAATAGGACCTACAAAGTCTATTCCCCACTTAGAGAATGCACGTCCACCCATCATAGGTTTCAGTGGCATCTCATCTTTGCGTATTGGATACTGAGTTCTCTGACAAACATCACACCGTTTCACATAGGTATGTGCATCCATGTGAAGGGTCGGCCACCTGAAGCCCGCAAATAGTATTGCCTTGATCACCCGATCTGATCCAAAGTGTCCTCCTGCTACACCTTGGTGAGCAGTTTCCAAGATCTTGAGATATTCACTCTCATGGACACATAGTCTCAGGTAACCATCCTTACCACGCTTGTAGAGATTATCACCAATGAGTGAGTACTCTAGGGCTTCTTGCTCTAAACTTCTTTTCCTAGCCAAAGTCATATCTGGAGGAAATGTTTTTGTCCTTAGAAAGGCCACTAATGGTTCACTCCAATCTGGCACTATGGACACTTGATAAAGTGTGGCATGTTCCACAGGTGGTTTAGTGCAACAGATTGGGCATTCCTTGCACAACTTTTGGACATCAGCTTCCATAGTTGGCCAATGCACTTCGAGTCTCCTTAGTGTCTGTAGGGTTCGTTGTTTTGAGTAGTGTTGCTCTAATGCACCTACATGTGCTAATTGCAACCATTTAGCGTACTCATCCTCTTCCACACAACAAGCCAAGATCCCTTGATCTGTGTGCTTGTACATACTACCTGCCATGATGTGATACTTTTGGGCTTTTACTACCTCTCTATCCTGTGTGTTTATTACTGGGTGGTTAGGTCCGTATGTCAATACTGGCACTAATGGTTTAGCCCACTGCGGCACCACTTCCAAATTAAACAAGTAAGGATCTGGAAGGTCATCTGACACTCCTTGTGGGGCTTCTCCAGATGTGAGCCTAGATAGATGATCTGCTCTCAAATGAGTCTTCCCTTTCCTTACCACAACCTCGAAATCATATTCCATTAGCAAGAGAAACCATCTTACTAATCTTCCTGTATTGCATGGCTTGTTTACGAGATATAGCACTGCCTGATGGTCAGTAAAAAATTTAAACTTATTTGCAAGCAAATAGTGTCTAAACTTTTTAACTGCATATACCATGCCTAATCCTTCTCTCTCCGTAGTGGTATAATTTCATTCAGTTGCATTCAATTGTCTACTAGCATAGGCAATTGGAAGATCCATATTACCTTCAACGGTAGGTTGCGTGAGTACACACCCAATAGCATAATTGGATGCATCAACATGAACATGGAAAGGCTTATTCCAATCTGGTGTGGTCAAGATCGGTGCTGAACATAATCGCCGTTTAAGCTCATTGAAAGAGTGCTCACATTCATTAGTCCACTCAAAGTTAGTCAAAAGTCCATACAGAGGCTTTGCTATGATGGCATACATGTGTATAAACTGTCGGTAATAACCACAATGCCCCATGAAAGCTTGTACTTCCTTGACATTCTTTGGCCTATGTAACTCGGCTATAGCTCTCACTTTCTCTTCGTCAGTAGATATGCCATTCTTTGACACTATGTGTCCTAGAATCTTGCCTTGCCTGACCATGAAAACACATTTTTCTGGGTTCAAAGCAGACTTGATATTCTCTACATTTGTCAAAGATTTGTCTGAGTTCATGAATATGGGTTTGTCGGAAGGTAGCAGGAGCATTGGTAAGCCCAAATGGCATTACTCTAAAGGCAAAAATGCCCCATTCAATGGCAAAAGCCGTCTTATGCTGATCTTCTGGAGCAATGGCTACTTGATTGTAGCCCGAAAATCCATCAAGGAAGCTATACACTTCCTTTGCCTGCTACTCTTTCTAAGAGATGTTCTGTGATAGGAAGCGGATAATTATCTCGAATTGTGGCTGCATTGACCTTCTTCAAGTTAATGCATACACGGAGCTTTCCATTTTTCTTGGGCACCACCACGATGGGAGATGCCCACTCAGTATGCTCAATTTCATAGATAAATCCAGCTTCAACCAGTCTATCTATCTCCTCTTTGATCTTAGCAGCATAATTATCATTATATATGTATGCTTTTGCTTAGAAGGTTTGGCATCTGAGGTCATGGGGATAGTGTGTGAGCATATGTCAGGGTCCACGCCTTTCAAATCCTTGTAACTCCAAGAGAATACATCTCTGTATTCTCTTAGCAAGGCTATTAATTCGTGCTCTTTGTCTTCCGTCAGGTCATGGCCTATGTACGTGCATCTCTCTTCCCCTTCTTCCATGGCTACCACTATTTTCTTGGTGGTTTCTTTGTTATCATAGGCCTCCCCTGATTGCGCCTCTTGTTTAGGCATTCTGATCATGACTCTCCTGTCATCTATCTCATACTTCTTAAAATTTTCTGGGACCTCAAACAAAGATTCTTCCTCTTCTGGTGTGACTTCTCTCTTCTTTCTTTTCTTTCCTTCTTCCTTCGGGGTCACATGTGTGGCTAGTCTTACATCATTTGTAAACTCTCCATGCCTCTGGGGTTGGAATTCTACTTCATAGAAGTATTCTTCATCTGATGCAAAAGGTGGGTCCATAATGATTGACTCTAGATCGGAGTCACTTGCATCCTCAAATGCATCAGGACTAGGTTCACACTCTTCTAACACTACCTCTCCCATGATTGGCTCTATGGAGAAGACTGAAATGTCATAGCCATCTTCATCACAGTGAGGTGTCCATTGTTCTTCATTGATGGCTACATCCATTGTTGCTAGGATTTTTGCCCAGCCGTGGGGTTCAAATTCTTCCTCAAGAAAGACTACAGGTGCATAGGCTGGGTCTTGAATTGATCTATGTGTTTCTTTTGCACCTACCTCTCTGGCTTTTTCTCTCTTCTCTTCTTCTACTGCTACTTTGCACATCCATAAGTGGGTGTCTTCATGCATCCATGAGGATCCTGATCCTATGGAATGCACCGATTCCGTATCATCTTTAGTTCTATGGATGGGATTCCATTGGATAGGAGGGACATCCCTATGAGAGTAATCTTTGAGATTCACTTTGGTCGTAACACCTAAGTGTTGCAGGTACAAGGAATTGGTTCCCCAGTCCTGTACCACTTGCAACTGTCGCATAAAGGGTCGTCCCAAGATCATTTCATAGGCATGATTTTTGCTAAAATCACATATAGCAAATGTGTGCTCAAACTCTACACCACAAGTGGTGAGAGTTATTCCTTCTAACAGCCCTAAGGGTCTCTCTATGTGACCATCGGCCATTTGCATTTTCATCCTCGTGGGCTTGAGTGCTGGCTTGCCCCAACGCTTCCATAGGGAAGTGGTAGCAATTGCAACTCCTGTGCCTGAGTCTAAAATGGCCTTGGTGGTGTATCCTTGATGGGTGATAGGAAGATATGTGTTTCCCTCTTCGCCCTCACTCATGTCTCCTATCTTGTCCAAGGGTATTTCTGGCACTGTTCTCTGGGAACCTACCTGGGAATGAGGTTTTGCTATCCCTGGTACTTGTTTGGCTACATGTTTCCATAGATCTGGCCTTACTTTGAGTAGCTCTTCTAAGGTGAGGTTGCACTGTACTTTAGTGTTTTTCACTACCTCTGTGTTCCTAGGTATGACTAAGTCCACATTTCATACCTTGACCGTGGGTGTTCTCATACAAGTAGACTTAGCCTCCCATGGGCCTGTGAAGTGGGGTAATTCTTGTAGAGAGTTAGACTCAAAGTCTAATCTTTCCTGAGATTGGGTGCTCTCCTGCTCCTCATAAATGGATGGGATGTCTTGTGGGAATTGGTCGTGTGCATCATCCACAAGTTCAATGGGAGGAGGGACTTCACTCTCTTTAGCCCATTTGTCTTCTTGAATCTCTCGTAGGAATTCTGGTGTGAACCGATTCATAGAAGATGATGTGTCTGGCTCCGTAGAGTTAGGCACATAGGCTTCCTAGGCAGGAAGACCTGCACTTTCACTCGCCTTGTCCTTGTGTTGAGAGGCGGGTTCCTTTTCTGATTGTGCAATTAGCCTCTCTATTCTTTCTAGCTGAACTAGATATGTTAAAAAGGCGACTGGCTTCAAACATGGTTTGAGCCAACTCCACCATCTTAGCACACATTTTGGTTCGTTCTAGCTCTAGTTCTGCTCTAGGGTAACACTTTTCATGATCAGCTACGTTTGGCCCTTCTTGGATTCTGGCCTGATATGCTTTGAGCATCATGTTTAGGTCCTCGGGAGTGGGATCTGCTAGGACTGATCCTACTCTAGGGGGTGGTGGGATTAGGTGAGGTGGGTTGGAAGGTGGTGGGTCGGATGGAGATGGGAATGGTGGTGGTGGGGTAGTGTGAGAGGGAGTTTGAGATGTGAGTTCAGTTATCCTGACCTTTGTTTCTCTAAGATTTTCCTCGAGTTCACTCATCTTTTTTGCCCATTGCCTTTTCATTCTTTCACGACTATCTCTCCAAGCTCTAGTCCTCTTCTTTGTCATGCTCTCCGTTTCACTAACATCTGGGCTCTTTTCCTGGCCTACACCTCAGTTCTGCTGTAAGGCTTGGGCTCTAGTGATCACCTGCACCGGTGTAATGGAAGTCACACTTCCTGTGGAGTCTACAACTAACCCAACAACATTGATAGGAGTGATTTTCGGCATATTATTGGGATTCTTTGGACAGTCTCGTAAGAGATGCTCCTTTCCACACTCTTGGCAATAGCCCTGGATCGTCACTGATTGGGGTTGTGTAGGTGGAGGCAAGGGACAATCACGAATGAGATGATCTCCCTGACATCTGTAGCATGGTCCTCTAGGGAATGGGGGTCTTACTTGCCTAGGTTGAGGTCTAGGGTTGGGGTTTGCATACATGACGTTTGTGTAATCTGACTCCCAACTAGGTTCATTTGGCTCTTCACTATAGTAGGACTCACCATGTTCAGGAGACTGCATGTAGTAGGCCTGGGGGCTATCAACATGTGTAGAATCAAAACTATGGTCACTGGGGTCACTTTCTGATAGCAATGGGGTTACTGGCACTATGGCCCTATTCAAGTTTTCTTCTGCAGCTGCATGCTTTACTGGGATCACATTAGTAGGAGCAGGTGGTTGTTGTGCTAGCACTGGCTGGGGTCTCAGTTGGGCCTGATATTGCGGTTGGTAATTTTGCTGAGGCCTAGTATACTGTTGTGGTGGGTATTGACTCTGGTATCTGCCTTGTTGAGGGTATGGCTGAGGGTAGGTTTGCCTAACAGCTTTCTTATTGTAGGGGCAATCTTGCGCGGTGTGATTGGTGTATCTCCATTCTATGGTGCAGTACTGGCTACTAGGATTTACTTGGGGTTGAGCCATAATGGGACATACATTCGCCATGTGGTCACCTCCACAAGTATAGCATCTTTTCACAGGGGCAAACCTAGGAATTTGTTTACTAGAGACACCTAGTTTTTGAGCTACCTTTTCTGCAAGTTCCTCAATTGATGTGGATTGCGAGGAAGAGAGGCTAGAGGCACTATCTGAATCTTTGTAGATTTTGGAAAGCTCTAGCTCTTCCCCTAGGTTATCCTCGATGTCAATGCGCATGCGTACACACTCTTCTATGGTCCTAGGGTCCTTCAAGTACACATATGATCTCAATTTGGTACTTAGCAATCCATCCAAGAACAAAGCCACTTGCTTAGCCGGCGTGGGTAACTCAGGGACAGGGCATCTCTCTAAGTATTGCCTAAACCTTCTTCCAGCAAGTCTCACGATTTCTTGAGGGGTTTGCTTGAAGCTGTGAATCAGCAAGGAAGTGTTATGTCTTATTCCACTTTTAGAGAATTCGATAATGAATGCCTCTAGAAGTTGGTCTATGCTCCTGAACTGCCTCTCGTTTAGTGGCTGAAACCATGTCAGGGCAGTGTTCCTAAGGGTTAGACCAAAGGCATTGTACTACGTGAACAAATCTTCCACTTGTTCGGCTCTCAAGACTTGCCTAAACTCAGCCACATGATCGTATGGATCTCCAGTGCCATCGAAGTAGTTCTTCATGGACTTAACTAGCTGAGTCGGTCTCAAAGTCCTTGCGTGCTCTCTAGGTCTTGGTAGAGGGAATTCATCGGCGTTTCTTTGATTCTTGGAAGATCTAAGTACCTCAGGTTCTACTCTATTTGTTTCCGTCCTCGTTCTTTCTCTGCCCCCTGGGTTGGCAAAGCTTACTTCTGGCCTATCTCTACTTCTGTCCCTTTGAGCTCCATGAGCCTGGGAGGTTCCAGCTCCATGGTGACCATGGGACACATTCAATCTTGGTTGGGGGAAAACGAATTCACCCTTCCAAGTGTAAGCATGCCTGTCATGTTCTGTAACCACAAAGATCCTCTCTGAAGCGTCATCTAAGTAGGTCACTCTGCCTGGGCTATCAGGATCTTTGAAATCATAGATTAGGATTGACCCTACATCACTTTGCCTATCAGATTTATACCTCCAAAAGGCTTCGTCAGTCTCTCGGTTCAAAAGCAGATCTATACTCTTGTTGTCCTGGGGAACCCACTCGGGATTGAGGATTCTAGTAAGAACAGATTTCCCTCGAGGGGTCCTGGGTTTTGCACCCATGTTTCCTTGCTCTAGGTCACCTAAATCCGCTTCTGAGATCACATTCCCAAATTCATCTGTCCTATCTGGGTGACTGGTGACTACATATATTGTCCCTTCCTTGTCTAGGTATGCTCCGTTTTCAAACTTGACAGCTGGGTGCTCTAGTCCTATGGATTGGTCAGGGTTTTTAATCTAGACCACTAATCTTCCTAGGCCGTCCTCATAGATGCTAGCACCTAATCGGTTGGTCCTAAGGTATTCCAGCTGCATCTTGTAGGGGCCTTCCACCCTATACAGATATGGCACACCTGAACTTCCTGTAGGTCTATCCATCCCTTGAGACATCTCTGATTCACTAGTCTCAGAGCTAGGGTAATGCAAGTGGTGGCTTAACTGCTGGGCCCAAGACCTAGCAGTATGATTAACGCTAGCTTCTGAAGACCTAAGACTTTGTCTATCCCTTACTAGATGCCATCCTGATCTAAGGTTCATATGCCTATTTAAGTAGCCCCTATTTTGCCCGAGTACAACCTCGTTGCTGAGTTCTTTTGTACCAATTACTTGATTCCTTCTTATGTTGATTATCGTGTTTATTCTCTTGTCTGATATCACGTCGTCAGGAGCATTTGAGTTAATTTCCGCACTAGAAGTTGATCGTTCCACGTTAAGTCTTTTCCCTTAAAGTTCTCGGTCACACATAGGTTATCTCTTGAACTTGATTTCTTAGATAGTCTTTGACTTGTCACGTGCCTATCGTGTCCTGACTTACTCCTAGCACTACTCGAACTTAGCCTAAGCTAGGAATTGACAAAGGGAGTTGAGAATATTCCAACCTTGAGTTCCTCCCTTGGTTGCCCTTGTGTGCTCCAGAAGTGTGTTCCCCAAGCTTGCACTTACTCTTGCTCCGATCGCCCTTTGATGCTCTCACTGGACCTGTAAGAGTCCCAACATTAGCTCAAGACTTAAACATCAGTCAATCGGGGATGTGTCCGTCGCGATGGACACGTGGCAACGCGTGAAATTCAATCAATCATCAAAATTCAGTCGGTCGCGATCGACGGTGTCAATCACGATTGACAGGGTCCTACGTGGCAGTCAGTCGGTCGTGGGAGCTGTCGATCGCGATCGACCGGTCTGTTGGTCGCGATTGACAGGGTCTGTCGGTCGTGATTGACAGATGTTGTCGATCGTGGCTGTCGATCGCGATCGATGATGTCGGTCGCGATTGATAGAAAAACACAGAATTTTTAAGTTTTGCTTAGTGATTTGGAATGTGCTCTTTATGCTTGTTACAGTGGTGCACTTTGTTTTACCAAATGATCGAATTTTCTGTCGATCGTGATCAACAGAGGTCTGCGACACAGAGACAGTTCTGAGCGTTTCCGTACCTGCACAGCGTGCTGGATAGGATGATACAGCAAATACCTGCAATGAGGCTCAAGAAACATGCAAAAACAGCACACACAAACAGCTCTCTTGCTCTCTCTCACAAGTGGAATGAGGGAAATGAGGTGGAGAAGGTGATAAGATCAAAACTGAAAATTTTCACGATGATGGAGATGGAGGTGGGAGATGGTGATGATGATGATGGTGATGATGGTGGTGAGGTAAGAAAGAGAAAAATAAGAAGAGTGAGGAAATTACCTACAACGCCAATGTCTCAAATCTACGTCTTACCATCACACGCTCGTCCTCAAAGCTCGATCCCCGGCAACGGCGCCAAATTTTGGTGTAGCTCAGTGATGAGTAGCACCTCCTTTAATGTCAATCCGGGAAGACATGAGGATGGTATGATGACCTCGAGCAAGTGAAGGCACAAGTGCGTGAGTGAGAAGCACACTAACATGCACACACATACACACACACGCGCACACACGGTAAGACAAGGAGTGAGAAGCAATGGAGTTCTTAGATTACTTTCAGAAAGCTCATACCAGTTCAATTCAGTTACAAGCTACCTCAAAATGAGCTCTCTAGCTCTATTTATAGTTTTTGACTAGGTTTTGGCCGTGTCCAGACCTAGTGTCCGGTCGAGTTAAAAATTAGGTTCTCTACCCTATTTGGAGGTTCAAACGAAGTCTAAAAAATTTGAAAACTGACAGGTAGGTACTTCTAAAGCTCCTCAAGCTCAAGGGCTCCTTGGCTTGCACAAAATGGAGCTACAAAAATATGAAATGGTATCTACAATGGCTTTTGGTGATGAAAATTACTATTGTTGTAGGGATTTCTTCTAACGATTTGTCATACATATCTTCGAGCTCCCTACTTGCTTCTGCTCCTTGTGTGTCCACCTCTTTTATATGCATTAGTGTCCTGAAAAAATATTGGCCTACTTGCCAGATCGTCGTTGACTGCTCTGTCTGCTTGTACTTTCTCTTCTCTTTGACTCCCTTCGTAAGCTTCCTTGCCTGGTGAGTCCTTCAGTTCCAACAGGGTTCACTTGGGGTTGAGTCATAATGGGGCAAACTTTGGTATTTGTTTGCTTGAGACTCCTAACTTCTGCGCTACTTTCTCAGCGAGTTCCTCAATAGATATGGATTGCGTGGAAGTGAGGCTAGTAGAAGTATCTGAATCTTTGTAGATTTTTTGAAAGCTCTAATTCCTCCCCTAGGTTATCCTCAATGTCAATGCACATGCGTACACACTCTTCTATGGTTCTAGGGTCCTTCAAGTACACATAGGATCTCAATTTGGTACTCAACAATCCATCTAAGAATAAGGTCACTTGTTTGGATGGTGTAGGTAACTCAAGAACAGGACATCTCTCTAGGTATTGTCAAAACCTTCTTCCTGCAAGTCTGACTGTCTCTTGAGGCATCTGCTTGAAGCTATGTATTAGTGAGGAAGTATTGTGCCATATGCCAATCTTAGAAAATTTTGTGATGAAAGCTTCTAAGAGTTGGTCTATGTTCCTCAACTGCCTCTCATGTAGCGGGTGAAACCAAGTCAGTGCACTATTCTTGAGAGTCAGACCAAATGCATTGTACTGCGTGAATAGGTCATCCACTTGCTCTACCCTCAAGACTTGTCTAAATTCTGCTACATGAGCCATCGAAGCAATTCTTCATGGACTTAACTAGTTGGGTTGGTGTCAGGGTCCTAGTGTGTTCTCTAGGCCTTGGCAAGGGAAAATCATCTGCATTTCTTTGGTTCCTTCGGTCTCTAGGTCTCTCGATTTCCACTCTATCCGTCTCCATTCTCGTTCTTTCTCTTCCCCATGGGTTAGCAAAGCTTACTTCCGGCCTATCTCTACTCCTCTCCCTGTGAACTCCATGAGCGTGGGATGTTTCGGATCCTTGGTGACCATAAGAGACATTAGATATTGGTTGGGGAAAAATGAATTCACCCTTCCAAGTGTAGGCATGCATGCCATGCTCTGTGACCACAAAGATCCTCTTTGAAGTATTGTCAAGATAGATCACTTTGCCTGGGCTATGAGGATCTTTAAACTCATAGATTGTGAGCATTCTTGCCTCACTAGACTTGTCAGTCTTATACCTCCAAAAGGCCTCATTAGTCTCCCGATTTAAGAGCAGGTCTATGCTCTTATTGTCTTGGGGGACCCACTCTGGAGTGATGATTCTATTCAAGACTTATTTGCCTCAGGGAGTTCTAGGCTCTCTTCCTAAGTTCCCTTGCTCTATGCCCCCTATGTCTGCCTCTACGATCACATTACCAAATTTATCTGTTCTATCCAGTTGTTTGGTGACTACATACATTGTTCCTTCTTTATCTAGGTATGCGCCATTCTCGATCTTGACCACTGGATGTTCTAGTCCAAGGGGGCTGATCAAAGTTTTTAATCTGCACAATGGATCTTCTTAGGCCATCCTCATAGATGCGAGCACCTAATTGGTTGGTCCTAATGTATTCAAGTTGTGTTTTGTATGGTCCTTCATGTTTCTCTAAGTACACCACTCCTGAACTTCCTGTGGGTCTCTGCACACCATAAGACATTTCTGATTCACTAGTCTCAGAGCTAGGGTAGTGTGGATAATTTCTCAACTGTTGGGCCCAAAACCTCACAGTATGATTGACACTAGCCTCTAAAGACCTAAGGCTTCGTCGATCTCTCCCTAGATATCGTCCTGATCTAAGGTTCATATGCCTTGGTGGTGATCCCAACTTTCCCAGTACAACCTTGTTGCTGAGTTCGTTTGTAATATTCACTTATTCTTTTTAATTTTCTTAGGATGTCACTTCTTGTCCAATCAATCTTCATCACAAGGAACACTTGGGTTTTATCGTACTTGAGTTTGATCGCTTGATTTGAATTCTTTTCCCTTAGGGTGTTACGCAAACGTAATCTATTTATACTTGCACTTGAGTGATTAGAGTTCTTGGACTTGACAATGCTTAACGTTGCCCTAATCAATCAATACCTCTATCTATACTTAGCCTAAGCTAGGAATTGACAGAGGGAGTTGAGAATAATCCAACCTCAAGTTGCTTATCCCTTGCCCTTGTAAGCCTAGGAAGTGTGTTCCCAAGCCTACACTCACTCTTGCCTTGAATGCCCTTCGATGCTCTCAGTGGATCTGTAAAAGTCCCAAAGTTAGCTCAAGATTTAAATTCAATTGACACAATAGACCATTTTTATTCATGTAATTCATAGACCAAATCATCTTTTGGCTTTATGGAAAACAATCGTAAAGATCCCTCAGTTTTCTTACCCCATGGTATGGTCAAATTCAAAATACCCTATCTATAGCTCCTTGTATTAGTTCACTCCAAACGCATTTCGTATGAGGAAGTTATGATAGTTCACGATTCTAGTGTTAGAATAGGGTTTAAACAGGCTAACAGGCAAACAAGGTTTTCTCTAATTATTTGCTTCCAGCCTCCCTATGTTTCCTATAGCACAATATTCATGCCCAAAATTAGCCAAAACTTTCAATTTAGAAAACCCTATAAATTTGGCCAAATCTGGCTCTCAATCGCGATCGACAAGGCTGTCAATCGTGATGGATAGAGCTGTCTGTCGTGGCCTATCAATCACGATGGACAGGGGGTGTTGATCGAGATTGATGGGTCAATCGTGATTGATGGTGTCAATGGCGATGGACTGAGGTTTTCGGGGTTTTTGCATGATTTTGTGTCAATCGTGGTCTATTAGTCAGATGGATGGGTTTTTTTATGAAATGGGGTGTCAATCGTGATTGTTCTGTCCATCACAATGGACACATGTCAATCATGATGGAGACTGTCAATTGCGATGGACAGAGAGTCTGTCATGGGGTGTCAATCACGATTGATTGAAATTTCTGTCTTTTTACACTTTTGTGTGTCAATCGGGCCTCTATGCATCGCGATGGACAAGAATGCCCCGAATCAACTATCAATCGTGAAGTTCTCTGTCGATTAGGATGGACACGTTTGTCCGTCATGATGGATACCGTCTGTCATAATTGACAGAGCTGTCCGTCGAGGTCTGTCGATTGCGATGGACAGGCTCTTCATCGCGATGGACACTTTCAATTGCAGTTGATGTTGTCAATCGTGATGGATAGCAAAAATGCAATTTTTTTAGAAATTCTTGTGGATTTGTGATGTGCAAGGTCTCTAGCCTACTGTGGTGCATTTAGTTTTACCAAAGGAGCGATTTTTCTATAAATCGCGATTGACAAAGATCAATGCCTCAGAGACTGTGCAAAGCTTTTTCGTACCTGCGTGACCTACTTTTTCATATAGCCAAAACCTACAAAAACACTCAAGAAACATGCAAAAACAGCACACACAAATTGCTCTCTCGCTCTCTCTCACAAGTGAAATGAAAGGAATGGAAGGGGGAAGGTGTTATTACCAAAAAACTAAAAATTTCGCGAAGGTGGTGATGGAGGTGGGAGATGGTAATGCTCATAGTGAAGAAAACAAAAGAAAATAGAGAAGAGCGAAGAAAATACCTATGACTCCAACATCACAACTCTACGTGTTACCATCACACGCTCGTCCTTGAAGCTCTCTCCCTAGCAACGGCGCCAAATTTGGTGTCACTCTAGCACAATAGCAAGTACCAATGTGAGGAGATCCACCTCATAATTGTCAATTCGTGGAGATGTGAGGACTAGTATGAAGACTATGAGCAAATGATGGCACAAGTGTGTGAGTGAGAAGCACACTAGCATGCACACACATACACACACACGTGCACACAAGGCAAGAACAAAGAGAGGAACAAAGGAGTAGCTTCCATTACAAAAGAGTTCTCATACAAAGTTCAAATCTACAACAAGCTAACTCAATTTGCTCTGATACCACTGTTGGGAAAGATGGATGGAAGCATCAAGAAATGAGTTGGTACTGCTAATCCCTGCTTTGTACCTACCCTCTTTCACTTCATATTTGTGATGTAGGCCCTTTTAGCTTTCCAATGACACTAAATAAGTGCCTATGTACTTTGGAGATGATGCTCCAAACAATTTGATCAAAATAGATAATTTTGCATCTAGCTAGTGACCAAAAGTTGCTAGCTAGTGATCAAAACAGATAATTTTGCATCTAGCTAGTTTTTCTCAATATTCATAGTACAATAGCAATTAGAAAAATTCCTTCTATTGGTATATAACTAGCTTAATGCGCTAATGATTCCAAGTGGAATCATGTAAAATGATAGACTGTACTCTGAGCAATGTCTTTAGCAATTAGAAGCTTACCCCCGATATTTTAGGAACTCTATAGAGAATGACTAGTGACCACTTTGAGACAATTTTCTCCCAATTGGCTAAATGAAACTTCTTCAAGCTTTGATAGCTTGTAGTAGACTTTGAGGGTGTTCCAAGAAGCTATCAATCATTGAAAATGATGGAGATATCAAGGAGATTTAAACAAGACAAGCACACTATTCTGAGTGACAATGACACAGAGACCAACAAAGATGATCAATGATATATTGTATTGTATGAAAATGGCACATGATCATTGGCATAAAGGATAATGCCCAATGATAGTGAGAGGTGTAGGATATAGTGTGAGACACACAATCTCCTCAATTGATCAACTATAGGCTCTAGAATGGAGAGGTTACACCGCAAGATTTACAACCATCTTTTTATAAATGCCTTGCCTCCAAGTTTGAATTCAAATTCAAAATTTTCTTTACCTAAAAGTTCTCCTCTAAGTTAGAATGATTATTCTAAGTGTGATTCGTAGCTTTTAGTTCTCCAAACTCCACGAAGAAGATGGGATTCCAATATTCTCCTTAGGATTTATCTTTTACAAGAAGTAAATGATCAAATTTTACAAGCAATGGGTCATGTAGTCCTTCAATCATTTGTACATAGCTTCTTCCAATGCCTAGCCAAGTGTGAAGGCTTGGCATTTGCTCCAACATAGGTCAATTCTAGATGCCATCCATGTTCATTCAACTAAAAAATGGAATGAATTCCAAAAAGAACTCCATAAAATGTCCTTTTTCAAAAACTTTAGTCAGCATAGGAAATAAGGATTCTTAAGATGGGTAAATTCCCCAAAGTCTAGTGTGGCTCTAACTCATCTACATTTACAATTTATGAGACGATTTGCTTAGTTGCGTGAAGGTGATAAAAATGCATTGAATCCTGACTTTGTCAATCATTTCTTAAAAATATTAAGCCCAAAAAATAGGATTGAGGTAGAACAAAGGATTGAAGAGTTTGGAAAATGATATGTTTTGACAGACAACTAACAAACAGTAAGAAAAGAAGTTGAGGTTGTTGCTCATATGAGGCAATGCCAGAGTCTGTACTATACGAAATGCGAGTTTCTAATCAATCTAGGGAGATACCTATTATAATGCATTCAAATATGCATGCACTTGTGACTACGGCATGACCTATGTTGTAGCTATTTTAAAACTCCTATAGAGTTTCATCTTGAAATTCTATGTAGATGGAAAATGTAATGAGTATGCAAGCATCTCTTTCCAAGAGGTTGCTAGCTTAAATAATAAGGTTCTCTCTATGGGCTTGCTTGATCATGGAGCAAGTAGTAGTGGATTTGGATAGGCTAATGTGGCTCCGTCAATGCATCTTGTGATGCAACAATTCTCTCCTCCACCTGCTCAACCAGTATTTCAGAGAAAAACCAAAACTAATGAAAAACAGGGAACTGACGGCAAAAGATGTGTTTTGTGTGATGGACAAGATCATGCTACCTATGTGTGTGATGAATTAAGATAAGCAAAAGAAAGCCAACTTGTGATAGAAATAGAGAGGAAATTATGCGATTTTTGTGCATAACTTCCTTTGGTTGTCAATTGGGGCAAAGGAGGTATGAAAAATCTATATGAAAATTTAACTATCACAAATGCATCTGCTAGCACTTCCACACCTAAATTAGAGCCACTAGAAGAACAAAGATTTCATTCCTCTTAGAGTTAGACCACCTATTGTATTGAAAGATTGATAAAAGCTAGAGATGAGATCATGCAAAAAACTTCATGGAAATCACCTGTTGATAAGTTTTTTGCATATTCGCATATAGCTAATGTTGAAGAAAAAAGGCAACATGATGATATGCATGAGGAATTTGATGAGAGTGATCGAAGAGTGACTCGAAGATAGTCTAGAGAAGAAGAAAAAAAGAATAGAAATGATGAAAAGAAGGTGTAGTTTGAGGATATTGCAACCTTGTTTGAGGAGGAAAGTAGAAAAGAGATTATAGACAAGAAAAAACCACTTAATGAGAATAACCTATCACAATATAATAAAAAAATGAAAAATAAAATGATCAGAAAAAGAGTCAAAGTATTGATAAAATCTTGGATGATGAAAAGAAACAAGGAGAGGAGAAGATAAAAAAGAAAGTGAAGAGGAGAGCAATTATGATATTTGAGCTCAAAAAAAAAAATGATATTAAAAAAATTTTGAATGATATACTATGAAAAAGCCAAGTAACAATGTCCCTTGAATATGTGTTTTCCATAGCGAAACCTAAGTTCAAGGATATTTTTATTAGGCTACTGAGGAGAAGAAGACTTGTTCTTCGTCAAGATGATGATATGCAGGACGTTATTAATGAAAATCTTGCAATGAATGATGCAGTCACATTAAGTGATTCATTATATAGTAATAGTGATGAAGAGGAGATTGAGATAGGAAAAGTGAAAATAAGTTTTCTTGGTCCGATTCTTCTCGATGATGAGACAAACAATGGAGAGAGCCAATTTGATAAGAATTTTTGGGCATAAGGAACCCCAAAAATCAAAATTCAGATTGGAGATGAGAAAAAAACATGTCTACCTCTAGCCTTGATTGATTCAAGATCAGAGATAAACATGATCTCTAAAATATTTTTTTAAAAAAATTAGGTGGCCCATTGACAAGAACCATGGATGGATACTGAGAACGGTAGACAATGGGTCTAGGATCTTGCTAGGTACCTGTGCCCATGTGCGTATTATGATAGGAGGAGTCCTTGAGGAACTCCATTTCTTTGTGCAAGATGATTGCTCATATGAGGTGATACTAGGGTAACCTTTTATAGTAGAAATGTGGTTCGAGAACTCTAATTTGATCAAAATCTAGATTGGATTCCCTATAAGTGATGAATATCTCTCCAAATCATTCAAGGAATAGCAAAAATTTACTAAGAAATCCCATTGAGTCTTATGGTCATGTGTGTGGTAACTATCCACTAATAAGAAAATTTGGGACATACTATGATCAAAATTTCTATTAGATTCCAGTATTGAGCGAGACAATAGTGGATGATGGTTATATGTCATGCATTAATATGTACGTAATTTTGAGAATTTTTAAGTATGTACCCCTACATCTAGTTTGAACTTTATTAAAACATAAAAATTTCCAACCAAATTTAGAAAAATGAATGAAAAACATTACAAAGACCTAGAATTGATTTCATCTAAGGAAAACATTGAAAGTATGATTGAACTTATAAACATTCTAACTTTGATCAAAGAGCTTGAGAATAATCTTCAAGGAAAAATTGAATCAAAGAATATCCTTCTTGACCCTATTAAAGAATATCAGCTGATTGCAAATTTCTTAATAGAGCACAAAGTGAAGGTTGATATGAAATACAAAATAGTTGAAAAAAAGTAAAACCCATAGCCTAGCCGCGACCTAAAGAAAGTTATGATATAATTTAAAAGAGTAGAATCTATGAAACATATAAATTTGGGAGAAGAATTCATTTGTGAAATTGAAAAAGATCGATTTAGAAAGATGATTGTTTGACATGAAAAAGAATTAAATTTTGGTGTCAATGAAGTTTTGATAGTTGGACATTTGTGTGGACATTATGGTCATAGGTCATATCCACAAAAAGTTGATGCTATTAGTAGGATTTCAGATATGTGTTGCAATGTTATGAAGTGAGAAGATTCTTAGGATCTTGTGTCTTTATGTAATCTGGATCCCTTAGTTTGCTCATGTTGCGAACCCATTATACGATTTATTAAGAAAGAAAAAGAAATTCTTCTCGATAGAGAAGCATAGTAGAACAATGATAAAACTAAAGGAATTTCTTATCAATGCTCCGATTTTGAAATGTACTGATTATTCACGGAATAAACCTATATTCCTAACTATTGATACTAGTCCTATTGGTATAGGCTGGGTCATTGGTTAGGATGACAAGGAGGGGTAGAGATATGCAATTTGCTTTAGTGGAAAGATCTTACATGATACTCTAAGGAACTATCTGCAAATCAAGTGAGAGTTATAGGGATTACTTATTGCTTTAAAATCAGATAAAGAGTATTTGATCGGTGCAAATTTGATTGTAGAGACTGATTGTCTTCCATTAATAGGTACGATTGCAAATTGCTCATCTCCTAATATTTTAATGTTGAGATGGATTGCATATATCAAATTTATTAATCCACCTTTTGTTCATATTGTTGGAAAGCTCAATATTGTTGTCGATATGCTCTCATGAGGAAGGTTTGAGGATGATGATTTTGATAAAGCAATAGATAGAGGGATAAGATTGATATGTTATGATCCATGTACATTTACTTATGAGAAATTCAGAGAAGAGGATTATGAAGGAGAATGGAGAGACATTGGATATTATTTCAGTACTTTAAAACCTTTCCCAAGCTAGTTGGTAAATGGATATCAGAACATTAGAAAGAATTCTTTCAACTTCTTTCTAAAAGATATATTTCTTTGGCGGCATGCTAGAGGAAAAGCAAAAAATCCATAGAGGGTTTTAGGATTGAGAAATCTTTAGGTGCAAGTCATGAGAGCCATGCATGAGAGTTTATGGGTAGACCATAAGGGCTTTGTTGTGACATATGAAAAAATTTGAGAAAACTATTCGTGGCCAAGGATGTACATAAATGTTAAGGACTTTGTGAGCACATGTGCCAGATGTCAGATTCATTCCTTGGTCAAACATAAAGATCCCTTACACCCAACTTATCCACCTTGTATTCCTTACAAGTGGGTAGTTGATCTTGTGACTATGCTTAAAAGTATTGATGGTATGAGATATATTGTACTAGCATGAGAAGATTTGACAAATCATGTGGAAGATTGTGCACTTCAGTCTAATACTACTTATAATGTATGTCTATTTCTTTTAGAAGAACTTATATCCAGATTTGGATATGTAGAAAAAGTAGTTGTGGATCAAGGAGAGTTAGAAGCTAGAGAGGCGAGGAATTCTATGATCATCATGGAATTCGCTTATCTCTCATGATAGCCTATAAACCAGAAGCACATGGGAAGATTGAGAGAGGTCATCCTTCTATAGTGAAGGCAATCTCAAAGGCATGTGATGGAGATATCAGGAAATGGCCAATATATCTTTCGTTTTATGGGTAGATAGGATGACATTGACGAGATCAACAGGATTTATGCTAGCTGAGCTCATGTATTGTGAGAAGCCTATTTTTCTTATACATACTCAAATAATAAATTGTATAAGTTTAGACTAGGAAAATAATTTGTCATGCGAATAGTTGTTAGGTTTGAGAATTAAACAACTTGAAAAAGGGAAAGAAAATATGAAAGAAGCTGTTAAGAAACTAAACTTGAATCACATTAAATTTAAGATATGTTTTGATAAGAAACATCGACTTAGGCCACAATCAATAGAGTCAAGGTATTGGGTACTTGTCTATGACATTACCTTTGATACCCAATATGATACACGACATAAATGAACTAAAAAATGGTTTGGACCTTATGTTATTGTTTTTGTTTTCGATACAGGTATGTATGCTTTATGCGAGCTTGATGGAACTCCTTTAAGAAATTCGATTGTAAGAAAGAGAATCAAGTTATTTAAATGAAGATCGAGAAATGAATGTGAAATTGATGATGAGCTCTTAGGTGAAGATGAGGAGGATCAAGAGTGATGTGATCACTAAGCGAAACAATAAATCAGGTGAGACAATTCTTTACTGTGATTATTTCTAAATTTTTTGTAAAGTTATTTTTCCATGCATTTCATCAAAAAATGAGTACATTATTCTTACATATAAAGTAAACGTTTAAGATTATGAAAAGGTGAATTAGAAACTTAAGTAGGAATGAGTATGAATTGGAGATAGGAATTAGAGACCCTATGGCTACTGTAAGGATGGAATAGGGAAATCTTCACTTGGGACTCCTAGTAGAGGTAAAGCTTAGCTTATATAGTTAGATTGCCTTAGTCTCCCACTCAGCTAGTGAGATCCTGATTCCAATTGTAGCATGCCTCTAAATTCTCTACCCTAATTCAGGGTTAGACCTTTCCCCTTTAACAAAAAAATTATAGAGAAAAAAGATAAATAAAAGAATCAGTACATCAATGGTTGCTGCAAAGTGAAAAAGAGAAAAAGAAAAATAAAGAAAAGAAAAAGAAAAAGAAGATAAAAAACAGTTTTCATGACTCAGATATGGTCTCAAAACCACTTCAGAGATTTACCAAGCAGACTATACGAGGTGGATGTATGCTATAGAGGAATTAGTTAATATCATCTTATGGCAAGTGCCTAAGAAAGTAAGTAATAGAATATCTATATAAGATGAACATTACTTATGAACACAATCAATAGAAGGGAGAGTACCATAACTATCTAAATGGTTTTTATATGGTTTTCTAACACTTTTTTTCAATTTCATACATTGAATGAAAAATGTTTTAATTCAAGCTTGAGTAATTTTAAAGTTTTTTAGCTATGAGAATCTGTATTTTCATTTGAAAGCATATTTGATACACCATTCAAAAACATTCAAAAATAGTTTTTTTCAAAAGAATTTGATACTGCTTTTAATAATCTACATGTTTGCCCATCAAGATGATGTGCAAGTTTAGTGGGGGTGGATGTCACATGGATTTCTCTACTCCAACTTACATTCAAAAAAATGAAAATCTTCTTAAAAATTGGTAATCTATAAACCTCTCAAAATGTGTTCCATGTGACTTTTTGATTTTTGAGTGATCTCTTTCTTTAGTACTTGCAAGCAATGGAAAAGAGGAAGACATGCTATAAATAGAACATGAAGGGATGATAAATAATGAGAATAATTGTGTACATGGATTAAGGATATGCACTATATGAGTCTATGTTATGAAATTGTTTGTGGTGAGAGAAGTAGGCCATAGATGTTAGACACGTATATGTGAAGATGAAGTCCATGTACATGATCATATAAACCCTCCATGATCATGTATGCTTTTCATGAGAACCCTTCATAACCATGTGAACTCTTCATGACATGCAAACATTTCATGCTTATGAGGATACCCTATTGCCTATGTCTATTTGAACCCTCCATACATAACCCTCAGTATATATATGAGATTACCCTAAGTGCCTATATGTGTAAGCATTAACCCTAAGAGCTATGTCCAAATGTCCATATGTATGTGATGTGAATGTGTGATTGTGTCTATGAATTTATGTGATTGCTTGTGTGTATGTCTAATATGTCAAGTTATGTGTAATCAAATGTGTGATACGTACATATGTTGTGGTTAATTATGATGTAATGTCTTTTTCATTTGTGAATGCAACCCTATGTGCCTATGCATGTGTGTGCATGGGTGAGTAGTTATGTGACTATATGAGCAAATGTGTGTGTTTGTGCATGTGAATGTGTGTGTGCATCTACCCCTATGTGAATGTGAGTGTATGAGCCTATATGTATATGATTGAGTGTGTATGAGGGTATTTATGAATGTGTTTTGAGTTTATGCAAATATAAATGGATCTATGTGGATGTGTTATTTATATTTATGTGACTATATGTGTTAAAATAAAAATAAAC